>CM076573.1:430383643-430925580 GCA_034641835.2 Pinus albicaulis | reverse complement strand
TGAATCGGGTCATTAGTTAACCGCTGATGCAAAACGGTTACGTTACCCGGAGAAATAGTAATCGCGGCGAGACACGAGGAATTCCATCCTTGATGGGAAGGATTTCCCACATTACGAAAAAAATGGCACGGATTTTATGAGGCACCGGTGCGAGAGGACCGTGAAAACGGAGAAGAACCTCCTCCCTACTGTGAGAGCTACCAAGACCCTCAACTAGTTCCCCCGGCGAAGTGTGTGAAGATGTAAGCCCTACAATGAGTTCCATGCATTAGATGAGGAGAAAAACCACGATAAGCACTCGATCACGGGGAAAGAGAAGCATTCCATGGATGACTGCGCGATCGACGATTCCACGCCCAGAAACGTTGCAAATATAAAAGTTCCATCTAATAAAAGAAGTCGAACTTGGCCCTGAGGCCCGAGGATTGAAACTTTGGGGTGCAGGACGAAAGGAAAACGACCCTAAAGAAGGATTGGGAACTGGGAATATGCCCGATCCCAAAGGGGAAAACTGAAAGGAAAGTGATCCACTTGCCATGTTGGACATGGGGTAGATCCAGTGCACGACGTGAGGAAAAAGAGGGATTTCGGCCAATGGAGATCCCACTGGCTCAAAGGGACAGTTGAGAAGCATATGCTTGGGTGAACCCCGAGCGAGCATAGCGGTGCTAGAAGCGCTGCGAAGATGACAAGAGTGCCCCCTGCCTCGACAGAAGCAGGGGTCTGAATGCCCGCAGCACTCACGGTAGAAGCCGCGTTCCCGGTCGTGGCCATCGAAAGATAAGAAAGATAAGGAAGATTCGGCGGTCTCTCAGACTCCGGTCCGATGTACTCTATAACAAACGGATGATCAAGAGGAAGAGGAGATGGACCTGTAGCCGTAGGCTCAGGTATATCTTCTATCTGAAAATCTTCCTCCTGAGGAAACAATACCCTCGAGGTGAGCGAAACGCTCCTCTCGGAACCGACACCGGAATCAGCAATGAAACCTTCAGACCTTAGTGGAGGATCTCTCTCCACAGCGTCAGACTCTACAGGGTGAAAACCACCTGCTAGATCGCTCCTACTCCTTCTCGAAGAAGGCTCTGCACTCTCGGGAGATAACCCCCGGACTCTCCTCGAACGTCGAGGCGCTTGATCAGCCACTTTTACAAATTTATTATATTAGACTCAAGAAAAATGAAAAGCTAGGCAAGCTAGGAGCAAAGAGCACTCACTAAAATCAAAAACCCTGAGAAACAGCAAGCAAACAGCCTCCAAGTATTTCCGCTCCGGGTGATGAGGACCGGACACCAAAATGCGGAGCAGAAGTATAGGACCTTAAGAAGCTTGATGCGGGATGATTAGGGCCCGAGAACAACTTCATGTAAGGTATCGAAAGCCGATTCTGGCAAACCTCCTAACAACGACCTTTGTTGGCTCAAGTACCAAGCGCTGCAGGGCACCCCCCAGAAGTACTGCTGAAAGTGATGCAACGTCTGCCTCAGGTACCAGGGGTATTCCCCCCCGCAGTCACCTGTTGTATTAAGTCATAAGGATATGGAGTTGAAACCAATGATGTTCTGACACAAAAGAAATTAATAAAAACCTGACTACATGCACATGCAGTTCTTAGTCTTTCGATGAAGAGCAATTTCTATGTAAGTTCTACGAGGCTAAAAATGTATTTTTCTTTTCGAATTACAAACTCACACGCACAAAAACTAAGAAGCTAATTAAATGATTCAATGCACCTAATGCAAATGACCACTAACATGTAAATTCTAAGATGCAGAAAGTCCCTTGAAACAAGGTGAAATTTCTCAAAAGGCTCCTTCAGTTTCAACTAATCTTTTGATATCCAGAAAGCTAATTCTTGCAAACAAGAACTCTTAATATAAGACACCAAAATACTCAACGAGAAAAAGAAGAAATCAAAAGACAACCTCCCTTCACAATCAAGCAGGAAACTAGAAGCAAGAAAATTCACTAAAGTCCCAAAAGATGAAGCCAAACGAAAATGAAAAAGGCAACAACAAAAACAAAAACAAGCAACAATGTTTTTTGAGTTTTTGATATGCAAAAACAAAAAGCAAAACAAATGTTTTTGGGCTTTTCAGTTTTATAAAACAAGAGCTTCAAGAAAACCAAGAACAACTATCTCAATCCAAGCCAAAATGAGGCCGAATTTGAAGCATAAACTCCAACTATGCCCCCAAACCTTATAAAACTAATGATAGCAAGATCAATAAGGGCAACGGAAGACTAAAAACTCAATCAAACAGCCAAGAGAAATAGTTCAAATTCGTTGCAATACAAAACTCCAAAGAAACAAGAAAAGATCTTCGAAAAATGCAACAAAACCCTAGCTTATGAAACTCAAGAAAACCAATCGAAAAAAAAGCAAAGAACGCAATGCAAAGCACAACACAAAGACAGGAGCGAGTCAATGAGCAAAAGCTCTCTGTTCTGATAAAGCAGAACAGCCAAGAACGCTCAGAAAGCGATCTTGGAACTCAATCCAGGAGTGCTAGCACCAACAAGAACACTTCGCCAAAAAAAGATCAGTTTTCGGGCAAACGAAAGAGAACCAAGACTTAAAACCACTTCTGTCACACTCCAGTAAGTACAAAGACTCTGCAAACACAGGCTTCCACAGCCAGAAAAGACCAAAAACACCAGAATCTTGAAATTTCAAATTCGGCCTAGGTATACGCGACCTTGCAGCTATGAAACAGGCGTGTAGCCATCACCGCGTCATCATCAAGAGGAAATCAACGTATAAACGGATCCTTCCTACACAAACTCGCGGAGCTATCTGCTTATTTGTGTACAAGAAAAACTGCGTATACAAAGAAAGATAATGAAAAATAAAAAACCCAAGCACAGGAAAGGTATAAAATTTTCAAGCCATTTGCAAGAAAGCAAAACTGGGCTATGGTCAAAAGAAAGCTGTTGGCAACCTATCAAGCAGTAGAAACAACAACGGGAGAATCACAAAAATGTGATCCCAGTAGATCGCCGGTTACGATTTCAGGATTTAACACCCTAGAGGTTGGTTGGGATTCAACCTCCACAGAGCAGGGGCGTACTATTTAACAGAGACTCACACGATCATGCACGGTCATGAAAACGAAATAGAGCAGAACGAGAGGTTTACCCGTTGGTCCTACGTTTGAAGTAGATCCACGTGGAGTTCAAACTCCCTGCAACCGTCCTTCCTCTTTCACCTGAAATACAAGAAGAAACCAGCACAAAGGACAAGTTGTACATTATATTTCTACTCTATATGTTAGCGAGATTCATATAAAACATTAAATAAATCATCATAAATGCTTGTATAACAAATATTCTTCACACATTAAAGCATACACTAACACGTTTACTTCGGGAACAGCATGATACTTCTGTATTATAAAAATAGTACATACAAAAGTAAGTGGAGAGATCACCTGATCCTTTCAAGGCCTTCGCAGACCGTCGTCCGGATCCGTCCAGCCCTTGCCTCGCTAAGACTCCTTCCAAACTGGTGCATACGAGATAACATATAAAGGGATGTGTATCTCAAGGAAACAAGGGTTTCCTACAATGAACTGGGAAAGTGCAGGAGGCACGGGGAATCAGACTTGGATAGGGAATACCAACAGAGTATAATGTCAATACTTCTCTCTCTCCCTTAGGCCATACACATGAGGGCTTTTTATAGTCCCTCCAAGTAGTTTCAGCAGTTGGAAACAGTTGGCCACGGGCTGGGGTGGTTGAACTACCTGAGTAACCATCAACCCAACGCGAAATTAGGGATTTTTGTATATTTTTTAATCATTAAAATGGCATACGCGGAAAAGTCTAGCTGTACTCGCGTATACACGCGGAAAAACACGGGCATAGTCGCGTATGGAGGATTTTCCACTGTTTTTAAGTGAATTTGTCCAAGTCTGTAGGAATGGGTGCCCATAAAGCCATGTAGCAATCATGAATCATGTCAAGGTGAGAAATGATGCTATAACAACAACACAGTTTCCAATGCTCAAGGGTGCGTTGGCCTCTTTGGGAAAATAATTTACCCTAAGGGGCCTAAATCCCTAAATATTTGCAATGAAAGGAAATTAATTGACTACTAAAAGAAAGAGAGGGTTTATGGCACCAACTTGGATCAAACGATGATGAAAACTGTCCACAGAATTGATCACAAGCAATGACTGAAATTCGAGGGCAAAAACAGGTTCAAAGATCCAAAATGAAAATGGTAACTTTCAAATGGTAAAAATGAATAGTAAAACACTTTTAATTAGTCATTTTATTATTTGCAAATCATATTTATTATTGTGGCTATGGTTTTATTCTATTTTTATCATGAAATAGGAAATTTTAATCCATTTGATGTTGTTTTGAACATGTTTTGCAACTGATGAGCAGATTAGATGTGCAGATTTATTTCAAGAATGATTTGACCACAAAGCATACTTTTATCCTTATTTTTCGAGCTTTGTTAAAAATGAAAAAGGACTTGAAGCACACTTTTATCTCTTTTTTGAGCTTCGATAACAATGAAAAATGAACCCTTGGAGTCTTCTTTTATCTCTTTTCAGACTCCGATAATGTGAAAAGATTACTTAGCACTTGTCTTTTTGAGCTCGTAAAAGTAAATGAATTGATATTTCTTAGTATAAGTTTAACCCTTTTACGGGCTGAGAAATATTATTTACGAAAAAGGAATGCCTTAGTCAAACATGGCTAGGAGGTTCTCTCAGATATTATTTTACACTTTTTTTCAGATTCGAGCAACAAATTTACGAAAAAGTACTTATGGAATTTTCTTTTGTCCTCTTTTTCAAACTCTCTAAATATGAAAAAGGATCGGGTTGTCATTGTTGTTAGGCTCGTTAAAACATAAAATAGCGACATGCTTGTCAATCATGGAAATAGTTGAGTTTCATTGATCTCTAGACTCATTAAATTATTAAATAGCAATACATTATTTGCCCGAAGGGTTGAATTATATATCAAGTATATGTTATCCTCCTCAAGCTTGTTAAAAAATAAAGAGGTAATGGTCAACAAATGACTGGGGAAAATTTGGAAAGTGAACAAAACTTTTACGGTAGCAGGTCGCTCTTGAACATGACACTTTACTCCATCACTGTGACTGTTTGGGTTGGGTAATCTTCTTGATGGTTCATTCATACCTATGGTTCATCATACCTTCACTTCGGTTTTGGGTCAATGCTGCCAAATCATCTCAGTGTCGCCGATATGTTCTAGAGAAGTCATCTAGTGAATACTCATCCTTCTGCAATACTCATAAACCTTCATTCTCATGACAGTCATCCTTGAACATTTCCATATCAAGTCATATTTTGTCTTTGAAATCAGTAACTCCCGTTTCACAATAAAGTGGCTTCCTGTCGACATCAAATCATCATCCAGGAAGTTTATTTAGACACATCATCTTCCAGTACCATGAGGCTTGTTACAATATTGACAAGATCCTTGCTTCCAGACTTTTGAACGAATGATTTTGTTTGGTGTTAGACATAAAATCATCCATTCACGCCTTAAGAAATGTACTGAAGTACCTTGAGGGCCATTGGTGGTTCTCTCACATTTGTTAACAACTCACATCATTGGCTGGTAATCAAACGATGTCTCACCATGTTCGACTACAAATCATATATTCACATGGCTAGACTTGTACCCGAACGATCGAGTGAACGAGATAAGAAGACCCCAGATCTAATTTTAGCCATCCAGGCTGTGATTTTAGGATTGTTGTACACATCATATGTACAGTAACCTTACATACAGATCATTATCTGAACATGGGCCTATATCTGTAGGCATGTCTGTATTGGGCAACATTCCAATGTAGACGACTTTTTGCACTATGTACATATTATTAGATAGTTTATGTGTTGATCATGGGAGTGCCTTCCATCAAAAATTCATGATCAAGAGGATATATCATGATGTAATGTATTGTAAGATTGATGCAGGTCGCCTCTCCGCTTCAGCTCCAACCCATCATAGTGTAAAGCATCTCATTCAAAAAAATATTGTTATTATTATTCTGACGTCATGCTTTAGGGGGCAATATGTAATAGGTCAATTTGGGCACCATTCCAAATGACCTGGTTAAACTGGACATCATCCCCATAACCAATGAATGGGGTCTATCATCCCCTATCATTTCAGTTGCTACATGCCCTAATACAAATAACAAGAACAAATCATCCATGACTTCCATTGCAAGGTTTCCAAGATTTGAAGTACATGTTATATCACCCATGAGCTCACCAACACAGTGTCTCAAGGGACTAAATGCTTTGCATATGTAGGTACCTCCATTCAAGGGTGCTCTACAAAGCACTTCCCGACACTCAAGGGTGCATTGGTCAATTGGGAGAAAAATTCTTATTGTTTCGGAATCTCCACATGGCGAGTGCCTTCTAGAGAGTTCATATGTGTCAAAATTCAAATCCATGTGTCCATTCAACACCTCTAGGATTGGGAACATGTCTTTCCTATTATTAGAAATTCATTGATTGTGAAACTGCCTTAAGCTCATCTCTAAATTGAGCACAGATCCTAGTGCTTGAAAAGGAAGAAATTTGGTAGAGAAATGTTGTTGGAATCTCAATTGAGGGTTTGATTTGACTGATATGCTACTGGAGAGATGTTCATTGTGATGAGGCTAGGATGATGTTGGAGTTGGTGACATCAAATCAATCACTCATTGTAACCCCCCCTTCTATCCATTAATAAAGATTGCTGCTTACTTTCTCACATATGTATCTGTATAAGCTTTTGTCTTTCATATTATGGATTCTTATCTGATGTATATGTTTCATGTTTAATTGATTTAAGTAATTAAAGTGAATAGCCATTTGTATATTGCAATCTCTTTGCTATTTAGTGTTCATACTTGCAGGAACTAGTCTAGTGATCAAATTTGGATTGGAAGCTACAACAGGAGCGACAGAAGGAAAATAGGAAGCGCTTGGACTCCAAGTAAGTTTCCCAATATTTCTCTGTGTCTATTTACTATTAGGAAAAGTATCTACAAAGTATTTGATCTGTTGTTCGAAATGCATAGCACCACATTTAGGGAATGTGTTTTATCCATAATCCATAATTCCGCATAACAAGACATTCAAGCCAACATTACACACCTCTATGCAACAATAATTCCCCGAAGGATTGCGCAGTCCAGTCTTGCAGATCTGAAAGAGGAAGGAAGTTTCCCGTATTTCAGTTGGAAATCCTGTGAGGGACCCTCTTCTCATTTTGGGCACATTATTTCCATCATTTTTGAGCTTCATTGAAACATCTAGCATCAAGCTATAGAGCCTCCATCCCTGACAGTTCAATTTTACTCAGTTGTTGTGTATTCAGCAGCTGCATTTATTGGAGGAGGAAGGAGGAGACAGATCTTGAGCTTCTGGCTTAAGGATATGAAATAGGGATCAAACCTCTATGCATTGATTTGGTTGTGATTTATTGCAGCCATCATATCTTTAGCTCATGTAGTAGATTTGCATACCTAGTAGTGATATAGTTGTAGGGCCTAAGAGGGTGATTTTCCAATATTGTCAGATCTGGAAATCGTTTCTGGGTTATCTCAGGTATTCGTCATATAGCCCGACTCTGAAATCTTGACATCATATAAGCTCCAGAACTGCAAGAGCTACACTTCTATATTTTTTTTTTCGGCAGTTGGAGTCCTAACATTTGTAGTAGGGACAACATAGTATTCCTTCTAGCAGTCCAACAGTTATGCAGTCCCTCTTGTGGGAGGACTTCAGGGTCATTCTAGGCCACTTTTTTGGCTTGACTGTCTCATATTTTGAGCACTGTTGTACTGGTTTATCCACCTCCTATTAATAAAATGGCTCAACTATTATATAAATTTTTGTGGTGTATTTAGATTATTTTTTCATTCCAACTACTGTGTTTTTGTATTATAACATTCTCCCTTTTGGGATATTACAGTGGTATCAAAGCATGATCTTTGGCTCAGCTTGTGGGCACTTCATCTTTAACATCAAAAGAAAAAGAAGATAGTGGAGATCTACAATGACAAAGGGTTTCAGTTTTGCCTCATTTCTCTTTAGATCTATGTAAGATCTCTCCAAGGAAATCAAACAAATGAAGAGAGAAAGGAAAAAGGAGGATCCAAGAAGATTTCAGAATGAGGAAGTTCCAAGCACTTCCTATTAGCAACATAAATAACCGACAAGGCAAAGAGCTCCACATCATTGTACTAGATCCACTTTCTTTGAGAAGGAAGGTGAATGGCGTGAATATGAAGGAGACTTGGGGTATGAGACCCTAAGTTACTATATGTTTGAGTACAAATCACATCCTAGAGCACTCAAGGATAATCTTACTCTCCTACAGTTTTTACAACTCAAATAAGAAAGGAGAACCCACAGTAGCAATAGAAGAAAGAGGCATAGATTCTTCTTGCCTACATTTTATGGATCATCCACAAGCACATTAAGGGCTTGGAGGGAAGAGTTAGCTATATTATTTTAGCTATACCCAATAGCAGAAAGAGACGTTGTTGAGATTGCAGCACCGCACCTTGAGGGTGAAGCAAAGGATTTGTGGTTCAATCATTTATCACATGCCAAAGTGACTGCTTATGCAAATTTCTTTAAAATATTGAAGAAGAAGTTTGGTATAAGGAAACCAGAGACATTTCCCATAGAGACATTTCCCATAGAGACACTTCCCATCATTGATGAGATAGTACATGAGGAGCCAAAGGAAGGTGTCATCATTATCACTCCAGAAGAGGAGCCCCTACCACCACCACCAGCTGCAGAAGTACTTGTATAAGGTGGAGGAGAAATTTCACCTTTGCAAGATGGTCTTGATCACTTGACATTGGAGACCCATGCATGATTCATGAGATGCATGAGGAAGAAGAGGCAGATAATAGCACTGGTACAATTGAAGAGGAGCAACCATCACCATTACCAGCAGTTGGAGAGGTCATTGCACCGGTTGGAGGAACTCTTGTAGCTGTGCAAGATGTTCCAGAGATTCAGCTTATCCAAGGTTTAAAAACAATTTCATCTCATATTATTTCAGTACCTCATATTGAGATTTGTGAGAACATGCCATCAGGGAAATTTCATAACCAAGGATTAGAGCACCTTGCTAATTTGGAGCAACAAATTATCACCGCACAAAGGACCCTTGCCTTGATCAAGGAGAAGATGTATAACTATCCCAGTTAATCATGGTTGAGCTATACCCAACACTTTGTGTTGAAGTGTGGAGTTTCATAGGATGGGATGAGCACAATCCTATTTAGTACAATGCCGGGCTATGAGTTTAGCATTGTATATGGCCATGAGAGAACAGATGTATCACCATGTGGATCTTCAATGCTGTCACTAAGAAGCAGTGATGAGATGAGTGCCCCATTATTCTTGGAGCATTCTGAAGGCAACTTCACTCATGAAGCACTAGAGGGACAGATGATAGATGGTAGAAATCTGATGATGGAGAGAATTTTCCATTATCAAGGTGGAGTTTTCTTGATGAGCATCTCACATCTCAAAGAGGAATTTCTACCTACAACATGTATGGAACCTTATGGGTTATATTGGGCCATCGATGAGAGTATCTCATGTAGAGACCTCAAGGGAGGTGCACTTCAACATCTCATGGAGTGAAAAGCTTATCAGATGAAGGAGAATGATATTATACCTTGGGTGGATAAAAAGTATGAGCGTGAAATGATTCATCATCCACAGTGGGATGGATGGACGAGGAGGATGAGAAAGGGGTTGAAAACCTACTTGCATATCTATGATACATGGTAGCAAGAAGCATGGTTCCGCTGGTTGCTTTTGGGTGAGTATGGTTACTACCCAACATCTCATATTTGAATGGTCCATGCCATGTATATCACTGATGTTATGCAACAACAAGAGGCATGGATGGTCTGGTTATTGTTGAGAGAGTTTTGCCATCACATGATATATCTTATGTCCATGTATGTACTTTTGTTTGGGACATGGCATAACTCTCACATGATGTGGCAGCAAGCAGCTTGTTTGTATTGTTATTATGTGACATTCCACATGTCAATCAATATGTTGTTGCTCCATGACTTGCATCATGATGATGTAAGATGGAAACAAGAATCCTTCTTGCTTTGGTTACTTTTGGGAGAGTATGGGCTGATTTTTCCCCATACATTGCATGATGATGATAGAGGTTGGAAACAAGAGGCCTAACTGTGTTGGCTTTGTTAAACACCATGTTGAAGCACACACATGGTGTATGAGAAGAATAAACACACACACACAAGAGACTCAACACACAATGAAGGATAAGCGTGAGGCTTTCTTATTTTCCATTATACAAAGATGTACATTTATAGTACAATGGTGTGACTCTTGGTTTCATATTCCAAGGTCACTTGGACTCCTTCATCGACTTTTCGCATTCCACACCTACCCATGGAGGATTAGGTGTTCCAACATCCCCCCTTATTAGAAGGTATGTGTGAGTCCGAAGAGAGCTCTGTCTAATCACCAAAGTTTGTAAATAGCAGCTTGCCAAAATTTGAATCAACTCCTAAAATGTTGGAAAAAAGAGGTGGTTTAAGGATGACCACCAACAACTTTGAGCAACAATACTTGTTGCAGTTCCCGGAGAACTCTTCAAAAGCTAGCAAGAAGAGTTTGAAAACACACTGGAAAATTGTCCCTCATAAAAAAGGGAGACCTTCAACCTAAAAGAAGGGAGGTCTACTACCTGTGATGGTTTTAGGATTACCAACAACTCTGGAATGCTTGAAGCATTTCCTGGAACTCAACCAAAGCTGGAAAGAAGCTGAAGGCTTTTGCTAGAGGAAGTGTTTCTCATATATGAAAGGGAGACCTTCAACCTAAAAGAAGGGAGGTCTACTACCTATGATGGTTTTAGGATATCCACCAACCAAAGATGATGGTTTAAGGTTGTCCACCAACCGAAGGCATACTCATGGGAATCCGTGTCTCTGGCTACATCTCTGAATCTGGAATGATGAATTGTGGCTCAGGCTCGCTTGAACTGCTGTGTCTTTGGCTACAACTCTGAACATGGAATGAGGGATTGTGGCTCAGGCTCGCTTGATCTGTCGTCGAAGCTTGTACATGACCACCATTTTCCCCCCTATCAGGGACAAGGTGAGATGATGGTGAAAAATCAACTGCAAGTTTGCTCAATATCTGAGAACAAGTTCTGACATGTGTCTTAAACATCTTCTTGGCTGCTGATGCCCATTGCCAAGAAGCAATCCATCCAAGATGAATCTTGGTTCTTGCAGGAGGCTTGTGTCTGAAGCATCTGTGTGAAGAATGAGTATGCTGACCACAATGCTTGCATGGATGAGATCAAAACAATGATATTTCATATGGCCAACTCGATCACAGTGTTGGCATTTCACAATCTGTTGTTGTTGTTGTTGTGGAGTAGGATCTGGAACAGCTGCAGGTGAATTTTCATACATGAATCCGGCACTCTGAAATATGATGGGCTTTGTGTAGTCTGGAATATGAAAGGACACATCCTTATCATATCCAAGACCAGTTCGGTGCTTGTTGTGGAAAAGTTCTTCCAAAGGTCTGATGATGGGCTTGAGAAGTGCAGGCTGAACTGCTGCATCTGCATGTACATATGCTCTAGTACAAGGAAATGAATGTGAATCATCTGCAACTTTATCTTCTTTCTTCTGATGAGAGTCCTTCACAATCTTCTGAACAAAAACAGGTTCAGAATGGTGACTCTTTTGCTGAAGTTTGTCTTGCTGAAGCTGAGTTTCCAACTGCATAAACTCAATCTTTTCTTATGCATCTTGCAAACAACTTTGAATGTTACAAAGAGCATCCTTGCTCATTTTTATCATATCATCAACATTGGAATGAATGAGGTTATTAAACAACTCTAATGCCTCATTGATTTTAGCCATTTTCAACAACTTAGGCTCAAAAATGAAAGGGCGTCGGCTTCAACCGAGAATGCACCCATTTACAATGTGATTCCTTTCAAACAAATACAAATGACTCCAAGGAATTCTCAAAGCACAAAATCTGCTCCTCAAATGATGGAGGGCAATCAACAATCCAACAACTCAAATTTACACTTCAAGTCTTAATTGCAACTATGAATGAAGAAGCAATACAATACAATATTTCTGCAAAATATTTTGTAAATGTGCCGCTAAAAACACTATGTAGCTGAATTTTTTCTTCAAATAACTGTTTTGCAATGATGGCAAACTTGTCTTCTCATGTAAAATTCTTCAGAAAATCACCCTCTTATATATGCCACAAATCATAAAATGTCAAATCTGAAATTTTCTCTATATATTCAGTCCAACTGCTTACATGTCATTTCCTCTTTTTCTGCTGTTCATATTCTCTCTTTCCTCTCTCTGCTGTTTTTTTTTTTAAATTTTTAAATTTATTAAAAATTAATTACAAAATAAATAAATTAAAAATAAATTAAAAATTAAATTAATTAAAAATGGGGGAATTTAAAAGAGAAGGAAAATTTATTGGAAGGGAAGGGGAGGATGGAATTTTGAATGGGCAGTATATTAAAATAAATTTTAAAAATCGAATTTAAAAAAAGGTCGTATTTTGAATGGGCGGTATTGTATATTGGAGAGGGCGGTATTTAAAAAAAATTTAAAAACGAAATTAAAAGGGGAGTGAGGGGGCCGTGGTAAGGGAGTCGATGTTGAGCTGTGGCGTAGGGAGATAAGGCCGAGAGGCCACAATGCAGTGGGGGAGCGACGTTTCAATGTGGGCGAATGTGTATATGGGAGAGGGGGTAAGGGTAAGGACGTGGCCAAAGCCGTGGAGAAAACTGTGGTAGGACAACACAGAGAGGAGCAAGGATGGGTAGAGCTGTGTGAGCGAGAGTGTAAGGCTGGCAGAGAGGGGGGTGCGTGGACATGAGTAGAGTGGGTTGTAGGTAGTAGGCCACTGTGAGGGGCCGATTTTTGAGCGTTAAGCCATGGGTGAGTGATGCGGTGAGTTGGAAAGGGGGCGGGGGAGCGTGGTGAGGGGGTTGTTTATGGTGAGAGCATGGTGAGGGGGTTGTTTATGGTGTGTGCGGAGTCAAGAGTATAGCAGCAGGTGTTGAGCCCAAAGATTGTGCTTTCTTTCATCTTAATTTACCTCATTTTCCTTTGTCCATTGTTATCCCAGACCCAAATGATCAATGAAATTAGTTAAAATTACTTTTAGAATGATTAACATGGCTAACTTGCTAAGTTTTGTGATTTTGTCATTGTAATGCAAATTAGCTACAGAATGCAGACATTCCGTAGCTAACCGGAAATTCTGCAGCTGTCTTCACGTTCAAGCATGTTCCAGGTGTCCTATCAGGAAAAGCCACATATGGGTATATTCCACATCATGTCCTCATCGTTCGTTGCTCACCATGAAGAATGAACCGAATTCTGGACGTGGTTTTGGTACGTGGGAACTCATTCAAGGAGGCAGACTTCTAATAGGACTGTCCTAGTCCAGATGTCCTTTTCCCCTTTATGCTGCCATCTTTAGAGTCCTAGTACGATTTTGATAAGGAAAGACAATGATCCTCGTATTGTTGCAAGTTCTGTTATGTAGATTTGTTATAAAAGCACTCGGGAAACCGAGAGACAAGCTCTAGATTTTGCTTAGATTTCATGTATTGACTGCTATATTTCTGAAGACCGAGACTAATCTGTTTCAAGTTATTTTTCCTTTAATGAAGAAGACATCATTTCTTTGAATGCGTTGAGTTGATTTGGAGTTAGATTCCGTCTGGTGGTAGAGGGCCCCTGCCTCCTGCACGGCTTTACTTTCGTAATTTAGATAAGTATCTTAGTTGTTTTCACGTTTTTGAAGTTTGAGTTCATAGTTAATTTCATTAGCCACTATAGCTATACTTGTTCTAAGAAACTCTTCCAAAAGATCATGATAATGAATGGGAAATGGTTGTAGTGTTGTAGGATTTATTTGTAATTTCTTTTGTTCATTATCACAGTTGAACTTATACTAAGAAAACTCTTCCAAAAAATCCTTATGATGTCTAAGGCATGACTGTGATACTGAATGTTTCAGTTGTTTGTTTGCACTAAGTAGCATAGCTGATCTTACTCTTAAAACGCTCTTCCAAAATATCATAATAATGGGTAGGAGATAGCTGTGATGTCTTAGTTTTTAAATTGCTTTCAGTCTTTATGTTTTCATTTGCACTGAATTGTACAGCCAGGATTTTTCTAGCAAGCTCTTCCAAAATACCATTCATGATGGACAAAACAGGCTGTAGAATCCCATAGATTAATGCATGATAACTTAGTTAGGGTACTCCGGAGTCAAATTGCATTCAATTCATGCTCTGTTATTTTGTTTTAAGTTTGATAATGGCTTGTTAGTTCAGCACTGTTTTAGACTAGTGACATCTTAGTTTAGTTTTAGCTTAGCTCATTGTATTTTCATTCCACATTTAGTTTTCATCCACTGCATATTAGATTACATTAGTTGTTAAAATTAAACAATACGACCTTCATTATTTACAAAATCTCTTTTGTTTCAAATCCATAATTGACTCATAACCATCTGAACAGAAGACAATATCATCTCAAGGCCTGAAGTACTTTTGCAACTTCTTCATAAACAAAGCCTTTCTTCAAAAGACTACTTTAAAAATAAATCCATAACTTTTGAATAAGGTTTAGTGATGTTAAACTAAGTTGCAGAAGAGGATTAGGAGCTAGTCTTAGAGTAGAGATCTTATGATGTTAACAATATTTTTCTCCAAATATGTTTCAACAAATCTTTAATCATGGATAAAATGTTGCATCATTATAAGCTTGTTGTTTAATTGTTTAGTTAGGAGAATTTGTATACTTAGCTGACCATTTCTCAAGCTCTCCCAAAATACCTTTGATGAAAGAATTGGACAAGTTAAGTTTATGTTTTGATTCATTTTCTTGAAGTCATTATCAAGCTTTGTATTCTGCTTAGTCATAGTTTAGGTTTGATTCCGTTTCATTATTTGCATTTGCATTTGTCATTTGTCATCAACCAATTAGGCTTCACTCTATTTTTTAACCAGTAGCTTCTTTCCACTAGCTTTTTAGTCATTTTCCTTGTGAACATAAAAAAAAACCATCAAAAGACCAAAAACATTATAAATCATCATAAAAGACCAAAAACATCATAAAACACTAAACACAACGCATTAGGAGACAAACACCTAGGCACATACAGTGCACTTCACTTCAGCAGTTTACCAACCCTGGTTGACAATTAAATGAACTCAATTTAGGAGACTAGGTTGAGCACAAACAACAGGCGCATGGGAGAATGCGCAGGTTTGAGGGCAGACGTGAGGGTATTGCAGAGAGGGGAGGGGCGGAGGGTTAGGGGGGTGAGGTGAGCGCAGGGTTAGGAGAGGCGTAGGGTGAGAGATGGGTAAGGGGGAGCATTGGCAAGTGAGATGGGCGTATTGCAATTGAGAGTGGGCTTGAATCAAACAATTTTATTTTTTATTTTTTATTTTTTATCTTTTATTTTTTAAAACAGCAGAGTAGAGAAATCTGAAACTCAAGACTTTAAAACAGCAGTGGGAAATTTCGTCAGAAATGCAAGATTTTATGTAGTAATACATAGCAGCAGATTGCAGAAATGAAGAAATTTTTAGCAGAAAAATTTAGAATTCCTTTCCATTAAAAAGCCAGAAAGTTCTTCTTCAGAAACCCACTTTAAATAATATTCCAGCAGCTCTTTCAAAATGGTGCAGAATTTAAAATGCAGAAATTGCAGGAAAAATGATCAGTGAGAAAACCTTTAGATACGCAATGCTACTTTTCTTCAAAACCACTGCTGCTCTTCTTCAAAACCACTTTCTGAATGCTGCTAATTTTTGAATGCGGCAAAATGTCTGCTGCAACAATCTTTGAGTGTTGCAAAAATTATCAGAATTTTTGCAGATATGCAAAGGCCATAAACACAAATGGCTCACTCAATTTGGAGTAGGGCCAGCAATCGCCCGCTCTGATACCATGTTAAACACCATGTTGAAGCACACACATGGTGTATGATAAGAATAAACACACACACACAAGAGACTCAACACACAATGAAGGATAAGCGTGAGGCTTTCTTATTTTCCATTATACAAAGATGTACATTTATAGTACAATGGTGTGACTCTTGGTTTCATATTCCAAGGTCACTTGGACTCCATTGTGACTTTTCGCATTCCACACCTACCCATGGAGGATTAGGTGTTCCAACAGGCTTCTATTGGGAGATTATGATCATTATACTTGGTATGATGATGATGTGAAGTGGAAGCAAGAGGCATTGCTACGGTGGCTTCTTTTGATAGAGTATGTCTCTCATACTTGGGTTGATGATGATTTGGCATGACAACAAGAGGCATTGTTGTGGTGGCTTCTATTGAGAGAGTATGGCTCTTTTACTTGGTTTAATGATGATTTGGCATGGCAGTAGAAGGATTTGCTACAGTGGTTGTTATTGGGAGAGTATGGTTTGACATTGTACATGTTCATCCATATGTCTTTACTTCTTATTTTGTGCCTTGTTGGGATGATGATTAGATCTAACAAGGCCAACAGGGCCAAGGATGGAAGCATGGAGAGATACAATCTACTTCATGTAGCATGGGATGGAGAGATAGTTTATGATGGGGGAATTTCCACTTTGGGAAGAGACCACTTCAATTTATGTATCTCATGCATAGAGGAGGACAACATATGGTTTCCACTCGAAGAATTATTGAGGAGGAGAGGCATCTAATTTTTCAGTTGGAGGCCATTCTAGACATTCTAGAGAGGCAGCTTTGGAGTTGGACATGCATTACACATTGTAGCAGATGGGGAGCTCTTCCATATGAGGATGCCATTTGGAGGGAGATGGATTGTTGTAGCATCCACTTTTTTAGTTGCTTGAGGACAAGCAACATTTTGGTGTGGAGGACTGTAATATTCCCAATTTTCCACCAAATAATTGGAATATTAGAGTTCTTAATTTTCTTAATTAATTAAGTAAATAAGAGGGTGGAGGGACCCATAAACCCCATATATGAATAAAATCCACTTTTGATGTGTGTATGTGGATAATTTAGAAGTAGATCTGCATTATGGAGTAGTGGAGCAACTTCTTAATGAAGGAAGAGTGGAGATCATGCAACATTAATGATAAGATCATGGAGATCATGGAAGAAGTCAAATGAGATCATGGTGCAATAAAAGTAAGATCATAGAGCACTAATGATGAAATAGTGGAGGAAGTGTTGCATGTAATGCACACATCATGGAGAGAGTGGGAATTAAATGCAGAGATGGTGGAGAACATGGAGAGACAACGCAGTCTTCATGGAGGCTAGTGGCCACATGTGCAACGCAGTTATTTGGTGGGCCAGGGCTATGGAAGGCTCACAAAGCATAAAAGGGAGATGAAGGCAGAAATAGAGGGTAGGATTAATATTATTATTTCTGATATGTTTAGATCTAAATTTTTCATTCGAAATTTCTATGCACACTTTAGTTGTTTAGCTAAGTCTGCGGTGTTGTTTAGCACATGGGTGTTTCCAAGCGGAAATCCCACCCTTACCCACAAGGGACTTCTAGTGCCTACTCTGGGAAGGTTTCTTTGAGGTTCCATATATCATCGGGAATTGGTGCTACATTCAACCCCTCTCTACAACACATTCAGTCTCAGGAATTATGCATTCCTGCATGAAGGTTTGAGAGGAGGAGGTTGTTTCTAGCATTTTAGCTAGGAAACTGGTGGAGGATTCATTATTTCACCTTGTGCTTTAAGATAATTCTTCCAGAAGAAACATATCATATCTGACATTCATGCCCACAATACACACCTCCATGTAGTAGCAATTCCCCAAGGGATTGTGCAGTCCAGTCTTGGAGATCCGAAGGAGGAAGGAAGTTTCCAGTATTTCAACTAGAAATCCTGTGAGGGACCATATCCTCACTTTGGGAAAATTATTTCCATAATTATTGAGCTTCATTGCAACATCTAACATTAGGCTATAGAGCCTCCATCCCTGACAACACAATTTTACTCAGCTGTTGTGTATTCAACAACTGCATCTATTGGAGGAGGAAGGAGGAGACAGATCTTGAGCTTATGGCTTAAGGATCTGAAAGAGGGATCAACCGTCTATGCATTGAGTTGGTTGTGATTTATTGCAGCCATAATATCTTCAGCTCATGTAGTAGATCTGCATATCCAGCAGTGATATAGTTGCAGGGTCTAAGAGGGTGATTTTACAATATTTCCAGATCTGGAAATCCTTTCTGGGTTATCTTGGGTATTCATCATAGAGCCTAGATCTGAAATCCCGACATCATCTGAGATCCAGAATTACCAGATATACACTTCTATTTTTTTTTTTTCGGCAGTTGCAATCCCAACATTTGCAGCAGAGACAACGCAATATTCCTTCCAGCAGTCCAATAGGTACGCACTCCCTCTTATGGGAGGACTTCAGGGTCATTCTAGGCCACTTGTTTGGCTTGAGTGCCTCATATTTTGAGCACTTTTGTACTAGATTATCCACCTCCTATTAATAAAATGGCTCAACTATTATGTACATTTTTTGTGGTGTATTTAGATTATTTTTTCATTGTTGCAGTATCCAACTATTGTATTTTTGTATTACTGAATTCTCCCTTTTGGGATATTAAAATCATAGAGAGGGGAATATTGAAAGCAAGAAAAATTACCCTCCGTTTTATCGCAAATATCAGATGATGGATTGGAGAGATGAGAAGGCAAATATTTTTCCTCTCCACGTTCAAACGTAAAACTAACATTCCACAAGTCCTGAGAGTGATTGGAATTAACATCTTCAAAAGCTAACTATTCAAAAGATACAAGAGGTAAGGAAAAATCGTGGAATATGTCAGGAAAATGAAGGAGAGGAGAGGAAGGAGAAAGATCAAATTTCAGTGCAGATTCTTGTTCAGAAACAAAATTTGGCACATAATCATCATAAATGAGATCATAAGATGCCGGTCAACACTAAATCCATCCTGAATTTGGTCCTCATGAACATCAAAAGAAATAATCTAAATACGTGAACCGAAAAACTCAGAATTGGGAGGACCAAAATAAACAACGGATGGAGGACAAGGAGATATAACATCATAGTAAACACTAGATTCATAGTCCAAACTTGCATTTAAATTATATATATGTGGTTATGAGGAAGTGATCCATCAGATTTTCCATTACTCCCTTGAAGATGAACTCTGAAAGTGGCTTGTAGTAGATATGCACAACGGGTTCTCGTGGTGACCACGTCCAACTCATGCTAGGGAATGAATTTTGAGCACAAATTGCATATAGTAAATAGGAATACATGTATAATATGGATTTCTCTCCCTTGGGGGGGTTCTTAGCATTGGTCACATAGATTCGCAATTGTTGAGACAAGAAGTCCAACCAGTTGAACGATTTTCCTTCATTCACATCCTGATTAAGCAACAATGCTCAACCGTATGGGAAGGTCTTAGTATTAATTTGACCATAGATAGGACTTCCTGGGAGATTTGGTTCTGTAAGTATTTCTAGTTGCCTGGAGGAATTTTGAAGGCTCATTCTCGCAAGCTTGAACGATATCCTTTGTACTCAGGTAACTGGTGATTACGTAAATGTGTGAATCCATGTATGAATTTGGAATTAGTAGATGATACATGAGATGATAATCATGTCCCTTAAGCAAGGCAAGCCTTTGTTTGCTAGTTTTGGTGAGAGTCATAGTCTTGTTATCTATACATGGAAATATCCGATTGATGATGTATGCACATGGAAAAACTAGGTACCTGCATGCAATATTGTGTAACACTGATCTCTAAACATTGACATACACCATCTGGTCTTGAATATATTATTTGAAGGTATTTGCTGAGAATACTTCATTCACCTTATTCCATGTAATATCTAACTCCTTTTCTATGAACAATTGAGTTTCTGAGTAAACTGGAAAGTTCAATAGAGTAATATCAACTGCCTCTCCAGTGATGCTTTATGTGGTTTCCTTGGAGACAATTCTCTTAGGAGTCAGAGTAACAATAACTTATCAAGATAAGTCCTTAGAAACTACAGTACCTACAAGAGGGAAAAGTACTCATGGAAAAAATAAATTAGCTTCAGCGAATTGAATCATAAAGCAAGATCCGAAAAACAACCACAAGACTGGTGGGGGGGAATTACACAAATATTGAGCTGAGGGAAGAGACTAGCTTCATGAACTATGCATTGCGTAGTATCAACAGCTAAGGGGGAGGCTTGAGGCTTGAGACTTCGCAATGCACACTATCAACCTGGGAAGACTAAGGGAGAGATTGTGCATTGCATAGTCTTAGTGGTCAAGGGGATATTATTGAGCCATGGAACTGCAAAATTCACAGTTGGGAAAGCCAAGTATTGTGAATTGTGCAGTCTCATAGGCCAAGCATAAAGCTTGAGCCTTGGACTTGCACAATTCCTAGTTTAGCATGGCAACTGTTGGCCAAGTGATGGGTAGATTTTCCCTGGAAAAGGGTGGAAATGCGATAGATCTTGAGTGAAATTGTAAATGAGATTGAATATATGAATAAGTAAAGATAAATTAGTGTGAAATAAGAGAATAATATAAAAATTCAAAAGGAAAAACAAACATGCATAGGAAGTTTGCGAACGACGATCACCGGTGGGAAAAAAACAAGAAGCTAATGCGACACTTGTAAGAAACAAATGACAGAACCAACCAAAACTTGTAAAATATAGTATAATTTAAAACACCAGAAACTATGAAAATAAACAAATATAACAACACTCACATAGGTAAAACAAGAAAAAGTGACAAAAAAGCGACAAAAGCGAAACTTACCCAGAAAAGCACCACAAACTCCACTGAAATCTCCTTGATATCCCTAGGAAATATAGATCTCCCAAATCAAATGTGAAAATGATCCCTATGGGAGTCTATTATATAGATATAGGTTATCTAGGGGTTGTGACGCCCATGCCTAAAATCAATGAAAAATCAACACTTGGAAGAGAGGTAAAAAATAACAACTTGTGTTAGTCTAATTATTCTGTCCCTATTTTCTAGGAGTGTTTTTTTTTCTTTTCCTAGAATCTGGCTTCTCACCATGCTAAGAAGGATTGCACAATTCCAAACCACAAAGAATGGGAAACTCCTTGACTCAGTGCTTTGTGCAGTTTTTGAGGGCAGGGAAGCTTCTTCACAATTTCTTAGCTCAACTCAGGCCTGCCCCTCATGATTGCACATGTTCTAAGCTCAAGTTTGGACTATCTATGAGGAATGTGTAATTCAGCTCCTCAAGGCTAGACTACCTTCCAAGATTTCACAACTCCTTAAGGGAAGACCAACAATTATGCAAGGTCGAGTCAGAATATGACTTGTGACTGAAAAGGTTTAGACCATAATAAAAAAAAATGTATCACAAGCTTTGCATAAAATTATATTTCTTTGTTATAGCATGAATACTTGATGAAAACAAAGGATGAGATCCTATGGACAGAAGGGAGGCTTCAAAATCAAAGCATGGGAAAAATTTTGGAGGGTGCTTGTAGCAACTACAACACATGGCGACACACTCATAGAACTCTAGCTATCTGTATGGGTATTGGCTCATGCAAAACATGTCTAATTCTTCAGGAAGTATTGTACAATCCATTGATTTCCATAGCTTCTTTATTTAGCTCAAGTTAAATATATACTTCCTACCATTCTCTTCATTGGTGGAAAACAAACAAAGACAAGTCAAACTCAGTTGTTTCGATTGGGGATGGAGAGTATATATATACAAAAGTGAAACATGATTGGCATCATATTGGTTTTCATATATGGTGTTGCTCTATTGCCAGCAGGCCTAGATAGTACCTTGACATAGTCACTTCAGGGACACAAACATTGCTCCACTACTATCGAGCGTAGACAGTACCTCGACAGTATTTCTTGTTTCACCTTTGTGTGTAGGAAGCCTTTCTCTATTTTCACCCTTTATTTATTTTTTCTGTTTTTGTTCATGGAACTATGAATATGCACTTATTTATTTCACGAGGAAGAAGAGGGATCCCGAATTATTGAGAGAAGAAAGGGTTTTCCTTTTAGAGAAGGAAATTTATACACCTCTGAAATGCAGTTCACTTGTTAAATTTGCCTCCCCCTCACTCTACTCGACTTAGTTGATAGGGCAAGACCACACAATCATAAAAATAATATAGAGCAGGTAGTAGTAGTTATAGATTCAAGAATTATAATTCCACTATGGTTTTATCTAAAAAGGAACGTATTTTACTTCAGGGTATCATCGAAAAAATATTCAAGATCCATGCAAAGAGAGAGAATAAAAAAATAACTAAGCATTGACAATAGCACATTTTCCTCTTAAAATTCACCATGCTTGCTATGGAAACCAAACACTGTCTCATGCAAAAACTATCCTACAAGAAAAGGAAAGAAAAGGGTGGGACATGTTATCACTCATAAAATGTGAAACATTACTTGACATGGTCATACAATTCATTTATCAAAGGTCTCCTTAAGCCTTTCAAGTTGGTATAGGAAAATTTCATTTTTTACATGTTTAACCTATCCTAAGGTTCAAGGCCACCTCCATTTAGGTCATGTCATGTCCCATCAGTCATCATAAGGTGTCAGTTTTCATTTCCCAAGAATTTAAATTTTAAAAAGACACTTAAGCCAGTTTTACAACTTTTCGTAGCGTTTTATACAACGAAATAACAGTTTGTGCTACGAAACTGCGTAATAGTTTCATAGTGAAACTGTTAAAAGTTAAACTAATCACGCTACGAAAATTGTTTTCTTGTCTGTTTTGTCAAACTCGATGTGAAGTGTCAGTTCATGATTGGAGGAGTTAGGGTGGAAGTCATTCGAGTCTGTTAGGGTTAATTCAAAGGTACAAAGCCATGTCTAAGGTCATCATTACCCTTTTTAGCATGCATGTGTCATGATTAATGCATGAGCTGTCATTTAAACCATAAAACATTACCCAATTAGTCTTTTTGTCATACTCTGCTTTATCTTTGCATGTTATTTGATTTTTGGAGAGTTGCTTCATCGAACCAAGCAGGTTGTTGACAGATTCAAAGGTTGTAGGTGTCATCAAGCAAGTGAGGTTGAGAAGATATAAAGCACCCATGGTTGCAAGGAAGAAAAAAAATAAAGGTGGTCATTGCCACAGGTATGAGCCCATGGACATGAATTTTCTCAATGAAGATCCAACTGCCATGGAGGTATTCAGAAGAATAGGTTGCTTGCAATTCTGTCAAAGGTTGCAGGGTTGTCATCTATAGGTTTCCAAAGATTTTGCTAATAGTTTCACAAGAACATCTTCAAAGGTGGGAATGCTAAACCTCACAGTGACACCAGAAAACATTTCAATAGCAACAGGAATCCCTAGAGGAGGGGAACAGTGGTTTAAAAGCATCAAGTTCACCATGCAGAATTGCAAAGAGTTCATCAAACCAAAGCATAGTGAAATTGATCTGAAAAATGCTATCCCTAGGAGTTTCATGAAGGACAACTATTCAAAGCTGTTGATGATCATTCAGAAGTATTTCACCTGTGAAGGAAGGTTTCACATGGTCTACTCCTACCACCTTAGGCTTCTTCTGCATTTTGTGGGTAAGAGGTCACTTGACTTGCCCTTTTATTTATACAGAAGTCTAGGTAAAATGTCAGATAAGGTTCAAATTAAAAAAAAAGGCAATGAAACTTATCTCTTTCACCATGGTTTGATTAAGTTGTTGATGTTAGAGGAGTTGAAGAGACTAGAAAAAGATTGGACTTCCTTTCTGTTCATGAGTGGTTTTGAAGTTGATTCTGTCACTCCTAAGATATCTTCCAAACCTAGAAATATTTATTCACCAACAATGGCAGAGGAAGTTGAAGAAGGGAATAAATCATCCCTACCAAAACCAGTGAGCATGGAGACAGAGCCTTTGCAGAATATTGACACACCTAAAACATCACCTGCAAAACAGAAGCAAACAATCAACAAACAAGGAAACAAGAGAGTTACTAGGAGCCAAAAAGTGGTTAAGGGTAACTTAGAGGACATCTTGCATGAAATTGACATTGAAGAAACTCCCATTGTCCAAGCTAAATACATTGAATATGGATGAAGGAAGTTGAAGAAAGGTAAGATGTAATATCACAAAATGGGATCTGCTAGCAAGGCATGACTGGAAAACTCATTTTCCAGGAATGGCTGCTAAAAAAATAAAAGTCAGCACTTGGATCCCTTAGATCTGAGTATCTAAGTCCTAAATCCAAGAGGGTATCAAAAATAAATCCTTCTAGGTGGGTTAAACAGATCTCCCACACCTAGTTTCCTTGAAAAATGCCCCAAAGAGGGATTGCAGTAATGATAAACAATTCTGCTAAGAAAATAACGCAGTTTTTGCAGAGAAATGATAGGAGGCTCATGAAATGTTCTTCAATAGTACTTACAGCAGAAAATAGGTTATAAAATGAATTTTATCAAATACATGGCTGAAAATACAAGTCATAAACAGAAGAGATTCCCTCAAAAGAGGGCTGCAACCATATGAATGACTGAAAACTACCTTGACAACGTTATTTTTATTAGGCTGTAACTACTATTGATTACATGTTATATTTAGAGTATATCTGTGCATAAAAAGTTAGATCTATATCAGATCCATGCACTAGAAGAGCTCCTCTTTCAGATCCCCTTTGAATTTTTAGGTTTACACCAAGCATAAGCAGTAGATCTGAGATCTAAGAAAGTATATCTGCAGAAATATTCAGAAATGTTGAAGTATTCAGACTATGCAGATCAGATCTGAAAAGTACAATGTGTAGATCTCCTCCAATGGATCTCAAAGTGAATGGTAGATCCCCAACACTCAGAAACCATCTCTCCAAATGGTGCACCCAAACTCCCTGCAACACCACCTACAAGAATAACGCAAATATGGGGTAGAAACTGCAATGTAGGGGATAGATAGCAAATGGCCACCTGCCAAGATCATAAAATAAAGCTCATGCACTCCAATACACTTCCTCCAATAGAGCAGAGGCCTCCTCCATTGAAAAAGAGCACTAAAATGACTTAGATCTGAAGAGATCTAATCTCCACTTGTTGCAGCTTACAAGAGCAAGCAAACCCTCACTGGATCTGTGTTGCAGTTGGAAGTAGAAGCTTGGTCTCAAACCAGATAGTGGACTAAGCAATACAAACTCTCCCAAGATCTACTCAATGGGAAGAGGGGGAACTCCTAAACAGGAAATTCCAATGCTAAACAACATATGCAATCTAAGCTAAATACCCAAGAAAGCTATTTGTCTAAACAAATAACAAATCATAAATCAAATCATGAACCCTCAATATGTTGCCTTCCCCTTCCTTTTATAATATGAGAGCTTTCCAAAACCCTAAACCACCTTCATTAACTTATCTCTTTCACACAAGAGACCTCCTTCTAGAATTACGTTGTGCCTCATTGATGAGCACTCCTCCAATACTGCACTGTAGATATGGTCAATATTGACCTAGTCAAGTGGATCTATTCTTTTCACACTCAAGTGTGTTTATTAAAGTGGCCCAGATTTACCCCTTTTCACATTGGGCATGGATTTATTCTTCCATTAGGAGTTTAATGACCCTCCTTTACATAATTATTCTTTGAACAAAGAAGACAAAATGAAATTGAATATTCCTATTAAAATAGGAATATTACATTCCTCCCCTCCAGAGTGTTGCCTGCCCTTAAGCAACTTACAAGGACTTTGCAAAATCTTCCAATGGAATTGTCTCCTCCCAAGGGTATAAGTGTGATTTTGGTGAATGAACCAATCAGCTGTCATCATAAAGAAGTGGGAGATACATAGAAATAGTTTCTTGTTGTCCATTGGTTTTCTCAAGGCATGAGAGATGGTAAGTGTAGGGCACTTCAACCTCCATGAGAGGCTTCAATCTCCATGCTATCATCCAAACAAAGTGAGCCATCCTTGGTAGCTCACAGGAAAAGTCACCAATTCCCCCCCCCCCCCATGTGCATTGCGTAGGGGCTCCATGCATGTAAATGAGAGATGAGGATACTCAACTCACACTGTCCTGCTTTCCATTTTTGATGAATGTAGAGCTGCTGATCCCAGGCTGCAATAAAATAGTCCTCATGAATCCAAAAGGAACTTGGAACTTCATGATTTTCTTCATTGATTCTAGTGAGTCTCCTTGCCCAATCTCCTATGCATACAGTGAGTAGATTACCTTCACCATATGTTCTCCAAAAGAAATATGGACTAAGTGTCATATGATGTATTGGATGGTGACAATAGTCCCTCCCTTGCGACCAGCGTTGTCCATCATTTTGCTGCCTCAAATCATGGTACAATAAGTGGCCATCCCACCACCTTCTTGCTACAATAAGCTTCTTCAAAGCTTGAAAATAATGGGGGATAATAGGTGTTGGCTGAACATGATTCCAGCAGCACATTTCTTGCTCCAAGTACTCCCCTGTGAGAGATATTTTCCCATGACATAGGCCCAATACATGACCCTTTGCATAAGAAAACACAGTATATAAGGCAGCAATCATATAAGGTCCTATCCTCTTCATGAAGTACCAATGAATATGGGAGATTGCATTCCCAATGGACTCACTCACCCAATGTGTCATTCCTCCTCTCATGTTCATAACAAAGATTGGAGCATTATTGACATCATGATATAAACAAGCTCCCTTATGCCACCTCATGAGAAGGTTACATTTTCTCCCAACCCAAAGTACATACATGATTATGATATTCATTCTAAACATAAATACATGTACATACATCATAGGCATAAGAAAATGTATGGACATAGAATTCATCATGGGGTGCCCATACTAGGCTTCTTGTCAACCAAAGCAACCATGCCTTCTTCTTATGCATTCCTTTTTTGAAATACAAGGCATGAGACAAGAAAATAAAAAACTTTGGGTGGTACCCACACTCACCCATTAGAAATCGGCACAAGTTATCTCCTTCCTGCTTCATATCTAGATGTGGTAAGTCATTTACATGCCACTTACTTGCTTCCCTTATCATTCCACCATAGATAAAGGTGAAATGTATATTTGGTGCTTTAGGGAAGCACCCATCATGCTGCAAAACCTCCCTTAGCCCATCAAGGGAGTGGCCATGTTTGGAAATAGTTTTGGCCCATAGTTGGCCATGAAGTTTATAAGGTAGGACACTCCTTCTAGGAGTCATGGCCTGCACATGTAAAGTAAAATATTGCATGCAATCATAAAGTAAAATGTGATTTGCATAAGCATGCTTCTTACCCAAAGTCTCCAGTGTTGTGATATTTCCTCTCTTGGCCAAGGGTATCATCAATGTACAAGGTTGAGGGAACACTTTGCTCTTTTCATCAAGGGGTTGCCCTGGTGGGCTTCTTCCAAGTAAGGAGACATCAAGGCATAGATCACGATAGAGAGATGTATGGACTGATGTGTCCTTTCTTTTATTGCATAGATCTTCATGCCTTCTTAGTACATCACTCTTTTCAAATAAAGAGGGGTAAATGTTTCTTACGCTATGAAGCTTGCCCTCCCCTTTATTTTTTGCAGTATTCAAGATCTCACCATCTGATAATGATGGCACATGCTGCACATGGATTGTGCCATAATTTCTATATGTGAGATTCTTTGAAACTCCTTGCAAGAATGCAAGGGCTTCTCTTCTTGGAGCAGCTGCCCCTTCTTCTTCTTCATGAAATATTAAAGATGCCTTTGTTATGAATGTGTTGTCACCCCTATCCTTTTCTTCAATGGTGGAAAATGCCTCATCATCAATAGGAGAACTTTGATCTTGGTCTAATTTTGAAGGAGGAATCTTAATGTATTCTTTTTGAGAAGAGGACTCTTCATCCTATGAGGATTTTTCCCTTGGCACATCTCCTCTCTTCCTCCTCATGAAGAAGTTGTTGATAGAGCATGGTAGCTTTAATGATATGGTTGAGTGCTCATACCCATAAGATGAGGATGTAGAATTTTCCTTATACATAGATCTTGTGGATCCATTTGGGGAAACTTCATGGTTTATCCTCTTCAATTCTCTGTTTTTTCCTTTAGGCTTAAACAAAGTTTGGAACAGAGTTCTTGAGAACTCTTTCCCTTCCATTATTCCAAGAAAAGGGTTTTGACCCTTACTTTCTGTGTCTTCAATGAAATCAATCTTCTTCTTCTATCTTCTTCCTTCCTGAAAATACATCTTGGCTTGATGCTCATAGGTTGGGCCAATGATCATGCTTTGATACCACTGTAATATTCCAAAATGGGATCTACTAGCAAGGCATGATTGGAAAACGCATTTTCCAGGAATCGCTGCTACAGAAATGAAATCCAACACTTGGATCCCTTAGATCTGAGTATCTAAGTCCTAAATCCAAGAGGGTATCAAAAATAAATCCTTCTAGGTCGGTTAAATAGATATCCCACACCTAGTTTCCTTGAAAAATTCCCCAAAGAGGGTTTGCAGCAATGATAAACAATTATGCTCAGAAAATAACGCAGTTTCTGCAGAGCAGTGATAGGAGGCTCATGAAATGTTATTGAATAGTACTTACAACAGCAAATAGGTTATACAATGAATTTTATCAAATACATGGCTAAAAATACAAGTCATAAACAGAAGAAATTCCCTCAAAAGAGGGTTGCAACCATATGAATGACTAAAAACAGCCTTGATAACATTATTTTTATTAGGCTGTAGCGTTAAGGGTCCTTCCATAATATCAATATAACCATGGTGGAATATGTATTGAACAGTCCAATCCTTTCCATTAAAATGGGTGGTCGTAATATTGTTTTAGGAGTCAAATGGTTACAATATTTGGGGACAATAGATTTTAATTTTCAATAAGTTTTCTTGAAATTTTTTTGGCAAGGAAAGGAAATTTAATTAAGGGGTATCATAGGGATATCTGGAAATATAATAAACTCTAATGGATTGAAAAATAGCTTACAGATCTCCAAAGAGTCCTTGAAAATTATTCCAAGGTATCCGAGACTCTGAAGTTCTCCCACCTATTCATGATCATGATCATGCTATTCACTTGATTCTAGGAAGTGTTCCTTTAAACATCAAACCTTAAAAATATTCCTATGCCCAAAAGAGTGAAATTGAATTTATGGTTGCATAAATTTATATAAATTATACACCAATGGATTCAATCCGATCTTGTGATGTACTAAAACAAGATACCGAATCCTTATACAATATTTGTGGAATACAAAACACGATCACATAATAACATGCAAGTAAGAGAAAGAAGTAAATCAATCGCACAACAAAATATGTATTTGGGGAAAGAAACTGCTCAAAACCACTCTATATTTATATTGCATAAAGTCAAGAAATCATGAAACAATACAATGCTTAATATCTCATGAGATTCTCCAACACTTTGCTGACTTTATCACTACCAACTTGTGCACAAGCTTCTCTTGACCTTTATCTCACAAGATCCACACACAAACTTGTACTTCTGATTATTTGGTCTCACCAACTCGTGCTCACCAAAACAATGATTAAACTTGTGCCTTCATTCCTTCTTTTAAAGAAAAAATTCTTTAATTAAGGAATGATTTATTTTAGGCCTTCCTCTGACTGCATGCACTATCTGTACAATTTTCTAATTATACAACTTATAGTTATCTTCCCTTTAACCTCTGTCTCAACTGGGTCTTCCTCAGAAATGACATGCATGCATCTATTAATAGTGAACCATTAGTTATATGATTGGTCAATACTTGTGAATTAAATCTAATTTAATTCACTAGACCTCTCACTAAGTCATCACTCAGTTAGAACTAGTTAAACTAGGTTTAACTCAATTAATTGAGTTAATTTATTACACCTACACCCCACTAGTGCATTAACTGCAACTAGACCCCCAAAATATTAGAATCACTCTACATGCCTCATATTAGACCCTCAATTCGAATTTCTTAAAATAACTCAATCATCATGACTTAGTTAACTGATACAAGTTGTTATGAGATGAAAATGCAATTTATTGTCCAATTTATTTAAGGGAAAAATAAATTAGACACCCACATTCCTCACTATTGTGTAACTGAAATTCCTCACTAAATTTCCTCACCAATGTGTGTGCAATTTTTGTCCTTTCTAGTTGCCAATTTTACGGTTTCTTGTTGAAAATTTCAACAAGAGGCAGGTATAATCTAGCCTATCCAAAGTTATTTCTCTTCTCTAGTATTATTGGTGCACAATAAGGATGGAGCATGACATATGTGTCTGTATTATAGAGAGATCAACAAGCTCATCATTAAAGATAAATTTCCCATTCCTGCCATTGATGAATTGTTGGATGAATTACATGGAGAAATTTAATTCACCAACATGGATATTTGTTTAGGATATCATAAAAATAGAATGAGGAGATAAGACATTCTAAAAATAACATTAAGAACTCATGAATGTCAATATGAATTTTTGGTCATGCCTTTTGGCCTTATTAATGCACCTTCCACATTTCAAGATTTAATGCATTCCACTTTCAAACCCTTCCTTAGATAAATTGTGGTTTTAGTTTTTGATGATATAATAAATTACAGAAAGCCTTGGAAAGATCATGTTCAACATCTTTATAGGGTGCTTAAACTATTGGAGGAGAAAAAATTGTATGCAAAACCTTTCAAATGTTTCTTTAGGGTACAAGAGGTAGAATATTTGGGTTATATTGTATCTCATGAGGGTGTTAAGGTAGACCCTAACAAAATTAAATCCATCAAGGAATGGAAAATACCCACAAACCTAAATCATCTTCAAGGATTTCTCAGGTTGATAGGGTATTATCACAAGTTTGTTAAAAATAATGGGAAACTAGTAGCACCTCTAACAAAAGTATTGAAGAAATATGCATTTTCTTAGAATGTAGAAGCAACTAAGGCCTTTGAACATCTTAAAGATTAAATGTGCCAAGCTTCGGTATTATCTATACTAGACTTCACAATTTTATTTTTTTACTATGGAATGTGATCCCTCATGAAATGGCATTGGTGTTGTTTTAATGCAAGAAGGAAGACCCATTTCTTTTGAAAGTCATCCAATCAAGGGAAATAATTTACAAAAACCTAATTATGATAAGGAAATGTTGGAAATATTACATTCCTTGAAGAAATGATGCCCTTACCTAATGGGAAGACACTTCAAGATAAAAACAGATCATGATAGTCTTAAATTCTTCTGGGAACAAAGACTATCCTCAGAAGAGCAACAAAAACATGTCAAAAATATGTTGGGTTATGAATTTGAAATCATCTAAAAAAAAGGGAGGCAAAGTGTTGTTGCAGATTCACTCTCAGGAAGGGATGAGGATGTGGAGGAATTTATCTGTGCCATTTCTATTATCCAACATGAATGGATAATTAAAGCAAGGGATGAATGGAAAAATGACAAAAAAGTGTGGACACTAATTAAAAATTTGCAACAAGATGCTAATGTATCAGATACATTTATCTAGAAAAATGATTCACTGTGGTAAAAAGCTCACTTATATACATGTATGAGCTCCAAACTCTTTTGGAATTGCACACCTCTCCTATAGGAGGCCACTCAGGATTTTAAAAAAATTACTATAAGGTTGAGAAGGATTTTTTTTGGGAATGCCTTAAATTTGATATTTAGAAGTTTGTGGCAAAATGTTTGGTTTGCCAAAAAAATAAAGTCGAAATAATTAGGACCTCAAGCCTTTTACAATTATTAGCCATTCTAAGTTAGCATTAGGATTTCTCAATTGATTCTATCATAGGTATACCCAAGTCTAAAGGAAAGAGTGTCATTATGGTGGTAATTAATAGACTTACCAAGTATGCCCACTTGTGCACTATCTCATCCTTTCAAAGCTAGTAAAGCCACTATTGAATTTGTGGAAACAAATCAAAAACTACATGGAAACCCAAAGATTATTGTGTGGCAGAGATCCCAATTTCATTGGAAAAATTTTGACATAATTATTTTCTTTTTTCAGTACTCAATTGGCTCATAGCTCATCTTATCATCCTCAATTTGATGGGAAAACTGAGATAGTGAACAAATGTTTGGAAGGATATCTTTGTTGCTTTGTATTTGATAACAAAAACAATGGATCAAGTAGTTTCCTCGAATGGTGGTATGACACTTCCTTCCATACTACAACAAAAATGACCCCATTAGTATAGAGCTTTATGGATATCATCCATCATCATCACATCATATCTAAGGGACAATTCTAATGTTCAAGTAGTAGAGGATCAAATTGAGCATCAACAACAAGTTCTCCAACTTTTAAAGGATAACTTGACTCTAGCAAAAAAACAAATGAAACATCAAGCATATCAGCATCATAGTGAAAGAAGTTTTGACATGGGCGATTGGGAATTTTTACGGCTACAACCTTAGAAACAAATGTCCCTCAAGCGAGCTAAGAAGGATAATAAATTATCACCCAAAGAATATGGTGCTAATGAGGTGTTACAAAATATTGGTGCTATGGAATACAAATTGGAGTTTCCTACATCTTCACAAGTACACCCAATTTTTCATGTTTCATGCTTAAATAAGATTATAGGCAACAATATCCCAGTACAAACAATATTGACAGAACTAGATGAGGAAGGAAAAATCATATTGGAGCCTGAAGTAATCACGGGAAACAAAATTTGGAAATAATGTAATTGATCAATTTTATAATATATCATTAAGTGGAAGAACTTACTTGTTGAAGAATCCACATGGGAAGATGAGTATTTTATTCAGAAGCATCTAGAACTACTCAAGCATTGAGGACAACATTGTTTTGAAGGAGAGGGACATGTTAGGTCCCTATAATACTAATGTAGCCCCTATACTATTATTATTGTTCCCCATAGAATCCCACTATTTTTATTGTCGTTCCCTTACATTATTATTGTTAAGTAGGCCCTAATTATATTTTGACCCTTTAGAGTCCTATATATACCAAGGAGGTATTTTCATTTGAATATCCAATAATTGTTCATTTATGTGATGTAAAGGGAAGTTTCCACTTCGAAGTGGCTTATTATCTAGTCACCGATATATATTTTCTTATGTTTCTATGATATTTTGGTTTGGATTCATAATATAATGCACTATGCCCTTTCTCATCTACGAGAGAGAAAATGGATGGTCACTCAAGTAGTCTTTTACTCAACTTATCAGTAGGTGTATGCCTAAGTCATTGATTTAGTATAGGAAAGCATGAAACGAATAATGATTCTAAGAAAGGAAGGAACTATGTTGCTTATTAATACAATTCTAAGTGAAAATTTGTAAAACAGTTAGGGCCTTCTCCACCAATAAAGGTAGTGAGTGGCACTTTTGGTTCTTTTCTCAATGTGTCAACTAGTTTGTCCTCATAGGAAACAAATACCATGATAATTAAAGATTATTAATAGTATACTAAATCATGAAATATAAAAAACAATATGTTTTTTAATATGGAAATGAGCTCACACATAAGCTACAAGCATAATTGCATGAAGCAACTAGTATTGAACAAAATAAGTGTGAATACAAAAAAAAAATAAAGGTTAAATAGTATAAACATAAAAAAAAACACATATGAACATGTTATACCAACATGTACAAAATCAAAAATTCATAAGATGGAGTGCACAAGATTTGGTTGTGGGCCCTCCAAGTCTCAGTAAGAACACCAAATGTATACTAGCAGTTGGAAATCAAAGGAACAACATATATTAAATGAAATAAATTTGAAACAAGCTTCAAATACGATAGTATAACCTACAAAACGTTTCTTCAAAGTATTCAAATTACAAACTTGTTTTGCAAACACTATTTTCTTTCTTTTATACACCTTTTATAAGCAAATATACAACTAAAAAGCCAAAAATCCTCTTTGTCGGTGATTTTGGCCTATCCTAAGAATGTAGTTAGATTAAATTGACCTTTTTTAAGGCTCATGTCATGGATAAAATAGGAAAAAATTAGATATGAGTGAAATTTCCAAACTACCCTATGCTTTTGTTGTTGAACTAGGAGTGTTGACCAAGAATCTAGGGGTAAATTTTATATGAGCATGTAAGTATTCATTCCATCTCAAAATATCAATCTACAAAACTTATGTCTTGAAATTCACCCATTTTTCCTACAAATATGAAACAAATGATCATTTATGAGATTTATTGCATTTTGTAAATTCATGTTACAATGCAATTATTTCATAAATTTTTGAAAATTAAAAACAACCAAGAGAATACCTTAGTGAATACATTTATTAGGCCAAACATGAATAAATGTCACCAAAAGAAACTTTAAAAAGTTTTCCTAAGGAAAAATGAGGTAATAAACAATAGTAATGAGGATTGAAATCACGCCCAAACTAAAGATGGAGCATGTTCTCAATGCTCAAAACTGTCTCTCAAAACTATTATTGTACCGATTAGATAGATCTTGTTGCATGTAATAAAATCTCCACATTGTCTCAAGGTGGAGGTTGTGATGCTTGTCCTTCTAATTTTGGTTTCTTCATAAGCATATTTACCTTTAGGTTCTTATTCTCAGCTTTGAGAGTTTTTTTTCTTTCATACTAGGTATAATATTTCTTGGAGATCATATAATTTTCTTCTTTAAACTTCTAATTTTATTTATACTAGTGTCAAATTATGCCTAGTGAGTAAGTATAATTGGAATTTGAGGTACCTTTATATCACCTAAATTTCCTGAATAGTTTTCTTCATCTTCTTATTTTTTTTTTTTTCCAAAACGTTTTCTTGAGTGTTAAAGCTTCTTCTTGAGAGGGCACAAAAACCTTTTTAGTTTATTTTGGAGGTAGGTTTATTATGATCTCTTTATTATCCTCATCAATAATAGTATACTCATCCTCCTCATAAATAAAAAAAAGTATATTCATCAAGCATTTTACTATTTTTTTTTCCTTATAGATGGTTACTTTTCTTTGTCCCTTATTTCTAAGGACTCTGTGTAGTCATACAAAACTTGTTGATCCTCGTTAACATCATCATCATCATCAATCTCAACAATTGGGGTATTCCTATTACTTTGCTTCTTAGATACATTAGTGAATGTGAGTGCCTTTTCTTCCCCTTTTTCAACCTATTTAGTCATTGACATTGTAATTATGTTGGTGGTTGTTTTTCGTATTTTTCGTACATGTTATTCTTCTTACTGCCCCTCTTCTCTTATGAAAGTATTTTATTCTTCCATTGGATCATTTTAATTCATTGTAACAAATTGATATTCCTTGAAGAATGATTTCCAAGTTTGTTGGGCCTTAGAAAATTCCCAATCCACCATCATTTTGATTAATCCCTAATGAAGCTTTTATCTCACTATATAAATGTTTTTGTTAATCAAATTCTCCATTTTAGTGAGATTTCTGAGAAAATAATTTGGAAATTTCATTGTTTTTTGTGCCCTTGAATGTTGTAGTATCCTAATGTGATAGAAATAATTTAAGTTAAATCTTCCCTCACTGTAGAATTTTCTACAAGATGAACAATAGAAACCAATTTTATGATCTAGTAGTTGCTACCTAATGATATTTAACAATTTATCTTTATGCCACTGATATCATTGAACAATTAGATAGAGAAAAAATCAATAGTAATGTGACAAAAAAAATAATATCACAAAGATACAAATATGTACAATAGAGACAACAAAATTTTCCCTGAGAAACCAAAACTTGGGAGAAAACCCAAAAACTCTTCTTCTAGGATAAATTTTCTTCAGCAAGATTTACAAATCCATATTTTATAGAAATTTGTGCCAAAACATCCAAGTCCAAAATTCAATTAAATTTGTCCTCTATTTGCTCCCATGTGTGACTAATATGGAAGAGAGATGATGATCACAGACTGATCAAATGAAGTGTCACATCATATATATATATATATATATATACAAGTAAAATAGGTGCCATTTTACCCAAGACTGCAGTTCATGGTGGGGTAAATTTATCATACCAAACCTATATGAAACCTAAAAATAATTTTTATTATTATTTTAATTTCCATAAATTTTCTAGGTTGACATAGGAGGGCTATTGGTATGTGGAAATACCTCCCAATTCTACAAAAAAATCAACACTCCCTCTTAGCAAGGGAGGTATTCCCCTTGGCTGCAACATATTTTCCTTTAGTAGAAATTTCTCATTCATTAAGAAAAAATCACAAACTTGTCATGTTGAGGCATGTCTATATATAACTTTATCTTATAGTGGGAAATGTAATTCCTCACATGCACATGAGTATTCAAGGGGATTGATCCAAATGAAAAGTGGCATCCACCCATAGTATTTACCCATAATGTGCTCCCATGGTATATTTGAGTTCCTATATTGGTGTTTACCATAAAGGGTTCTTAATAGAATGTGCAAGGAAAACCCTATTGACCATGCAATCATCTGACAAAACTCTATCCTCACTACGCCACTGATGCTACACAAATTTCTTTTATGCAAAATCATCAAATTATTGTTACTAGAGCATCCTGTCAGAGAATGATAGAATCCCTGAAAACAACGTTGTCACCTCCCATAGAAACTATGATCTGGGTCGTTCGCTAAATTTGTGCTCAAATACCTTTGTAATCCTCCATTGGAAGTGAAATATTAAGTGATTTTCTTATTTTAAATCTGCATGGCTGATTGGATGCTTGTATCTTTGTTTATTTTATTTTATTTTGGATTGGATGAAACATATACAAGCTGTCGTCGTTCAACTCTCTCCATGAATATTTTGCAGTCAAGTATGATTTTTCCAGTTTATCATTGCAATTTTTCCATTTGTGTTATGTGGGATCACTCTGATATGGATATGGCTTCACAAATTTATCAAAGTATGTTGAATTTTTATTTCAATTCAATGACTTCAAAAATGGAAAATGATTGTTCTAAATCAAGCAATGGTAGATTGATAACATCTCTCACTTAGACTCAGATTCAAGTATCTCTCTGAAGCAAAATATGACTCCTCTCTTCGACATGTAACAGGACGAGATGTTGGAATATGGAAAATTCCAAAACAATAGAAATGGAGAGAGTAAACTCCTCTCCTCTAAACACAGAGAAATTAAAAATTCTTTGACAGGAGATAGAGTTTCACACTGAAAAACAACCTTCTATTACTTTTCAAAACTGTTACAAAAATCTTCCTCTAACAGAGGGATAACAAAAATAGGACTGCTGCAACACATAGTGCCTACAATGACTTCTCTGTCTCATACAAACAACACTCTGTCTCTGTAAAACAACGCACTACTGTGCTTTTCACAAAACAAAAACATTTCAATAATAAATCACAGGCTCGCGGGCCTTTTGTTTTTATATGCCGCACATATTAAAAACATTACAAAACTATTAATAAGACTTCCAGCCCCACATAACAAATGCACTTTGAATGCGCAATTAAACACACTTAAAACATTCATTGGGTCCACACTTTAAAACAAATGAACCACAAAAAAAAATCTCCAATTGCGATTGACTATCGGATGCGATGGTTCCTTTTAGTTCCATTGTATAGACTCCGTCGGGTCCGGGCTCATAACAAAAACATGCGATCAACCGAAAAGTTTCGATTGCGATTAACAAATGGACGCGACGAACAAATATTAAAAAACTAGCTCATAAAGAAATCGGGTTCGGACTTTAACACTGTGCGATCGGGCCTCGTTTTAAAGAGGTTCCGATTGCAATTCAAAAAATGGATGCGATGAATCATATAAACTCCGGCCTATAACATGGTCGGGTCTGCTATTTGAATTGTGATTGGGGCATACAATAAAAGACTTGCGATTCAAAATTTTGCGATTGTATTGTATTGTGCCGCGTGGTCTGTGGACCCACGGGCCTCGGCTGATGGTGGAGGGCGATTATATAATAAATTTTGGTTGTATATTATATACAATTGTTCCACTTGCGGAACTTTGCCACATCTACAAGACATTTGAACGTTGAAACATATGTATTGCAATTTGCGATTACGACTGTGATTGCATCACATCGCAAAACTTCATATCAACAAGACACTGCTCATGAAACTTGCGATTGCGATTAGCGCATAAGTGGTGGGGACCACTTGTCCTGCCATTTCCAAAAATAAAGGACTTCGACTGTATTAAATTTTTTTCTCCATTTTGGTTGTTGAAGGCTTTAAACGCCCGAAATGACTGTTTTAATAAAACTCTGCTCTTCCGTAGACCAGAACTACGAAAGTCTTCATTCCTCCTGTAGAAACGGCTACGCCCATCACCAATTTAATTTCTCCTCTGCAATTCGTGGCTGTAACCCATAAAAATTAAATTCATCCTTACAACTTTCCATTCTTCTTAATTACAAAGTGCTATGCACTCTATCTTTGCTGTGCTGCCTCTGTACTCTTTTCTTCTTGCTCAAAGGCTAGCAGGGACTTTAATATTTCAACACTCCCCCTTAAAGTCATCTGCTGGGTTATCAATCATACCCTAGTTTTTTCTTAAAAATTCAAAGGTCTTCTGCCCCAATGGATTTGTTAAAATATCTGCATATTGCTCCTCTATTTTACAATGCTGTAAAACAATTTCTTCGTTGTTCACCAATTCTTTGATATAATGAAACTTTGTATCTATGTGTTTTGTTCTTTTATGAAACACTGAATTCTTTGACAATGCAATAGCTGAGCTATTTTCATAATAAATCACTGTCCATTTTACCTGTTCTTGGCATAAACTTCTCAACATTCTTCTCATCCAAATTTCTTGACACGCTGTTGCTGTAGCTGCCACATATTCTGCCTCTGCTGTAGATAATGCTACAATCGGTTGTTTCTTAGAAGCCCATGAAATGGCTCCTAAACCCATATGAAAAACATAACCAGAAGTGCTCTTCTGATCATCTACACTTCCAGCCCAATCACTGTTAGTGTATCCAACTAACTTTGAATTTCTGAAGCAGTATATAAAATACCAAATATTTTAGTTCCTTTAACATACCTCAGAATTCTATTTGCTGCTTGCCAATGTGCTTCTTTTGGCTTCTCCATAAATCTGGAAATTAAAATAACAGCATGCATAATATCTGGCCTAGTTGCAGTCAAATACATGAGGCTACCAACTATGCTTTTATGCAAGCTTGGATCAAAATCCTTGCTACTGTCATATTTACTCAACTTCAATCCCAATACTGTGGGAGTAATTGCAGCTTTGCACTCCTGCATATTAAATATTTCCAAAACCTGATTCACATACTTTGCTTGAGAAATAAAAATCCCCTTTTCATTTTTCTCTACTTCTATTCCTAAGAAGTATCTCAACAAACCCATCTCAGTCATTTCAAATTCATCTTTCATGACTGTTTTAAAATTTTCAACAAATTAATCATCATTACCTGTAAATATTAGATCATCAACATATAAAACAACAATCAACATTTTACCATCCTTTTCTTTGATGTAGAGGGTGGGTTCTCCCTCACAGTTTTCAAATCCATTTTCCAGTAGATAGGAGTCTATCCTACTATACCACGCTCTTGGTGCTTGCTTCAGCCCATAAAGGGTTTTCTTCAATTTGCAGACTTTATGCTCTTGGCCTTTCTTCTCATAGCCGAGAGGTTGTTCCACATATACCTCTTTCGTTAAAACTCCATTTAGGAATGCAGATTTTACAGCCATCTGGTATACTTTCCATTTGTTTTGTGTTGCTATGGACATCACTGCTCTTACTGTCTCCATTCTTGCAACAGGTGAAAAAGTTTCTTCATAATCTATCCCATACTTCCGCTTATATCCCTTGACAACAAGTCTGGCCTTGTGTCTTTCTATGACTTCTTTACCTTCTGGGAGATTAACTAACTCCCATGTTTTGTTCTTCTCTATGGCATTGATTTCATCATCCATAGCTTCTATCCATTTTATATCTTTAATAGCATCTTCAAAATGAATAGGATCATCAACTTGACAATACAAAGCAAATAAGGAATTCATACCTTCATTTGCTGCTCCCTGCTCATAGATTTCTCTAATACTTCTGAACTTTGTTCCTCTTTCACTTGGTGTAGACGTGCTTGATGAAGCACTCAATTCTGCTCCATGTGGTGTGCTCGGTGATGCATTCCTGCTTCTTCTCAAGGGTGTTCTCGCTGTTGCTTGAGGTGTCCCTTCTTGTCCTAGTGTTGGTGGAGGTTGTGCAACGGATGAGTTGTTAATTTCAACTACATCTTCCTCATCTTCATCATGAGACAAACAGCTTTTAACATTGACTGTTTTCTCAATGCTTCCATCCCATGCTTCCTCTTCAATAAATTTCACATCTCTGCTTATTACAAACTTCTTTGTGGATGGGTTATACAATTTGTATCCTTTGGAATCTTCACAATATCCAAGAAAAATGCACTTCTCCCCCTTACTATCCAACTTATTTCTCAATTTGTCTGGAATGTGTGCATATGCCACACATCCAAAAACTCTCATGTGGGTGAATCCCTGTTTTCTGCCACTCCATGCTTCTTCTGGAACTTTGTTCATCACAGCTTTTGTAGGGCATCTATTTAAAATATACACAACACAGTTTGCTGCTTCTACCCAATACTCATTCGTCAAGTGTTTTGCCTTTAGCATACTTCTCACCATTTCCATTATGGTTCGATTCTTCCTTTCAGAAACTCCATTCTGTTGCGGTGTGTACCTTGTGGTAAACTGCTTGTGTATGCCGTTCTCTCTACAGAAACGCATAAATTCCTTTGATATATATTCTCCTCCTCTATCAGTTCTGAGAAATTTGATATACTGCCCACTCTGTTTTTCTACAAGAGCTTTAAAATGGAAAAATTTCTGAAAAACTTCACTCTTATATTTTAGAAAATAAACCCACACTTTTCTTGTGAAATCATCTATGAAGGTCAACATGTAATTGCTTCCTGAAACTGATGCTGTTTGTATCGGCCCACATAAATCTGAGTGAATGATTTCTAAGGGTGCTTTCGCCCTTATGCTTTTTCCTGATGGAAAATTTTATCTGTGTTGCTTTCCCAAGATGCAGCCTTCACATAGGCTGACAGGCTTCTCAATCAATGGAAAAACTCTTACCATTCCTTTTCTGTGCAGCAAATTTAATCCTCCGAAATTGAGATGTCCAAATCTCAGGTGCCATAACCAATTTTCATCTTTCTCTTCCTTCTAAAAGGCTTCTTGTGTTACAGTTGCTATGCTCTTTCCTTTTCCCTTCAATTCAGTGTTGAGCTTGAGTGGAAACATTCTATTGCTGGTCATTTGAATTTCAGCAATGATTTTCTTACTTGGAGGTATATCTTTTATTGTGCACACATCATCCTTGAAAATTACATTGTAACCTTTATTTATGAGCTGCCCAATGCTCAAAATATTACACTTCAAACCAGGAACATAATACACATCAGGAAATTCTTTTTTCTCACCATTTCTTGCTCGAATACTAACTCTGCCTTTTCCTTTTACAGAGATTTTAGTATCAGTCCCTGTGGTCACTTCTGATTTTACTTCTTCATCTAGATTGGAAAACATTGCTCTGTTTCCAGTCATATGATTACTACAACCTGAATCTAAGAACCAAACATCATCTTCTCTATCTTGTGCTACATTACATGTTAACAACACATTACTTGGGTTATTTCTACATTCATTAGCATAGTGCCCATATTTTTTGCAATAATGACATTGGACATTGGATTTGTCATACCTTTGTCCATGAGCATGTTGGTGTTGGTGTCCACCTTGTTGGCTGTTGCTTTGGCCGTGGCTCTTATTCTGACTGTTGCTCCTTCCATGTGAATGTGAAGGGCTGTTCCTTCCACCTCTGTTTTGGCTTCTGCCTCTTCCTCTTCCTTTGCCTTGACCTCTTCCTCTTCTTGAAGGCATTTGAGTCTTGAAGGCGTGCTCTAGAGATGAGTTCTCAACTCTGCTCAATCTCTATTCATGAGTTATCAGTGAGGCATGAAGTTCATCTACAAACTTTGAGAGATCTTTAGTCTCTTCTATGGTGGTAACAATAACATCAAACTTTGAGGCTAAGCTCCTTAAAAGTTTCTCCACAATCCTTCTTTCTTCAAGAGTTTCTCCATGGGATCTTATCTGATTTACAATCCCAATCACATGTGTGAAAAATGTGTCTACATTGTCTGACTCTTTCATGCAAAGAGTTTCAAAATCTCTCCTGAGCAACTGAAGTTTTGCTGTTTTAACTTTCTCCATACCCTGATAGGCTAATTTTAGAGTTTCCCATGCTTCCTTGGATCTCTGGACTGCTGTTATCCTTGAAAACACACTCTCATTTACTGCTTGATACAATAAGAAGAGAGCTTTAGCATCTTTCTTCCTATTTTTCTTCAATAGGTCCTTCTTTTCTTGAGTTAAGGCATTAAAAGCCTGCTCATCAGCTGGTTCAACAAAACCATCTTCTACAAATTCCCATAAGTCTTGTGAGACAAATAGGGCTCTCATGGTAATGGCCCAATAATCATAATTCTTTCCATTAAATTGTGGAAGCTGAACATTTCCAATACTCATACTAGTGCTTGGTCCACCCATTGCTTTTAGACTGAACTCTGAACTTGAACAAACTATCTTTCCTTCTCTGAAAGAGCAAACTCTTTTAAACAAAACAACAACTTTGTTTTTCTTTGAGAAATACCTAAACTTTGACTTCTGTTGGGCTTTCACTCTGTTGGAGAAAACACTGCAAAAAGTATTCTTCTTCTTCAGCTTCTTTGAAACCTTCAAAGAGCCTAAACTAGCTCTGATACCATGTTGGAATATGGAAAATTCCAGAACAACATAAATGGAGAGAGTAAACTCCTCTCCTCTAAACACAGAGAAATTAAAAATTCTTTGACAGGAGACAAAGTTTCACACTGAAAAACAACCTTCTATTACTTTTCAAAACTGTTACAAAAATATTCCTCTAACAGAGGGATAACAAAAATAGGACTGCTGCAACACATAGTGCCTACAATGACTTCTCTGTCTCATACAAACAACACTTTGTCTCTGTAAAACAACACACTGCTGTGCTTTTCACAAAACAAAAACATTTCAATAATAAATCACAGGCTCGCGGGCCTTTTGTTTTTATATGCCGCACATATTAAAAACATTACAAAACTATTAATAAGACTGCCAGCCCCACATAACAAATGCGCTTTGAACGCGCGATTAAACACACTTAAAAAATTCATCGGGTCCATGCTTTAAAACAAATGAACCACAAAAAAAATCTCCGATTGCGATTGAATATCGGATGTGATGGTTCCTTTTAGTTCCATTGTATAGACTCCGTCGGGTCTGGGCTCATAACAAAAACGTGCAATCAACCAAAAAGTTCCGATTGCGATTAACAAACGGACGCGAAGAACAAATATTAAAAAACTGGCTCATAAAGCAATCGGGTCCGGACTTTAACACTGTGCGATCAGGCCTCGTTTTAAAGAGGTTCCAATTGCGATTCAAAAAACAGATGTGATGAATCATATAAACTCCGGCCTATAACATGGTCGGGTCTGCTATTTGAATTGTGATCGGGGCATACAATAAAAGACTTGCGATTCAAACTTTTGTGATTGTATTGTATTGTGCTGCATGGTTTGTGGACCCACGGGCCTCGGATGATGGTGGAGGGAAATTATATAATAAAGTTTGGTTGTATATTATATACAACTGTTCCGCTTGCGGAACTCTACCACATCTACAAGACATTTGAATGTTGAAACATATGTATTGCAATTTGCGATTGCGACTGTGATCGCATCGCATCGCAAAACTTCATATCAACAAGACACTGCTCATGAAAATTGCGATTACGATTAGCGCATAAGTGGTGGGGACCACTTGTCCCACCATTTCAAAAAATAAAGGACTTCGACTGTATTAAACAATTTTTCTCCATTTTGGTTGTTGAGGGCTTTAAACGCCCGAAATGACTGTTTTAATAAAACTCTGCTCTTCTGTAGACCAGAACTACGAAAGTATTCATTCCTCCTGTTGAAACGGCTATGCCCATCACCAATTTAATTTCTCCTCTACAACTCGTGGCTGTGGCCCATAACAATTAAATTCATCCTTACAACTTTCCATTCTTCTTAATTACAGAGTGCTGTGCACTCTATCTCTGCTGCGTTGCCTCTGTACTCTTTTCTTCCTGCTCAAAGGCTAGCAGGGACTTTAATATTTCAACAAGAGAGCCTCATTGAGCAGGTGAAGAGGAGGTTTGATGAAGAATATGGCCATGGCATCATCTTTCCCCTTTCCTCCATGTACTCCAACTGGTCGCAGAACATGAAGCTGCAAACATTACAGGATTCGAACTTGAGATCTCCCAGTGAAAATTTGTCAACTGGTGTCTATTACTTGTAATACAACCCCAGTCCAAGGTTTGAGAGCCTGGTTATATATTACATTATGAAGGTATTAGGGCTGGACATCTCTTAGAAGAAACATGTAACTAAAACTGAAATCCTACATTCATTTCACTGTTAATCAAGGCTAGAAACTTATGACTTTTTCAATGATATCCTACTGCTTTTTGAGGGTCAGATTGTTTATGAGGGTCCCTGCAAAGATGTGCTTGAGTTCCTTGAATCCATGGGTTTCAAATTCCCTGATTGGAAAGGCATGGCAGATTTATTGCAGGAAGTTACTATGAAAAAATATCATCAACATGACTAGGCATTTAGAGAGCCTTATAGATTTGTATCTTTCAGGGAATTTGCTGAGGCGTTTCAATCATTCCATGTTGGACATAAATTTGCCGAGGATTTGTTCGTGCCATACGATAAAGTCAAGAGCCATATCACAGCGCTTTCATTTTCGAAGTATGACATCAACAAGAAGAAACTGTTCAAGGAATGTTTCTAGAGGAAATGACTTGTCATGAGGAGAAACTCTTTCTTCTACGTCTTTAAGACCTGTAAGCTCGTAGTGATGGATTTTGTTACGATTACAATGTTTTTCGCACTGAGACTCAGGAAACAATGGGAAAATTTACATGGGTGTTGTCTTCTTTGCTTTAATTACCTGAATTTTCAATGGTTTTATGGAAATTTCAATGACAATCCAAAATATTTCTACATTTTACAAGCAAAGATACCTTCTCTTTTTTCCTTGCTCGGGACTACTCACTACCCATTTAGGTGTTGATAATTCCAATTTCACTTATGGAGTTTAGAATATAGATTTTCATAACTTAATTATGTCATTGTTTATGATCCTTTTGTTGGAAGGCTATTTCAGCAATATCGGCTGCTATCCTGTGTACATATGATGGCCCTTTCACTGTTTCGGTTCATCGCGTCATTGGGCTAGACTATGATCATAGCTAACACATTTGGTTCTTTTACATTGGTGATTATTTTTCTCCTTGGTGGATTTCTTCTCTCATGACATAACATTAACATTAAAGGCTACTGGGATATGGTTTTCACTTACCTCAATATATTCATCATCAAGGTTCATCTTTACCCTCAGTCACATTGTATCTTTATCATATATGGTGGATTTAGCTTGTTGATAAACATTCCAGCCCAAATCTTCTAGTGGGGTAGTTGTTGGAGTGGACCCACCTTCATATTATATGGGTAATATGACTTACTTAGAAAGGATGTCCTATTTAAGGATATCAGAAGCACTTGGATTTCTTGATAGAGTTATTACAATGATACCTATGATCATTTTCAAAGACAATCCATTAAATTTATATCAGGCAGACCAACAAGTGAACTATCTCGAGGTGTCTGTTAATCTTCAAACCCTCATTCATCTTGGTTATGGGTCAACCACACAAAACCCTTGCCAATGAAGTCCATTTTCTAGGCCGCACACTGTCAACATCAAAGTTAGCCACGAACATTACAAGGTATCTCTACCCTTAGATCTTCGTTCATCATAGTTATGGGTCAACCACAAAAAACCATTTCCATCAAAGTCCATTTACTACTCCACAGACTATCACCATCAAAGTTGGCTCACAAGAATTATATGGTATCTCTATCCTTGAATATTGGATCATCATGGTTATGGTTCATCTATAAACCCACAGTTATGGGTCAACCACGCAAAACCCTTATCGTCAACAACACTTGGTTTTGGGTCATCTGCAAACCCATGGTTATGGGTCCACCACACAAAACCCTTCTCTTCATTGGCTCATGTTAAACAAAAGCTTCTTTGGAGGGAACTCTACGAAATGGGAACCATTTCTTCATAAGGGGGGAGGACTTATCCAAATGGAAAGTGGCATCCACCCATATTATTTACCCATGGTATTCACCCAAGGTATTTATCCATGGTACTGTAAACCACCCATGGTATTGCAACACAAAAAAAAAAACAAATATTGAGTCTCACTTCAGAATGGGAAAAATTAGTAAGGGGTAAATGTAGTGGTAAATGTTTCCTCCATTTTAATAAAGAGTTATTTTCTTTCATATGTTTCAAGGAATTCACTGTGTGATTTAGGTTCAATGTTCGAGGTAAATCTGTATGTTATTTATCCTCTTTCTCTCTCCATTCGAGGCTCCATAATCTTAGCCCTTAAGATCCAGATTAGCCATTTACATCTGGCCAATGTCTATTATAGCTCCTTAGGTAAATATATCTATATCCTATTGTCAAAGTCCTTTATGACCCAACCAAGTCCTTTTGAATTCTTAGGAGAGAATATGCCCTTGGACCATTCACCTTCAGCCAAAATCCTTTATGGATTCTCAAGTGAATTACATATATCTCCTCTATTCAAAGACCTTTATGACCCAACCACGACCTTGCAGCTTCTCAAGTAAATATATCAATCTCCCTGTTGGAGAAATGATATTTTTTCATATTAAATAAAATTTCTCCTTTTCTTTGATAATGACTTGTGAATTTGTTGGCTTTATCTTTATTATGTCACTCTTATTAATCAAGAAATTACCAAACATAAAATATGAAGACCACAATAACACAAATAACATAATATATAGGATCCAAGCTAAGGAAAGCCCATCCAAGGGGGAAACCCAAAAAAGTCTCTTCTTATAGAATCAAATCAAATGAGATATCCAAGACCATTCAACCCTCTAGAATCCAAGTCAAACCCTCCATCTGTTATGAAAATACATCAAAAAAATAGACCATCAACATATGCAACATCATATAGTTAACAAGAGATACATCAAGGGAGAACTTCCACAAATAAAATTTCAAGAAATATCCTTCACCAATTTCAGATTTTTAGCCTCCTTTCTTTTCTGTGAAATTATAGATTAGATGCCCCAAATTGTGTGTCCAAAATGAGATCTAACTCATCCTCTATATATATTGTCTAGAGAGGTGTGAATATACTATATAAAGTATACAAAAATATGTATATCAATGGATTAAATCTGATCTAACAATGTAATAAAGCTAGATATTGAATCACTTCTACAAATCAATTGTGGAAATTAAACACAATCTCCAATCACATTAAGCGAAGAAAGAATCAAATCAAACCAAAACACAGATAATTTCCTGGGGAAATCTTGTTGCTCAAAACCCCTCTATCTTCTATTCTATATTAACCATGGAATCATGAAACAATTACAATGCACTCTTCTCACAAGAGTCTCTTACACTCTATTAACTGTCTCACACTATCCCGGACGAAACTAATCAACACTTAGCCAATTCTCAACCTCTAAACAACCCGCCTTGCCTGCACAATTCCTGATGAATGAAATCCATATTCTTTAGGAATTTTGGCCTTCCTAAATTGTGCAAGGATCATGGGAACTCCAATGGATGTCTAGTTGCATGAAAACAACCTACTAATCACACAACTGATAGTTAACCTCCCTTTCACCTTTGTCTCAACTAGGTCTCCAGTAGAACTGACATGCATGCAACTATTAATAGTTTTTCATCAATTGCATGGAAAATCACTAATTGTGAATTAAATAATATTTAATTCAATTGATCTCTCACTAGTGCAACAAACATTTACAACTAGTTCAACTGACTCTGACACACCTAACTAAGTTAACTGATTACACATGCATTAAACTAATGCAAAAACCGCAATTCGAACTCCATAACTAATAGAATTACTCAACATACCTCACCAACCACCCTCAACTCGAAATTCATGAGCTAACTGAGTTTATCACACTCAGTTAACTATTGCAAGTGATTATGAGATAAAATTACATTTTATTTTCCAATTTAATTAAGGGAAAATTAAATTAGACACTACAACAAATTTAGCCCACACTAGTGTAGGTGCTGCTAGGACCTATTTTTCACACACTAGTGTGTGTGCTACAATTTCTTGTTGGAATTAAACACTCCCTCTCAACAAGAAAGCGATTATCTTCCACCTCGATCTTGCCTCTATGGTATTCGACTTTTCTCCTCGTGAGTGCCTTCGTCAGAATATCTGCATCCTAATCTTCCGTGGGAATGTACTATAGTAAAATTATGCGCCTCTGAACACAATCTATGAGATGGTGGTACCGAATGTCCATGTGCTTGGACCTATCATGAAACATTGGATTAACCGAGAGTTTAATGCAACTCTAGTTATCACAATGTATCATTGTCGCATCCATCTGAGAACCAAATAAACCAACCAGGATCTTTCTCATCCAGATGGCCTCAGATGCAACTTGATTTGCTGCCATGTAGTATGCTTCGGCTGAACTAAGTGCTAGAGATTTTTGCTTTGTGTTGTACCAAGAAACTGTTGTCGATCCTAGACCGAAGATCCCTCCTGATGTGCTCTTTATGTCTGATGGAATGCCTGCCCAATCTACATCTGTGAAGCCTTGAAGCTCCACTTCCTCTGAGCGTCTGTACTATAATCCATACTATGTAGTGCCCCTGAGATATCTTAATACATGCTTCCCCACCTTCCAAAAGAGCTTGTTTGGCTTAACCATAAATTGACTCAGTTGTTTAACTGCGTAGCAAATGTCTGGTCTGGTGTTCACCAAGTACATCAGTGAACCTACTAGCTACCTATAGACAGTAGCATTCACTACTTCTCCTGAAGTAGCATCCTCTTTCCTCTAGTTTCCTGGAAGAGGAGTGTCCATGGGTTTACAGCTCTCCATGTGAAACTTACCCAATATCTCTTTGGCATACCTTCCTTGAGAAAAAAAAAGTTCACCATCCTGCTACCATATTTCCAAACCAAGGAAATAGTGAAGGAGTCCCATGTCCTTCATTTCGAACTCCCTTGCAACATACTCCTTGCACGAGTTTATCAACTGCTCATCACCTTTCAAAATTAGATCATCAACATAAAGTACAACAATCAAGAGCTTACCATCAACCACAATCTGGTACATGTTTGCATCCGCTTCACTTTTGGTGAAGCCCAACCTGGTGAAATAGTTGTCAATCCGAGTGTACCAAGCACGAGGTGCTTTCTTCGGCCCATACAATGCTCTCTTGAGTCGAAACAAATGTGACTCAGTGTCAAAGATATCAAAACCTTCTGGTTGCTCTATGTACAATTCCTCCTCAATAACTCCATTGAGAAATGCAATTTTCACATCCATCTGATGAATGCGCCACCCCATATGCGCTGAGAGTGCAAGGATAGATCTAATGGAAGAGTACCTCGTGACTAGTGCAAAAGTCTCATAAATTACAATAATCAAGAGCTTACCATCAACCACAATCTGGTACAGGTTTGCATCCGCTTCACTTTTGGTGAAGCCCAACCCAATGAAATAGCTGTCAATCCAAGTGTACCAAGCACAAGGTGCTTGCTTTAGCCCATACAATGCTCTCTTGAGTTGACACAAATGTGACTCACTGTCAAAGATATCGAAACCTTCTAGCTGCTCTATGTACAATTCCTCCTCAATAACTCCATTGAGAAACACAATTTTCACATCCATCTGATGAATGCGCCACCCCATATGCACTGAAAGTGCAAGGATAGATATAATGGAAGAGTACCTTGCGACTGGTGAAAAAGTCTCATAAAGTACAATAATCAAGAGCTTACCATCAACCATAATCTGGTACAGGTTTGCATCCGCTTCACTTTTGGTGAAGCCCAACCCGGTGAAATAGTTGTCAATCCGAGTGTACCAAGAACAAGGTGCTTGCTTCAGCCCATATAATGCTCTCTTGAGTCAACACAAATGTGACTCACTGTCAAAGATATCAAAACGTTTTGGCTGCTGTATGTACAATTCCTCCTCAATAAATCCATTGAGAAACACAATTTTTACATCCATCTGATGAATGCACCACCCCATATGCATTGAGAGTGCAAGGATAGATCTAATGGAAGAGTACCTCGCGACTGGTGCGAAAGTCTCATCATAGTCGATCCCCTCAACTTGTGAGAATCCATGGGCCACAAATCTGGCCTTGTACTTCTCCACACTCCCATCAGTAGCTTGATTGACCTTATAGATCCATCTAGATTCAACCATTGATTTTCCGACCGGTCTTGGGACAATATCCCATGCATGCACCATGCAACCTTTGCATGCAACACTTCTGAAACTAAATAGCCTCCAAACAATTGAATTAGTATAATGCATATGTCATCATAGTCTTCTGACTTCTGCTTAGCTACTACACATGTTTTCAGGAACCACTACACTGCCAACACCTGCATCCATGCACTTTTCACTTGCTGCCAACTTTGATCTGCGCTCCAGTAATCGACACTGTCACTTTGATTTCATGTCCCCATGACATCTGAATGAATCAATCCCACTGATCCTTCTACTGCTGCTCTGTGAGCTCTTCGTAGCCAGGTTCAATTAATGAGATCCACACCATCTCAACGAATCCTGCCCAGAAATTTCTTCTTGGGACTATTCATGCATGTCGCCTCACCTCTCACTTGGTGGTATAGCTGCATGCACTCCCTCTGCCCATCTGGCTCAAAATTTCTCTGCATGAGTGGTTTCTCCCACTCCATGATCCTCATCTTATGGCTGCTCCACATCATGAGGTTCACTCTTACCTGCATGCAAATCAGATCCCTCTCAAGAGTCAATTGCATGACTTTCTCACACTTCCCAACAATAGGAAGCTCTGTAGAAGTCCCATCTACATCAAATCTATAGAGAATCTTCTGCATCTCAAATTGTGGCTGCTCCACAACCTTCTGAGACTGCTTCTCAGGCTGCATGTTGAGAGGCTCCCTTTCAACCACCAAGTCACTAACCTTTTCTTTTCTCCTCAAAACTTTGCATGCATCTTGTACCTCAGTGCATGTAGGTTCTTGGCTTGCGCACATTGTAATTGTCTCGCCGTCGCAAATTTTTCTAACAAAAGAGTTGATTTTAAATCGACGATATCTCCCTCATACGAGCTCCGATTCGACCAATTTTTTTTTTTCAATTTGGGTATTTTTTTGCAAGAAATCCAAATATGCTATTTTTTTTTTGAAAATTTGTATCAAAATTTTCAGATATTTTTTGCAAACTTGCACACCCAAATAATTCCTGCTCTCATACCATGTAGAAAATTTATAACACAACTCTGATACCATGTAGAAAAGTTACAATATGCATGCATATCTTGGATTCACCCGATATAAAAATATTCTAAAGTTAAATACTGAATCACTTCTACAAATATTTTGCGGAAATAAAAACAACACAATTTCCAATCACATGAAGCAAAGAAGAATAGATCAAAGCCACAACACCAGATATTCCTGAGGAAAGGTTACTGCTCAGAACCACTCTATCATATTTGTATAGTCCACAAGGAATCATGAAACAATTAGATAAAAATTTTTTCTCACAAGAGCTCTCATTACATCAACTAATTGTCTCACACTGTCATACAAAAATTGGCAAGTTCCTTAGCCAATTTACTGCCTCCAGACAGCTTACCTTTCTCACGCAGTTCATGATGAATGCAATCATTAATCACAAAAAATTTAAGCCTCCCTCAACTGCGCTAAGTATCATGGGCATCCTGTGGTGTTATAACTACACATGGGTAGCCTTCTAATATCACAACGGATAGTTACACTTCCCTTTCACCTACATCTCAACTGGGTCTCCACTAAGACTGACATGCATGTAGTTAATAATAGTAAAAGCATCAGTTGCATGTGAGATTACTACATATGAATTAATCAATATTTAATCCACTTGATCTCTCACTAGTGTATCTGCAGTTACAACTAGCACAATTGACTTTAAATCACTTAACTGAGTTAAACTGATTTACAGCTTGCATTAAATAATGCACCACTGCACTTCCAACTCTGTTACAGCAAGAATCATTCTGTTACAACTCAAGTCAACCTAGATGTCCCACCAACCAAACTCTTAACTTGAAATTTACTTAGCTAACTGGTTTGCCACTTCAGTTAACTATTTCCAAGTCCACATTGAGAATAGATTACAATTTATTGTCCATCTAAATTAAGGGATCATAAAGATAAACATGCATCTATAAATAGACATTCATTCTATAAATAGATTATGTGCATACATATATAAATAGACATACACCCAAAAATAGTCTGTGTGGGCCCCACCTAGTGTAGGTGCTTAATTTTCACTAGGATCAAGGATGTTATTTCCAGATGCCAATTTCATAGTTTCTTGTTGCAAACTTCAACACATAAGGTTTCTTACCAGTAAAATCCTCTTCTAGTGTACTCATGCCAAGTATCTGATGAGGACAACGTTTTTGCACAAATACCGTTGTGTTGCATGCCTCCGCTCACAGATGCAACGGTAAGCCTTGATCATGCAACATCGCTTGTGTTGCACCCACAATTATTCTATTCTTTCTTTCTGCGACCCCATTCTGCTGTGGGTTATGAGGCGTAATAAACTCTCTAAATTCCTTCTTTCCTGTAGAAGTTCTTGAATTCATTAGAGATGTACTCACCACCATTGTTGCTCCTAAGAGTCTTCACATGCTTCCCCCTGTCTTTCTCCACAAGTGATTTGAACTCAATAAATTTTGAGAACGTCTGATCTTTCTTTTGCATGAAGTAGATCCAACACTTTCAAGAAAAGTCATAAAAAAATATCACATATTACTTATGCTTTGTTGTCGAAGCAGTAGAGAATGGTCCACACACGTATGACTAAACTCTCTCAAGGATCTCCGAGGCTCAGTTCTCATTCTCGTGAAAAGTGGAATTTGCATATTTCCCCATAGTACATCCCTTGCATGTGTCTGACTACACAAGTGTACCCTTAGGAAGACCCGTACAAATATGTTTCATGACCTTCAAGGCTCTATGGTGAAGATGGCCCAATCTCCTGTGCCATAACTCACCCTCATCCCAACTCGCCACTTTGTTTGCCTTGCCCATCAATGTTGCGCAGCCATCTACATCAAGTTTATAGAGATTCTTAACTCAAATCCCAATATTCTTGGCTTGTCCTATTGTTTTGTGTCACAGGAAATATTTTTCCCTCACTGAAAACAACATCATAGCCTCTATCCTCCAACATTGCAATTGAGACTAAATTTTTCTTCAAGCCTGGTACATGAATTACATTTTTTAATTGAAAGGGTTTACCTGATTGTCTCTGGAAGGTAATGGTACCAATTCCATTAGCACTGTACTTCCCTTCATCACCCATTTCGATATGCATCTGGAGGTCCTTCTCCTCCAAGCTACTGAAAAGTTCTTTGTCTCCCGTCATGTGAAAGGATGCTCCACTATACAAGTACCACACCAATCCCATTTCACTTGACACCTTGCGTGCAATGAGTGAAAAATAAAGCTCAAATTGTAAGGCCAAAGCCTCACCAACTATAGATCCTGAAGCCTTATTGTTCTTCTTCTTTTGTGGATAATTAGTGGCATAATTTCCATGCTCGTGACAGTGAAAACACCTCACTTTGGACATGTCGCACTTCTTTCCATCTTTAGCAGACTCGGATTTGGAATGGAATTTATTTCCTTTCCCTTTTGTTCGCCTTGGCATCCAAAGCACAATATTCTTCATCTTCATTTTTAGATTAATATTGTTGTGAAACTAGCTCCAAAAATAGAAGAAAAGAGATATCAACACCTTAGAAATAAGCCACTTCGAGAGGGAAACCTCCAATACATTACATGAATGAAAAATTCTTTGATGATACACATTACAAAACCTCCTTTCTATATATAGGAGTCCATGGGGCCACAATGTAATCCTAGTGGGGCCACAATGTAATCCTAGCCGACTGTTACACCATTTTTTGGTCATCTAACCTATTCTTATTAGATGGACCCAAGTACACCATGTAAGACCAACTTTACCCTAAGTAAAATTGCATTCACTATGAAAAATAACTCAGTAAACCACCTTTATTAAGTTGTTTATGGTCTAAACAGGAAACCCCATGAGGAAATATTAAATAAATCTACATTTGTTTGATTTTCCTCAAGGAATAATTAGTTAAACAACAATTTAATTAATATTCCTGGTTATATTTAACCCAAAACAGGGAAATTAATTAGATAAACCATTATTTATCTTATTATTTCCTAAGAATAATTATTTAAACCTATTTAAATAATATTCTTCGTTGAATATGACTAAATAACCCTTAAATAATTAAATAAATCATTATTTATTTGATTATTATTCAACCACATCCTTAAAATGATAAATAAATCATTTATTTATTTATTATTTACAAATAAAGGGATTTGACTTGGGATTTGACCCAAGTCAAATTCCTTTTCCCTCCAATAAATATAATAAAATATTCCACAAAAGTTGGATCTTGATTTGGTTAATAATATTTTAATTATGCTCCAATATCTACACTAACTCAATATTTTGTTATAAATAGAAGGGTTTTCCCATTCATTTACCACCTTTTGTTGCCTAAATATCACTCTAGATCTATACTTTTGGTCTGACTATTGATCCACCATCGTAGTCATATTTTGCTACCATTTTTGTCTAGCTTTTCTACACCATCAAGAGAGAGGAATTTTAGATCTGAAGTACTGAGGACTTACAAGAACCCATCCCATTGAGGAGAACAGAGAACACCCTCTTGTGTTTTCCTCCCAGGTTCCATTAATACAAAATTCATTCAACATATTCTTGTCTTGTCTATTGGATGCATGGAGTAAATCTTGTTTTTTCTACTACTTAATGTCTTCTAATGCTTAGATCTAGATTTTTGCAGCATTTATCTTGATGACCTAACTGCAGATCTGAGGATATTGGCAGCCATCTTTGTTGTTAGGGTTGTTTGTTATACGCAACTAAAGTGGTATTTTTTTTGTATGCCTGGAAATAAGATTCATACTAACACCTACCTAACAATAATAATTTAAGGGCACAATAATAACAATATGGGGGTTACAGGGGTACAATAATAACAATAAGGGGGTTACAATAACAACAATAAGGGACTGTACTAGTAATATAGGGACCTAACATGCCCCTCTCCTTCAAAAAAGTGTTTTCCTCAATGCTTGAGTAGCTCTGGGTGCTTCTGTATAAAATTCTCATCCTTCCATGTAGAATCTTCAGTGGGTAAGTTCTTCCACTTGATGAGATACTCTGAAATTGATCGATTCCGTAGTTGTCGAGTTCTTGTTTCCATGACCGCTTCTGGTTTCAATATGATTTTTCCTTCCTCATCAAGTTCTGGCAATATTGTTTGAACTGGAAGATTTTCACCTATAACCTTCTTTAAGCATGAAACATGGAAAACTGGATGCACTCGTGAAGAAGCAGGAAGCTCCAATTTGTATGCCATAGTACCAATCTTTTGCAACACCTTGTAAGGATCATAGTACTTTGGCGATAATTTATTATCCTTCTTAGCTTGCTTGAGGGACATTTTTTTGTATGGTTGTAGCCGTAAAAATACCCAGTCTCCTACATCAAAACTTCTCTCGCTACGATGTTGATCTGCCTGTTGTTTCATTCGATTTTGTGCCAAATTCAGGTTATCCTTTAAGAGTTGGAAAACTTCTTGTTGATGCTCGATGTGATCTTCCACTGCTTGAACCTTCGAATTTTCCCTTAAAGATGATGTGATGGATGGTGGATGATATCCATAAAGTGCCATAAATGGGGTCATTTTTTCCGCAGTATGGAAGGAAGTGTTATACCACCATTCAGCGAGAGGTAACCACTTGACCCATTGTGTTTGTTTATCAGATACAAAACAACGAAGATATCCTTCCAAAAATTTATTTATTATCTCAGTTTTACCATCAGATTGAGGATGATAAGATGAGCTATGAGCTAATTGAGTACCCAAACAAGAAAATAACTCCGTCCAAAAATTTCCAGTAAAAATGGGATCTCTGTCGCTCACAATAACCCTTGGGCTTCCATGTAGTTTTTGAATTATGTCCATAAATGTAGTAGCAACTGTACTTGCTTTAAATGGATGAGATAATGCACAAAAGTGTGCATACTTGGTAAGTCTATCAACTACCACCATGATGACACTCTTTCCTTCGTACTTAGGTAAACCTGTGATAAAATCCATTGAAATATCCTCCCAACGTTGACTTGGAATGGATAAAGGTTGTAGAAGTCCCAGGGTCTTAATTGTTTCCACTTTATTCTGTTGGCAAACCAAACATTCCGCCACAAACTTTTCAATATCAGATTTAAGGCCATCCCAAAAAAATTCTTTCTTCACCCTGTGGTAAGTTTTTAAAAATCCTGAGTGTCCTCCTAAAGGAGAAGTGTGCAATTCCAAATGAATATTTTGTTTTAGTTGGGAATTCTTACAAAGATATAAGTGATCTTTGTACCATAAGGAATCATTTTTCCAACTAAATGTATCAGATTTACTAGGATCTTGCTACAAATTTTGAATGAGTGTCCACACTTCTTCGTCCTTCTTCCATTCATCTCTTGCTTCAATTATCTAATCTAGTTGGATAATAGAAATGGCACAAAGCAATGCTTCCACCTCTTCATTCTTTCTTGAGAGTGCATCTGCAACAACATTTAGCTTCCCTTTTTTGTATATTATTTCAAAGTCATAACCCAACATCTTTGTGACCCATTTTTGCTGCTCTTCTGAAGATAGTCTTTATTCCAAAAAGTGTTTAAGACTATCATGATTAGTTTTTACCTTGAAGTGTCTTCCCATTAGGTAAGTTCTCCATTTCTTTAGTGCATGCAGTATTGCTAACATTTCCTTCTCATAAATAGGTTTCTTTAAATACTTTCCTTTGATTGGACGACTTTCAAAAGCAATGGGTCTTCCTTCCTGCATTAAAACAGCACCAATTCCATTTCCTGAGGCATCACATTCCACAATAAAGGTTTTTGTGAAGTCTGGCATAGCTAAGATCGGTGCTAGGCACATTGCCTCTTTAAGATGTTCAAAGGCCTTAGTTGCTTCAGGAGTCCATGAAAATGCATCTTTCTTCAATAATGTTGTTAGAGGTGCTGCTATTCTCCCATAATTCTTAACAAACTTGCGATAATACGCTGTTAACCTGAGAAATCCTCGCAACTGCTTTATGGTTGTGGGACTTTCCATTCCTTAGTGGATTTAATTTTGTTAGGGTCTACCTTAACACCCTCGTGAGATACAATATGACCCAGATATTCCACCTCTTGTACTCCAAAGAAACATTTGGATGTTTTTGCATATAATTGTTTCTCCTGCAATAGTTTGAGCACCTTGTCAACAAGTTGAACATGATCCTTCCAAAACCTGTTGTACATTAGTATATCATCAAAAAATACTAGCACAAATTTTCTAAGGAAGGGTTTGAAAATGGAATTCATCAACCCTTGAAATGTAGAAGGTGCATTGGTAAGGCCAAAAGGCATGACCAAAAATTCATAATGACCCTCAAGAGTTCGAAATGCTGTTTTTGGAATATCTTCAGTCTTCATTCTAATTTGATGATATCCTAAACGAAGATCCAACTTGGTAAAATAAATTGCTCCATGTAATTCATCCAATAATTCGTCAATCATAATAATGGGAAATTTATCTTTAATGGTGAGCTTATTGAGCTCCCTATAATCCATACACATGCGCCATGATCCATCCTTCTTGTGTACAATACTGCAGGAGCAGAGAAAGAACTTTGACTAGGTTGAAGTATACCCGCCTCTAACATTTTTGCAATCATGCGTTCAATTTCGCTCTTTTGGACATAAGGATAGCTATAAGGCCTGATGTTTGGAGGAACACTTCCTGGAATCAAATGAATAGCATGATCATGATCACGAATAGGTGGGAGCCCTTTGGGAATTTCAAACACCTTGGAATGATTGTCCAAGAATTTTTTGAGATCTACAGAAATAGATGATTTTGATGTTGAAACTTCTAGTGAGCATAATTGTGCAATTACGCCTCGTTGTTATTTATTTAGAAGATTTTTCATGACATTAGAGATTATTATCTTTCTTGGATTCCCTGCAATACCCCGTAATTCGACTTCCTTTCCTTTTGAAAAAAATTTCAAGAAAAGTTATTGAAAATTAAAAGCTACCGTCCCCAAAGATTGTAACCATTGTACTCCTAGTACAACATCAGCACCTCCCGTAGGAATGGAAAGCATTGGACTATTCAATACATATTCCCCCATGGTTAGCTTGATATTATGGCATTTTCCAGAGCAATTTATATTTCCTCCATTTCCAACCATCACTTGACATTCTGGAGCTAGGTATAGGAAACAATTCAATTCCTTCGCTACTTTACAATGAATAAAATTATGGGTGCTACCTGAATCAATCAACACTATTACCTTTTTCTTCTTGATATGTCCTTCTATGTTGAGAGTTTGAGGAATGGTAATTCCTACCAATGCATTACACGATATGGTCATACTCATTTCTTCCTCTTCTAGGGCTGGTTCCTGGTGTATATCCTCTTCTTGTTCATTTTCTTCTTCCTCTTCACAATCTATGTAAAATAATTTCTTCTCAGCACACTTATGACCTTTATTGTATTTGCTATCACAACTATAGCAAAGCCCTTTTTCTCTTTTTCTTCCCATTGTTGTGGTGTCAACCTTGTGGGTTGTGGAAATCTAGGAGTATCAACACTTCCATCTTTATAGAAGTGAGTGGTAGGCTTCCTTGTCGTCATAATTTTACATTCAATTTTTCTTGCCAAACTGAATGCCTTCTCCAATGAATCAGGTTCCAAACGCGAACTTCATGTTGGATGTTATCCTTTAAAGTACCTGTTGAGCTTTAAGATTGTTCCTTCTTCCATCACATTTCACCCCATTTTCTTTTGTCCATTGTTAATCCCAGGCTTAAATGATCAATGAAATTAGTTAAAATTGCTTTAAGAATTAATATCATGGCTAACTTGCTAAGTTTTGTGATTTTGTCATTGTAATACATTTCGAACTGAAACTAGCTACAAAATGCAGACATTCCATAGCTAGTCGCCAATTCTGTAGCTGTCTTCATGTTCAAGCATGTTCCAGGTGTCCTCACAGGAAAAGCCACACATGGGTGTATTCCACATCATGTCCTCAGCATTTTCTGCTCACCATGAAGATTTAACGGAATTCTGGACGTGGTTTTGTACGTGGGAACTCACACAAGGAGGCAGACTCCTAATAGGACAAGGAAAGTCCAGATGTCCTTTGTCGTTTTACGCTGCCATCTTTAGAGTTCTAGTCTGATTTTGATATGAAAAGACAATGATCCCTGTATTCTCTCAAGTTCTGTTATGAAGATTTGTTATAAATGTAACTCGGGAAACTGAGAGGCAAGCTCTAGATTTTGATTAGATTTTGTGATTGACTGCTATATTTCTGAAGTCTGAGAATACTCTGTTTTAAGTTATTTTCCTTTAATGAAGAAGACAACATTTCCTTGAACGTGTTGATTCAATTTTGAACTAGATTTCGTGCTACTCTAGTGGTGGAGGGCCCTTGCCTCTGGAGCAGCTTTGTTTTTACGGTGTGGCTAAGTATTTAGTTTCGTTTTCTTTCCTAGTTCAGTTAAGCTTTTGAAGTTTATGTTTGTAGTTAATTTCATTAATCATTACAGCTATACGTATTCTAATGAACTCTTCCAAAATACCGTTATGATGGATATGGCATAGTTGTAGTGTGGTAGATTTTAGTTGTAATTTATTTCGTTAATTATCACAGTTAGACTTGTTCAAGTAAACTCTTCCAAAACATCATGAACAACGAATAAGTCATAGCTGTGGTATGGTAGGTTTAGTTGCTTGTTTATGCTAAGTGTTACAGCTGGTCTTAGTCAAATAAACTCTTCCAAAATACCATGAACAATGAATGAGAACAGCTGCGATGTCTTAGACTTTAGTTGAATTTGATTTTGAATTCTATTTACACTAAGTGGCATAGCCAATCTTGCTCCTACAAGCTCTTCCAAAATATCATAACAATGAGTAGGAAATGGTTGTGGTACCTTAGATTTTAATTGTATTTGCTTTCAGTTTTCATGTTTGTATTCAAATGCATTGAATTGTACAGCCAGGATTGTTCTAACAAGCTCTTCCAAAATACCATTCATGATGGACAAAATAGGCTGTAGAATCCCTTAGATTAATGGCATGATAATTTAGTTAGAGTACTCCGGAGTCAAATTGCATTTAATTCATGTTCTGTTATTTTGTTTCAAGTTTGATAATGGCTTTTCAGTTTAGCACTGTTCACTGTAGACTAGTAGCACCTTAGTTCAGTTTTAGCTTAACTCACTGTATTTACATTCCAAGTTTAGCTGCCATCCATTGCATTTTAAATTGCATTAGTTGTTAAACTTACATGCCATGGTCTTCATTATTTACAAAACTTCTTATGTTCCAAATATATATTAACTCATAATCATCTGGATAGAGGATAGTATCAGTCTAAGGCCTGGAGTACTTCTGCAACCTTTTTATCATTTCCCAAACAAGCCTTTCCTCAAAGACTATTCAAAAAGGAAATCTATAACTTTTGAGTGAGGTTTAGTGGTGTTAAATTAAGTTGCAGAATAGAATTAGGAGTTAGTTTTAGAGCAGAAATCTTATGATGTTACAAATGTTCTTTTCCAAATATGCCTCAACAAACCTTTAATCATGGATGAGATGTTGTATCATTATGAGTTGATTGTTTAATTGTTAGTTAGGAGAATTTTTACACTTAGCTGCCCATTTCTCAAGTTCTTCCAAAATATCCTTAATGAATGAATTGGACAAGTTAAGTACATGTTGTGATTCATTTTCTTAAAGTCATTATCAAGCTTTGTATTTTGCTAAGTCATAGTTTAGGTTTGGTTCTGTTTCAGTCTTTGCATTTAAAAGTTGTCATCCATAACTTAGGCTTCACTCTGTTTTTAATCAGTAGCTTCTTTCCACCAGTATTTAGTTTTTTCTCTTGTGAACATAAAACCATAAAAAGACCAAAAACATCATAAAACACTAAACACAACGCAGTAAGAAACAAACACCTAGGCACATATAGTGCACCTCACTTCAGCAGTTTACCAACCCTGGTTGACAATTAAATGAACTCAATTTAGGAGACTAGGTTGAGCACAAACATTTTGGCGTCGTTGCCGGGGAAGTGTAACTAGGTAGCCTTGTTTCTTAACTCCCAAAAACAATGATATGCGTAGAGAGAGAGACTCAAGGGGTAGATTCATAAGAAGCAGAAGCAGAAGTTTGATTCCTAGAACACCACTTGTTTCACCTAGACCAAGAGCTAGTATACCTTCAACTCAGACCCACATTCCATCCTTTTCTGATCCTAAACTTTTAGAAGACTTAAGATCAGATATTCCATTAGAAAGACCTTCCACTTCATCCACTGAACCTGTCTTAGAAGAAGATTTAAGGACTCCTGTTAGGGACACAAACTTTTCCACTTCCACAGGAGAATCAACTATGGCAGAAGAAGGAGGAGGGGGAGTCTTTAATGGAGAACACACATTATTTGGAGGAGGTAGAGGTAGAGGTAGAGGAGAAGGAGGTCGAGGTGTAGAAGGAGAAGGAGGAAGAGGAAGAGGTAGAAGAGAAATAGGAAGCTCTTTTGGGTTCCCTATAGTAGATGAAGAAACCAATACAACCATGAAAAAAATTTCACCCTCTGTCCTTCCAAACTTCTATGGACTTAAAACTGAAGATCCCAAAACCTTCCTATTTGAATTTGAAGTCCTGTGTAGAACTTATGACTACTTACAAGATGCTCAAAAACTTAAACTATTTACTTCAACATTGAAAGGAGCAGCATTGAAGTGGTTTATGAGTTTGATTAATAGTTCCATTAGGACATGGGAAGACATGAAACAAGAATTTCTAGAGAGGTATTTGGATTATTGTATGCCAGTCAATCATAAGGAGGAAGTGTTTAAGATGTTACAAAAAGAAGATGAAAATTTGGAAGATTTGTTGGAGAGATTTCATTACAACATCAAAAGAGAAAAAATGGAAAACTGAGATCAAGACACTTTAAAAGCTCTTTTGTTGAAAAAAATTAGGGATGAATGGTTGGATATTCTTAACATGATGGGAAAAGGGGATATATCACAGCTCACATTACCTGAAATATTTGAGTTATGTATCAACCTTTCAAGAGGGAAATCTAAAACTGTAAAAGGTCCAAGAGATCTTGATCTTGCAAGGGCAAGTAAGTCTGCCTCTGGGACAGTAAGTAGGTCAGAAATAGGACATATGCTTGATGATTTCAAATCTGACATATTAGGGAGTCTTAGTGAAAAAATAGACACCCTTAAATTAAAAAACAAGCAAAAAGCCGAATCTGATGCCTTAGCAATCTTTTGTCCCAAATTTAGAAAGAAACATGCCTTGAGAGAGTGCCCTTTAGATGTAAAAGTTGTAGAGACCTGTGTCATTTGTTCTGAAAAACATGAGACCAAGAATTGTCCTTCCCTTCCTGGTCTCAAAGCTGTCTTTCAAGAGGAAACTCCTACAAATTCCACAGAATCTCTCAATTTTGTCTCTAGAAGGCCTTAGCAAGGACCTCAAACACAAGGATTCCATGATCAAATGTATAAACAACCTCCACCTTGGAATTCTTGGCAGAATCCTTGGCCTCAATTTCAAAATCAATCTCAAGCCTGGGTACAAGGGCCACAAAATCCCTATGGAAGATACTCTCAGTACTATCAGTATCCACCATCCTATCCACCATACCCACATTTTTATCCTCAAAATCCTCAACAAAATTTTCAACAAAATCCTCAACAACATCATCAGAACCTACCACATCAAAATCAACCACTTCCATTACCATTCCCTCAAAAATCAAATCAATTGCCTGCTTAACCGATACCAAACCCCAATAATAAAAATCCTCAAAACACATACATGATAGAAGGCCAACAGTTTCCAACTTATTTAATTACTCCTTTAGACCTTAGTGATGTTCAACTTAGGTCTGGAAGAATACTTGAAAAGAGGAAACCTTCTGTGATCATAAAAGAACAATATAACTCTGAGGAAGACTCTCTATGGGTGAATAAAAGTCTTGAGGAAGACACATCTTTTTAAGACCCAAACACTGAAAAATTAAAGCAAAAAGATCCAATAATTTCAACTCCTGTATTAGAGCAGCCATCAACATCTACTTCCATACCTCCCTTTCCAGAAAGATTACAAATTGATAGAGGTGTAGAAAAACAAATTATGGTGCCTAATTATGATTTCCTAGATGAGCTGAGAAATGTTTGCATTAAAATTCCATTATTACAAGCCATCAAGGAAATTCCAATTTTAGCCAAAACAATAAAGGAGTTGAGCATGAAGAAAACAAGAAAGAGAATAAGAGAAACAAAGAAAATTCAACTGGCAGGACAAATAGCAGATATTATGATGGGCGAGATTTCTATTCCAAAGTATCTTGACCCAGGAAATCCAGTTGTCAAAATTCACATCAATGGAATTGAAATCCAAAACACACTCATTGATTTAGGAGCAGCAATCAATATCATGAGTAGACAAATCATGGATAAACTGAAACTTCCTAATATTCTCTTTACACCCACATTATTACAATTAGCATACAGATCTGTGATCAAAGCTGATGGGGTAATAGAAGACATTCCAGTGTCCCTAGATTCTTGGGAGTACCCTGTGGATTTCATGATCCTAACTCCTCAGAATAATCTAGGAGGGCATCATGTTATATTAGGCAGACCTTGGTTGGCTACAGCTGATGCTTTCATTAGTTGTAGATCCGGTGATATGTACATCTCTGATGGTAGTTCAACTAAGAAATTCACTTTGTATCCTCCAGCTAGGACAATTACCGATTTAGATGATACTCAATGGATAGAGGATGAAGAATACTTACAACCTCTCTTCACAATTTCAGAAATTAGTGAAGATAATCAAATTCTGAATACTCTAGAAAAATTTGAATCCTCTTCAAAATACAAACATGAACCATTTCAAGAAGGATCAAACATTGAGTTTTTGTCATCAAGACAGATGTCTCTTCATTCTATGGATAAAATTGGCAGCTCTACAAGTGAGATTTTTCCAGGCAAAACTTTGAACATAAATAAGAACCTAGAGAAATCTCAACAAGAAGAGTTAGTCAAAGTATTACAGAGACATTCTTCTGCATATGCATGGGAGTACACTGACATTAAAGGGATAAGCCCCAAGACTTGCACTCATCACATCTATATAGAGGAAAATTGTAAACCAATCAGACAACCTCAAAGACGGATGAATCCAAATCTTAGGGAGATTGTTAAGGAAGAATTGCAAAAATTGTTAAATGTCAACTTCATCTATCCCATTTCAGATAGTCAGTGGGTTTCTCCTTTGGTAATTGTGCCAAAGAAAAATGGTAAATGGAGGGTATGTATTGACTACCGAGAATTAAACAAAGCTACTCTTAAATTTTCCCTTACCTTTCATAGATCAAGTGTTAGATACATTAGCTGGCAAAAAGTACTTCTCATTCTTAGATGGGTTTAGTGGTTACAACCAAATCCAAGTAGCACTTGAAGATCAAGACAAAACCACATTTACTTGTCCTTGGGGTACCTATGCTTACCGAGTATTGCCATTTGGATTATGCAATGCACCTGCAACATTCCAAAGGGCAGTATTAGTAATTTTCTCAGATCTAATACATGATTGTGTAGAGGTATATATGGATGATTTCACAGTTTATGGAAATACATTTGAAGAGGCTTTAGCAAACTTGGAAAAAGTTTTTAAAAGATGTCAAGAAGCGAATCTTCCACTTAGTCATGAGAAATGTTTCATGATGTTTACTGAAGGTATTGTTTTGGGGCATCATATTTCAGGGGATGGGATTAGAGTTGATGAGTCAAAAGTTGAAGTCATCTCTAACTTATCCATTCCAAGTTGTCAAAAAGATGTTAGGAGTTTTCTAGGATTTACAGGATATTATCGGAGGTTTATAGAAAACTTCACCAAAATAGCATCTCCACTGTTCAAATTACTTACCAAAGATTGTGAATTCAAATGGAATTCTGATTGCCAGTTAGCCTTTGAGACCCTAAAAACAAAAATTTCTGAAGCACCTATCTTAAGGGGACCTAACTAGAAGCTACCTTTTCATATCTCAACAGATGCCTCTGATACAACTCTAGGAGCAGTATTGGGGCAAAAATACCTGATTCCTTATGCCATCTACTATACCAGTAAAAATTTGACTCCTGCAGAGTTAAACTATACTGTAACTGAAAAAGAGTTTTTAGCTGTTGTTCATGCCATAAACAAATTCAGACACTATATAACAGGCTATGAAACTTTTGTTCACACTGATCATTCTGCAATTAGATACTTAATGAAAAAATCAATTACTAATGGAAGAGTCATAAGATGGTTATTGCTTTTACAAGAATTCAACATTACCATTCTAGATAGGCCTGGAAAACAAAACACAGTAGCTGATTTCCTATCTAGACTCCAAAATATCAAAGATGACACTCCAGTTGAAGATCAATTTCCTGATGAATATCTTTTTGCAATCTCTACTCAAACTCCATGGTTTGCTGATATTGCTAATTATTTAGTTTCAGGAAAATTTCCTTCAATTATGAATGCAAGGGATAAAAGAAAAATCATTTGTGATAGTGCAAAATATTCATGGGTTGCTAATGAGTTGTACAATACAGGTCCAGATTTGATCATTAGAAGGTGTGTTCGTGAAGATGAGATGCCTGAGATTCTCAAGGCATGTCATGATGAACCTTGTGGCGGAGACTTTGCAGATAAGAGGACAGCCTATAAGATCCTTAATTTAGGATATTATTGGCCATCCTTGTTTAAAGATGCTAAAGAGTATGTCAAAAGGTGTGACAGTTGCCAAAGGGTAGGGAAACCTTCTCCTTCAGGTGAGATGCCATTACAAACTTAGGTACATATTGAACCTTTTGAAAAATGGGCTTTGGATTTTGTAGGACCTATTAGTCCTCCATCGAGACAAAAGAGATATATATTAGTTTGCACTGATTATGTTACCAAATGGGTAGAGGCCAAGCCATTACTTTTTGCTAATGAAGCATCTGTAGTTAATTTTATTTTTGAGGATATTTTTACTCGTTTTGGTGTCCCAAGAAAAATTGTTACAGATCAAGGAGCTCAATTCACATCAAGGCTAGTGGAACAAATGATGGAGAGGTACAAAATCAGACACAGAAAATCTACTCCCTATCATCCACAAGCAAATGGTCAAGTGGAATCTACTAATAAGGTTATTGAAGGGATCCTAACAAATACTATCCATTTACATAGAAGAGATTGGGTAGATAGGCTTCCTGAAGCCTTGTGGGCCTATAGAACTACATGGAAAAGCACAACAGGCCATACTCCTTATGAACTTGTTTATGGAAAGCAAGTTTTGTTTCCCATAGAGTTCCAGATTCAAACTTTCAAAATGGCAGTTCAGCTAGGACTTGATCTATCAGAGGCACAAAAGCACAGATTGGAGCAGATTAATGAATTGGATGAGATCAGACAAGATGCAGTTTAGAAAACAAGTCTAGTCCAACAGCAAAGGACTAGATGGCATGACAAGTACATCAAAGAGAAGAAGTTCAAAGAAGGTGACTGGGCTCTCTTGTTTGATTCAAAATTCAAGGATTTTCAAGGTAAATTTCAAACACATTGGCTTGGGCCATATGAAGTTGTTAAAATTTTTGACAATGGAGCAGTAAAAATCAGGACAATAAATGAAGAAGAGGTTACTTTTCTTGTAAATGGTCATAGATTGAAGCTATATCACAAACCACTCTCAAGGGAAGAATTTATTACAAAGTTCCAGGAAAACAGTGATGTGAAGTTAATGAAGAAGAATCTCTCTTCTTCATCAGCTTAATTGAATTTTCTGAAGTCATTTCTTTAAAAATAAAAATAAATAAATAAATAAATAATAATAAATAAAGTATAAACATGAAAACCAATCAATGATTGGCATGATTATACAGAAAAGATAGGGTGAAAATCAGAATCTTTCTGACACTCTAACTTTTCCATTTTGTTTCTGCAAGAAGTTGTCACAAAATCATAAGTGCAGATCCATTTCACTTATGATCCATCTACTCATTCAACCATATTCCATTTCATTCATTCATTCACCACTTCATTCCATACTTCATCCACCTCATTTCCATTCCTGAATTTAAAGTTTGATGTCTTTCTGCAATTGAATAACACATGTCATGAATTGCAGGCCATTTTTCATACTTTTCCACTCCATTTCATAAATTGTAATCCATCCCACTCCATCATTCACTTCATACATATTCCATTATACCATATTTCATCATCCATCTTCATTCATGCCATATAAAATTTCACTTATACTCCAAACCATTCCATTTTATGTTTCAAGTTCTTTACAGGTACATTCTGCAATCAAACAGACATTCTGCAGCTGATCGGACTTTCTACAGCCAGACAAAATTTCCGCAGCTATAGATCCTGAAGGCACTGATCATCAATCATTTGATTTGCAACAAAATGATACTGCATATCCATGAACAAGAAAAATCAAGAAGGTTATGAAGACTCAAAAATTAATGATTTCCAGGGGAGAACAAAGCATACAAAGACCACAAAAGGCAGATGAAAGGCAAAGGTAAAAAGTTCTGATTATAATGGCATATCATGAAAAACTTTAGTATAAGTCTAGTTATGAATAATTCGAAAGGTTGTTTTGATTAATTTTATTTGATCATGCCAAAACAAACCCTCCGTAAAACTTTGGATAAAAATCCTTCATTTCAAATCCTATACCCGATCATCATTTAAAAATCTAAGCGGTTAAAATGCTGAAGTGATTGATTTTCTCACGTCACCCAGCCAAATCATTTAATGATGATTTTTTTTGAATCCGTTGCAAAATATCTCCACGGCCTTTTCACTCATTGATTTGTTTTCTTCACCTCACTTCATTAACTCATTCCGTAACCACTCCCTATTACTCCATCCCGTAGCCAACCCTTCATCATTTCATTCTGTAAAACAGAGGTATCTCTATCACCGTGAGCAGAGGTATATCAGTTTGAAATTTGAAGCCACTGTCACCAAGAAGCAGAGGTATATCAGTTTGAAATTTGAAGCCATTGTCACCGTGAAGCAGAGGTATATCAGTTTGAAGATTGAAGCACTATCACCGTGAAGCAGAGGTATATCAGTTTGAAGGTTGAAGTCATTGTCTCCGTGAGCAGAAAGAGTACTAATCTGAAGATTGAAGAAGAAATTATGGGCCTCATCGTGAGAACTGAACCAGTGGGCACAAAATACCTGGAAGGATACCCTCAAAGTAGAGAAATGTTGCAACAGGCAGGATGGCTACAATTCCTTGAGAAATTTAATGGCTTCCACAAAGAAGTTACTAAAACATTTGCAAGGTCATTCAAAGGAATCGAGGTTGAAGTTGGAGATGTTAAATTCACTGTCACAGAGGTTTTTATTGCAGAAGCAACAGGATTGCTTAGACATGGAGAAACATGGTTTAAGAACATAGAATTTCATAATGAATCAAGGAATCAAATCCTCAAATCACTAGGTATGGATGTCACTGTGTTTAAAAAGGGAATTCCAAGCTCTGCATTAAAGAATAAATGGAGAAATATATTGCTTATTCTACAAAAAATTATCACTTGTGAAGGTAGATATGGTACTTTCTATGTTTACCATATTAGGTTGATAATGCATTTCCTAGAAGAAGAGCTTAATTTTCCCTATTTCTTGCTTCAAAGTTTAAAAAAGATGGCTTCAAGTGTTCAAAGGAGAGTCCAATTCCTAGAAACAACTCTATACCATCATGGCTTGGTTAAGATTCTAATTGAAAACCATTTAGCCAAAACAAAAGATACTTGGGATAATTTCTTGGTGAGAAATCACTTTGAGGAACCAAAAGAGCCTTCACCTGAACATCAGCCTACAAAGAGAAGCAGAAAATGGAGAGCCTATAAAATTGAAACTGATAAAGCAATTCAGGAAAGCAGTGAAGAAATAATCTCTGAGAAATTGACTCATATCAAGAGGTAGCTTAAGAAAGAAAGGATAATCAGAAAGGTTGCCTTAGAAAAAGGAGAAGGTCCATCTCAACTAAGGAGGAGCCACAGACTGATGGGCATGCTAAAGAAAAAAAAGGTCAAACAAACCGGGGTGATAAACATAGAAGATGAGGAAACACCTATTGAAGAAGATTTTGATGAAGAAGCCCCTGAAATTGACCCTGCACAGCAAGAAATTTATAACTATGTTGAAACATTGGAAAGGAAAGCTTCAGAGGGTAAAGAAAGAACCCCTAGTCCTCCACTGTCCGAGATGGATGTATTAAGAAGAGATAGATACGAGCTGGAAGTACTTAATAGACATATTAGGACTGAGAATGATATTCTGAAGGAACAAGTTAAACTAAAAACCAATATGAATTCAACCCTAGCTCTACAAATGAACAAAGTGGAAAAGGCTAATGAAAAGTTGAAAAAAAGGAACAAGAAGTTAGTGAGGGAACTTACTAATTTAAGGTTCAATTTAGTCATCAGAAAACCCAGAAGGCCTTTAATTTCCAGACAAAGAAGAAGAGGGTTGGATGTTCTTGCAGAAGTCTCTGAGTTTATGGAATAACTTGCATGAGGACATGCAAGAAGTCAGTAGTGGGGGTATGTTGAGCTTCAAGATTTTTCCTTCTTCCATCACATTTCACCCCATTTTCTTTTGTCCATTGTTAATCCCAGGCTTAAATGATCAATGAAATTAGTTAAAATTGCTTTAAGAATTAATGTCATGGCTAAATTGCTAAGTTTTGTGATTTTGTCATTGTAATACATTTCGAACTGAAACTAGCTACAGAATGCAGACATTCCGTAGCTAGTCGCCAATTCTGTAGCTGTCTTCATGTTCAAGCATGTTCCAGGTGTCCTCACAGGAAAATCCACACATGGGTGTATTCCACATCATGTCCTTAGCGTTTGTTGCTCACCATGAAGATTTAACGGAATTCTGGATGTGGTTTTGTACGTGGGAACTCACACAAGGAGGCAGACTCCTAATAGGACAAGGAAAGTCTAGATGTCCTTTGTCGTTTTACACTGCCATCTTTAGAGTTTTAGTCCAATTTTGATATGAAAAGAAAATGATCCCCGTATTCTCTCAAGTTCTGTTATGAAGATTTGTTATAAATGTAACTCGGGAAACCGAGAGGCAAGCTCTAGATTTTGATTAGACTTTGTGATTGACTGCTATATTTCTGAAGTTTGAGAATACTCTGTTTTAAGTTATTTTCCTTTAATGAAGAAGACAACATTTCCTTGAACACGTTGATTCGATTTTGAACTAGATTTCGTGCTACTCTAGTGGTGGAGGGCCCCTGCCTCTGGAGCAGCTTTGTTTTTACGGTGTAGCTAAGTATTTAGTTTCATTTTCTTTCCTAGTTCAGTCAAGCTTTTGAAGTTTATGTTTGTAGTTAATTTCATTAATCATTACAGCTATACGTATTCTAATGAACTCTTCCAAAATATCGTTATGATGGATATGGCATAGTTGTAGTGTTGTAGATTTTAGTTGTAATTTCTTTCGTTAATTATCACAGTTAGACTTGCTCAAGTAAATTCTTCCAAAACATCATGAACAACGAATAAGTCATAGCTGTGGTATGGTAGGTTTAGTTTCTTGTTTATGCTAAGTGTTACAGCCGGTCTTAGTCAAATAAACTCTTCCAAAATACCATGAACAATGAATGAAAACAGCTGTGATGTCTTAGACTTTAGTTGAATTTTCTTTTGAATTCTATTTACACTAAGTGGCATAGCCAATCTTGCTCCTACAAGCTCTTCCAAAATATCATAACAATGAGTAGGAAATGGTTGTGGCTATTTTTATGAGACACAAAATGTATTGCTTTAGTTTTCTCATTTGTATTCAAATACATTAGAATTTCTGACAAGATTGTTCTCTCTTTAAATACAAAAACCAATGTGATGGACTGAAATAGGCCGTAGGAATCCTTAGATTAATGGCATGATAACTTAGTTCGAGTACTCCGGAGGCAAATTGCATTTAGTTCATGCTCTGTTATTTCGTTTTAAGTTTGATAATGGCTTTTTAGTTCAGCACTATTCACTGTAGACTAGTAGCACCCTAGTTCAGTTCTAGCTTAGCTCACTGTATTTACATTCCAAGTTTAGTTGCCATCCATTGCATTTTAAATTGCATTAGTTGTTAAAGTTACATGCCACGGTCTTCATTATTTACAAAACTTCTTTTTTTCCAAATCTATATTAACTCATAATCATCTGGACAGAGGATAGTATCAGTCTAAGGCCTGGAGTACTTCTGCAACCTTTTTATCATTTCCCAAACAAGCCTTTCCTCAAAGACTATTCAAAAAGGAAATCTATAACTTTTGAGTGAGGTTTAGTGGTGTTAAACTAAGTTGCAGAATAGAATTAGGAGTTAGTTTTAGAATAGAGATCTTATGATGTTACAAATGTTCTTTTCCAAATATGTCTCAATAAACCTTTAATCATGGATGAGATGTTGTATCATTATGAGTTGATTGTTTAATTGTTAGTTAGGAGAATTTTTACACTTATCTGCCCATTTCTCAAGCTCTTCCAAAATATCCTTAATGAATGAATTGGACAAGTTAAGTTCATGTTGTGATTCATTTTCTTAAAGTCATTATCAAGCTTTGTATTTTTCTAAGTCATAGTTTAGGTCTGGTTCTGTTTCAGTCTTTGCATTTCACATTTGTCATCCATAACTTAGGCTTCACTCTGTTTTTAACCAGTAGCTTCTTTCCACCAGTATTTAGTTCTTTCTCTTGTGAACATAAAACCATAAAAAGACCAAAAACATCATAAAACACTAAACATAACGCAGTAAGAAACAAACACCTAGGCACATATAGTGCACCTCACTTCAGCAGTTTACCAACCCTAGTTGACAATTAAATGAACTCAATTTAGGAGACTAGGTTGAGCACAAATAGTACATGAAGAGATCAATCTTTGTGTTCCTCTAAAATATCGAGTTACCCTTATATTTAATTTTTTGGAAGTCCTCAATGTGCCCCCCATGAACACTTTTGTTTTGAGATTTATCAATTGGCTAAAGAAGGTGTTTCTCTTTCTATCCTCATAATGTGCTATCATTTCCTCCATAAAAATTGACCAAGTGACAATTTTTTACGGGAGCAAAGCCAATGATACCATACGAATGTATTTTATTCTAGATGTAAAGTTGCAATTCGTACCTTTTGTGCGTTTTGCACATTATTGAGATCAAAATATTTCTCCATCTGTAGTATCCATGTTACGAGACCCTTGCTATCAAACTTACTCATATCCAACTTTGGAATATGGTGGTTCTTCCATTCAACATTAGAGTTTATGAAATCACGATTAACATTTATTTTTTTCTCATCATGAGTTTCCTCTACTATATTTTCACCATTAGGAAACATTTCTTGTATCAACTTTGTCAAACCTTCCATGTCTGGTTTTAGATCATTCTTCATGTTTTCCATCTTAACTTCCATGTCATCCATCTTAGATTCCATGCCCACTTCCATGCCATCCATCTTAGCTTCCATGCCATTCTTCAAACCATCCATACCTTTCTTCAAACCATCCATCTTAGTTTCCACGTCTTTCTTCAAAACTTCCATGTCATTTTTTGTTGCTCTTTGCGGAACCGAAATTTTTTGCACTTGCTCTTGTAATTTTGATATGTCATGTTGCCATTCTTCGTCTTCATGATTCATAGTAGAGCCTTCTAAATGCGTAATGGGTGTCGAATTATTTTTAGGGGCCATTGGAGAATCCAATACTGATATCTATTCTATAATATGCCCTTGGAATCAATTCAACTTGATTCTTCAAACAAGACTTATGCAATTCGGAAAAAAAAAATACACACCTTTTACTTGCTTTTGAGGAGCTCGATATTGAAATTGACTTATATATATACTTGCAGATCCTCAATATCTGAAATTCAGCGCTATAGTATTCCTCTGAAGCTTCTTTCAAATGCCACTGGTTTGACTTGATTTGGATTCTTCAAGGCAAAGTTATGTCCAATCTCCCAGAATGACCTAATTATGGACTAGTTCAGTAGAGCTTGCCACATGTCACTGTTTGCTCCTTTGGCTCTGAAATTTATAGACAGGAAATTATAGTTCATGTACTTCCAGTCACTTTTTACAGAATTCCAATCCGATGCTCAGAGAGAGAGTTATGAAGCTTTTCCCACAATCACCTCTTTGAGATGAAATTCAGGAGCCTGAAAATGACCTAACTTTCACAGATCATATCTCCAAAAATATTGCGAACCAAGCTCTAAATTTTTTTGAAGATGTTCCTCATGATTTCAGCTTCACACTCTAAAAATTTCAGCTTCTGAACCTTCGTATAAAAAAAGTTATACGTAACTTCCGTGATGACCTTTTTAAGTGAAATTCAGGAGCCTGCAAAAAGACCTAACTTATACAAATCATATCTCCAAAAATATTGCGAACCAAGCTCTGAAATTTTGCGACGATGTTCCTCAAGATTTAGGCTTCGCACTCTAAAATTTTTAGCTTTTGAACCTTCGCAAAAACAAAGTTATAGCAAAAATTCCACGATGACCTGTTTGGAGCAGTGAAACCCTAGAATCGAAACCTCTGATACCAAATGTTGTGAAACCAGCTCCAAGAATAGAAGAAAAGAGATATCAATGCCTTAGAAATAAGTCACTTCAAGGGGGAAACCTCCAATACATTACATGAATGAACAATTCTTGGATGATGCAAATTACAAAAGCTCCTTTCTATATATAGGAGTCCATGGGGCCATAATGTAATCCTAGCCGACCTAACAATAATAATTTAAGGGCACAACAATAACAATATGGGGGTTATAGGGGTACAATAATAACAATAAGGGGGTTACAATAACAACAATAAGGGACTATAATAGTAATATAGGGACCTAACAAAGATCCATCTCTGGTATTCCGCCTGAATTATTCTTGCACCAAATCTGACCAAAGTCATTCCCAATCTAGCATCTTTTCCCTTCCATTGATAGAGTCCTGATAACTATGGAAACTCTTTGGAATTCCTAGAAGAGCTAGGCTCAACAAATCATCATCAACGACAGTAATGTCGATCCTCCCAAGCTCATTCCGACATTGGAATTTTTTTTATAATTATTTCGGCATGGTGTCGCCTTTTTCCATTTTGATCTTCCTAAGTTTATCCTTCAGTGCCAATTTTATATGATCACTGCTGCTCTGAAATAGATCTGTCAAAGCTTTCCACATTGCATATGGTGTCACTTTTCCATGGAGACTTGAGACAATGCGGTCTCGTACTCCCTTCAATAAGATCCTCCTCGCCTTTGCAACCTTCTTTTTCCAAGCATCAATATTTGCAGCATCTGCTACAGTGGGTTTGGGAACATCATTGTCAATGAATTATTTCAACCCATTGTCCTCTATTAATATCTCCATCCCGTCTTTCCAAGAAATATAGTTATATCTTCCCTCGAGTGCATACTCCAATCTCAATCCATTGAAAGCCATTTCGATCCTGGATCACTTGTTGCACCAAGAATGTCTTCTGCAAATTCAAATTCTATTTAGTCACAAAATTAGCTTCTCCTCCACTATACTGATTTCCTGTGCTCTGATACCATATAGAAATTACACAAAAATATGTATGTCAATGGATTCAATCTGATCTAACAATGTACTAAAGCTAGATACTGAATCGCTTCTACAAATCAATTGCGGAAATTAAACACAATCTCCAAAAAGAAATAATAAAATCAAACCAAAACACATATAATTTCCTGGGGAAATCTTGATGCTCAAAACCCCTCTATCTTCTATTTTATATTAACAATGGATCATGAAACAATTACAATGCACTCTTCTCACAAGAGTCTCCTGCACTTTGCTAACTGTATCACACTGTCTTAGACAAAACTGACCAACACTTAGCCAATTCTCAGCCTCTAAAAAGCATGTCTTGCTTGTGCAATTCTTGATGAATGCAATCCCTATTATTTAGGAATTTTGGCCTTCCTAAACTATGCAAGGATCATGGGCACTCTAATGGATTTATGGTTGCATGCAAGCAACCTACTAATCACACAACTGATAGTTAACCTCCCTTTCACCTTTGTCTCAACTGGGTCTCCACTGGAATTGACATGCATGCAACTATTAATAGTAAATCATTAGTTGCATGGCAGATCACTGATTTTGAATTAAATAATATTTAATTCACTTATTCTCTCACTAGTGAAACAAACAATTACAACTAGTTCAATTGACTCTAACTAACCTAACTAAGTTAACTGATTACACATGCATTAAACTAATGCACCAACTGCAATTCAAACTCCATAGCTAATATAATTACTCTGAATGCCTCACCAACCACCCTCAACTCGAAATTCATGAGCTAATTGAGTTTATCACACTCAGTTAACTATTACAAGGGATTATGAGATAAGATTACATTTTATTGTCCAATTTAAATAAGGGAAAAATAAATTAGACACTGTAGCAAATTTAGCCCACACTAGTGTAGGTGCTACTAGGACCTATTGGTTCCACACTAGTGTGTGTGCTGCAATTTCTTATTGGAATTCAACATATACATGTCCTTTGGGGCATAGCCTACATGACAGACAAGGTCGAATTGACTTCTAGAGGGAATTTTACCCAAAATACATTATTTTTTCTTTTTACTTTTTCTTTACAAGAGATCCAAATAGGTCTTTGACTCTTTAACTCATCAAATCCTCGAAGTGCGAAGAACATGCTTAACTAATATAATAATAATTTATTGAGAATGAAACCCATGCTTGAATCTATAATTTTTTATTTTCTTATTTTTTATTTTTACATAAAATACATTTTGATACAATTATGAATACCAAACTTAGTTACGTTCTCCAACACTCCCTCTTAACTAGGGAGGTATTCATAATTGTACACTCGGTACAAGGATACTCTCAAACTAAAATATTCTCATAAGAAGAGTTATATTTATAAACCATATTTAAGCATCAACATCATAACCAACATTTTCAACATAATAAGGCCTTGACTAATAAGCTCTATATCTCCACTATATCAAAGAATAATGTTGGGAGACTTTATGTGAGACACCACACTACCTCTCAAGGCACATATCCCTTCCAGATGTTCATTGGGTATGTAATTTGATGACTATTCTTATCTTGGATTCCCAATCATCAAAGAATATAAACCATCTTTGACCATTCTTATCTTGGATACCTTTTCCAATACTTAAAGAGTTTCAATCCAAGAGACTACTTCATATCTTGGATTCCAAACCTCAAGGAGTACCAGTCTTAGATGCTTATCGAATCCTTTGGATCCCATTCTCTGTTATGAAACTAGCTCCCAAAAATAAGAGAAAAGAGAGATAAACTCCTTATAAATAAGCCACTTTGAGGGGGAAACCTCCTTTACCTTATATAAATGAACAATTGTTGGATGATACAAATGAAAAAACCTCCTTTCTATATATATGAGTCCAATGGGTCACAATATAATCTTGGCTGACATAACAATAACAATGTAAGGGCACAATAATAACAATAGTGGAATTCTATGGGGCACAATAATAACAATATGGGGATTACATGGGAAAAAAAATAACAATAAGGGGATACACTAGAATTATAGGACCTAACATGCCCCTCTCCTTCAAACAAGTGTTGTCCTCAACGCTTGATTATTTCTCGATGCTTATGTATAAAATTCTCATCATCCCATTTGGAATATTTAGCGGGTAAGTTCTTCCACTTACTGAGATACTCTGAAATTGATCGATTTTGTAGTTGTCGAGTTATTGTTTCTGTGACCGCTTCAGAACTTCTTTCACTGCGATGTTGATCTTCATGTTGTTTCATTTGATTTTGCACCAAAGTTAGGTTATCCTTTGAGAATTGGAGAAATTGTTGTTGATGCTCGATGTGATATTCCATTTCTTTATCATCCATATTAGATTTCATTTGATCCTTCAAACCATCCAAATTAGCCTCCATGTATGCTTTTAAAACATCTTTGTCATCTTTGGTTGCTCTTTGTAAGATCAAAATTTGTTGCATTTTCTACGGTGATTTTGATATGTCATACTGCAATTATTCCTCTTCATGTGTCATAGTAGAGCTTTTTGAGGGCTTAATGGGTGTGGAATTATTTTTGGGAGAAATTATATAAGTCGATATTGATATCTATGCCTCATTATTCCCTTGTAATCGCTTCAAACTGATTTTTCAAACACAAGTTATGCAAACTTGTTTAAAAAATACACACATTTTTCTTGCTTTTGAGGAGATCGAAATTGAAACTAATTTATCTATGTAATTTAGGATCCCTGAGATTTTACCTTTAGTCCTTTAGTAGCCCTTTAAATCTTCTTTCCAATGCCATTGGTCTGACTTGATTTGGATTCTTCAAGACAAAGTTATGCCCAATCTCCCACATTGACCTAATTATGGATTGGTTTAATAAAGTGCACTTGTACATCGTGCCACATGTCATTGTTTCCTCCTTAGGCTCTACAATTGATTCAAAGGAAACTAGAGTTCGTTTAATTTCGGCCACATTTTACATAATTCCAATTTGATGCTCGAAGAGAGAGTTATCACGGTTTTCCCAAGGTCACCTCTTTGAGATGAAATTCAGGAGCCTGCCAAAATACTAACTTCCATAGATCATATCTCCAAAAATATTGTGAACCAAGATCCTAAATTTTGACAAGAACTTCCTCAGGATGTCTTCACAAATGGTATTTTTTTAGCTTTTCTAACTTCATAGAAAAAAATTTATAGCGAAAATTCCATGATGACCTGTTTGAAGCAGCCAAACCCTAGAATCCAAAGTTGTGATACCAAATGTTATGAAACTGGCTCCCAAAATAGAAGAAAAGAGAGCTCAATGCCTTAGAAATAAGCCACTTCGAGGGGGAAACCTCCTCTACATTACATAAATGAACAATTCTTTGATGATACAAATGAAAAAACCTCCTTTCTATATATAGGAGTCTAATGGGTCACAATATAATCCTAGCCGACATAAATATAACAATGTAAGGGCACAACAATAACAATAATGGGCTTCTATGGGGCGCAATAATAACAATATGGGGACTACATGGGAAAAACAATAATAATAAGGGGGATATACTAACAATAACAATAACGGGATACACTAGTATTATAGGGACCTAACATTCTCCCTCCATGGACTTCACTAGACATATGACTGTTAATCATGGTCTAGTGCATGACAAATGAAGAAGATAACATAATTTTCATAATCACTCCCTCTCAACCAGGGAGGAGATCCTCATTCCCTCTCAATAAAGAAATAAATTATAGCTCCATCTCAACTAGGGAGACATCATCAAAATCCTTAGTTGGTATCATACATCATCAACACAACAACTACTTATTCTTTTGTGTAGATATGGTAGCAGCTACAAAGATATATTTCTCATGTTACACCATGCCTAGGCTTTGACCTTTCAGTCATTTAATGAAGCCAAATACTTTCAAAATCTTTCTTCATGACAAGGCTTTTCGTCTCTTCACAGTGCCATAACATATTAGACTTTGATCTTCCTATATTTTTTCAACCATCAATTTTATCATCAATTAGTTCATCTTCCCCTTTTAAGGATCCAAAAATTCTTCACAAATGCTAGCATATTCCTTTTAAAAAATTCTGCCTGATACTCTTTCAAAGAGTCACATTAAATCCTCATGCTTATACATGCCATCAACAATACAAACCATGTGTTACATGATTAAATCACGCAGTTGTAGGTACAACATTATCAATCAAGCTCTTCTTCCAACTTCTTCAAATGCTTTTGCAATATGTCCTCCTAGGGAGCCAAATCATATCCCAATCATATCATTAATATTATATTTTACAAATTATGATATCCTCTAGTCAAAGTATCATGTAAATTTATAGGACTTGCTCCTTCTGAATCCAGCATTCTATTGTAAGTTCTATCTATATATTGCAACAAGGTTCTGTTACAACTTTCAATGTATTCCTTGAATGAACTCACTAGTTGGAAGCTTCAATATCATCAGGTTCCTTAAACCTCCCTCTCTCCATCATGCTCATCATTATCAAGGAGTCATTATCAAGTACAAGTCTTTTCCTTTTCCATCCTTTTCATATTTCTTTCACAATTTTGACAACGTTCATTACATGCCTACAATTTTCACCAACAAGCACAAACAAGCAAGACATAAAAATACAAGATCATAATGTCAATCTAGTCAATCTAGGGTTTATATGATTTCTAAAAAGTGTATTTCTATGGTTTTACATGTAGACCCTAGAAAATTCTTGGCCTAACCCTTATTAGGGTTTTCACTTTTAAGGAAAACACCCATTCCTAGGATTTTGTCTTCAACCCCTAGGATTTATTTTAATCCAATTTTTTCTAGGGTTTAATACATGCCCTAGATAATTTGGCCTTACAAACCCTATATACCATTTCCCAAGAGCTAGGGATTCATAAAGAAGGAACAATTAGTTAGGGTTTCCTTTACTAGGGTTTTCCAATTAAAGTCTCATATAGGGTACTCTACAAACCCTAGATACAAAAAGCTATAATAACTTACAAAACCTAGATTTTTTTCAATCATCAAGGTCTACCATGCGAATCTTCTATAAGTACGCTACAAAACCTCAATTCATTTCATTTCCTGATCTTATTATCTAACCTTCACATTTAACTAAATACTTGGAGCATTTTTTTATCATACATGGTCTTCACATCAGCATGACATAGTACTTGCCATGCTTAAGAACTAAGGCCCTTTATCAAAACATAAACAGTTAGTTAGGTTTTCCATCTCTATGATTTCTCCTTTCATTCCAGAATTTGATAGGGTTTGCAAACCATAGATGCTAAGACTTGTCACTTAAAATTTTTGTAAATTTCTACAACCATACACAAGAGTTAGTTGAAAAAACTTAAATTTTAAGGTCTTCAAGATATGTCATGCAAATTCTACACAAACCCTAGATTGTTCATGTCTTTAATATACATAAGAATATCAAATTATATACAAACCTTATAAATTTCATCATCATTACGACTTGCCATCCAAGCAATGAAATCTAGCATACTGCAAAACCCTAATGCCTTTTATCCAAGACCTATTCTTTACATGTCACTGTATTATAATCTTTATAAAGACAATTCTCAACATCATCGGCAAGACTTAATAGAAATTATTCATACCTCTTTGAATTTTACCAGTCCTCTCTTCTGCAGAGACCTGGTCTTGTTCCTTTATTATTTTTTTCATAGACTGCATCCCATGCAGGGTACTCTTTATACAAATTATAGAATTCAAGTCGGATGGATATCGTGATTTCCTCAAGTATTTAAAATCGTCATTGATTCACAAACTTCGAAGTCCTTTTTCAAACTGATATGTGAATCATGTTATGAAACCAACTCACAAAATAGAAGAAAAGATAGTTCAACAACTTAGAAATCAACCTCTTCGAGGGGGCAACTGCCTTTACATTACATAATGAACAATTATTGGATGATTAAAATGAAAAAACCTACCTTCTATATATAGTAGTCTAAGGGGTCACAATATAACAATATGGGGATCACATTGAAGCAACAATAGAAATAATGAGGCTATGTCTATGGGGCACATTAATAAAATATGGGGACTACATGGGCACAAAAATAACAATAATGGGGCTACATTAACAATAAAAAGGGGCTACACTAGTATTATGAGGACCTAACATGACCCTCTCCTTCAAACAAGTGTTTTCCTCAACGCTTGAGTAGTTATGGATGATTCTGTATAAAATTCTCATCCCCCCATGTCGAATATTCAATGGGTAAGTTATTCCACTTGATGAGATATTTTGAAATTGATCGATTTCGTAGCTGTCGAGTTCTTGTTTCCGTGACTAATTCAGGTTCCAATATTATTTTTCCTTCCTTGTTAAGTTTTGGCAATATTGTTTGAACTGGGAGATTGTTACTTACAACCTTCTTTAAGCATGAAACATGGAAAACTGGGTGCACTCAGGAAGATGCATGAAGATCCAATTTGTATGCTATAGTACCAATATTTTGCAACACCTTGTAAGGACCATAAAAATTTGGTAATAATCTATTATCCTTATTAGCTTGCTTGAGGAAAATTTGTTTGTATTGTTGTAGCTGTGAAAATACCGAGTCGCCTACATCAAAACTTCTTTCGCTGCGATGTTGATCTGCCTGTTCTTTCTGTTGAATTTTTCAACAAGAAATAATGAAATTGGCATCCAGAAATAAAATCTAGAAAATGGCACCTAGAAATGGCTACCATGTGAGGCTTTTGATTTAAGTATCCCTTAATTAATTTGAAAGTAAATTGTAATTTCATCTCATAACAACTTATATCAGTTAAATAAGTGAGATAAACTTAGTTAGCTCAAGAATTTCGAGTTGAGGGTCTATGGTGAGGCATGTAGAGTGATTCTATTATTTTCAGGGTCCAGTTGCAGTTAATGCACTAGTGTGTTGTGAGTGTAATCAGTTAACTCAAATTTATTGAGTTAAAATCAATTTAACTAGTTTTAACTGAATGATGAGCTAGTGAGAGGTCATGTGTGTTGGAAATACTGAGAGGGGGGGTGAATCAGTATTCCTTTCAATTAGAGCATTAGTTAATATTCAATTATTATCAGCGTTTGTACAATGATAGAAGCAAACAAAAGGAACACAAATGCACACAAATTTTTAAGGTGGAAACCCACTTCGGGACAAAAATCACCTAATGCTTTTCTAATCATTCTTTAATATTCAACTCCAATTGAAAATAAAGCTCCAACTTCCTAGAATCTAGAAAAGAATTATTCTCCACCTCCCACTGGATGGATGCTCCAATGCCCGAGATTCTTCAGTAGTCAGTTGAACGGATGCCCCAACACCCAATGAGCTACAACTCACCCTAGCACCACCTTACCACCCTATAGAAGAATAAAATAAGAATGGACTCTCTTGCCAGGGAAAATGGTCCACTTTACAATGATATAGAATGATGTAGAAGAATAAGGCACACTAGACCATAACCCCAACTATGAAACAACCACCTAATGATGATCCTAGACCTCCCGACACTGCCTCTTCAACTCTTGGCAGATAGACACTAGAAATTTTTTTACAATAATGTATTTACAGTGACTTAGTACAATGATACCTTTACAGTGACTGTATGCAGTGCTGCCCACTTGAAGACTTCATGTGATGAACTTCTTGCTTCTGTTATACACCTTGGTTTCTTCTCTTTTCATGCTACCCTCTGCTACACCTTGCTTTGCTTTGATGCCCTAGAAAGTCTGGTCCTTTGTAGCCCTTGACAACACATGATCTATTTTTTTCTTGCCTTCTAGGAGCTCGATATTGAATCTGGTGTATCTCTTTTATTTAAGATCCCAAAAATGCAATTTTTGGTCATGTAGTATTTCTCTGAGTCTGCTTTCCAATGCCACAGGTTTGACCCAATTTTGATTCTTCAAGAGAGAGTTATGCCCAATCTCTCACAATGCCCTAGTTATGGACTATTTCAGTGGAGTGAACTTGTACGTCATGCCACATGTCATTGTTTCTTCATTCGGCTCTAAAATTGATAGAGAGAAAACTATATTCTGTGCACTATTTGTCACTTTCTACAAAATTCCAATCCGATACTCATAGAGAGAGTTATGACGATTTTCCCAAGGTCACTTCTTTGCGATGAATTTCATGAGCTTGCAAAAACATTGACTTCCACAAATCATATCTCCACAAATATTGTGCATCTTGATTTGAAATTTTCATAGGAGCTTCTTCAGGATTTCGGCTTCGTCTCATAAAAATTTAAACTTTTTACCCTTCATAGAAAAAAATTTAGAGCAAAAATTCCACGATGACCTGTTTCAGATGGCGAAATCCCTTGCATAAGGAGGATATGAGGATCACAATTTTTATAAATGCTTAGGTTGAGAGGGGCTTCAACAAGTGAAAGTGGGAGGGATTTTAGGAGCTTAAAAAATATTAATTATGACTTTTCAATGACCCATGCCACAACCCCATGGGGTTTTAGCCCACTAACTGGGGTTACAAACTTCAAACATGAATATCTCTCAAACCATGAATAATTATGTGGCATGCCATATATCAACGGAAACATCTCGACAAGAAGAAACCATCAAAAGCATTCTTCACCCAGAATATAGTAATTTTGTAGGTCAAAATTCCCATGCAATATTGGGGTAGCCCCTGGTGCTGATTGGGTTGACATCAATGGCAACCGATGATCAACAAACTGAATTAAATTAGATTTAATACAAAAGTAGTGATCTATCAAGTAACTGAAGATTTTCTATTATTAGTTTCATGCATGTCAAATCTGATGAAGACCCAATTGAAACAGATGTTAAAGGGAAGTTAACTATCAGTTGTATTATTAGCGATTTTCCCAGGCGCAATTATAAAGTCAGAGGAAGGATCATGATGGATTTCGAAGTCAAGGAAGGTTGATTATCCTATTTAATACAGATTAATTTCCTAGGGATTGCGTGAGCAAGGCTGGGTTAAGAAGGGGCTGAGAATTGGCTAAATGTTGGTCAACATTGCATGAGAATCGCTAGTCAGTTTTGAGTAGGATCAGGGTGAGACGATCGGTAGAGTGTAGGATTTTCTTGGTGTGAGAAATAATTGTTGTGTTTTATGATTCTTTGACTATGTACAATATATGATTGAGGGATTTTGAGCAGGTTCTTTCCCCGAGAACATATTTTGTTGTGTGCTTGATAATTTCTTTCTCTTACTTGCATGTGATTGAGCGATCGTGTTTTATATTTCGGAAATATAGTAGAAGGATTTAGTATCTTATTTTAGTACATTACATGATCGGATTGAATCCATTGATATATATTTTCTATATAATTTATACATGGTATGAGAGCACTAGGAATCACAATAGAAGAGTAGAAATTGAGTTTGTCTTGAACAAGTTCAAATTTGCAAATTTATTCTTCAGGATCTAGCAGCATATCAAGATGTCTTTTAATGGCTTGAGACTCAAATTTGCACTCGAGGGAAATTCGAATTATATTGCATGGAAGGATAGGATGGACGTAGTGTTGGAGGAAAATGGGTTGAAGGAATTCACAGATACTGATATTCCCAAACCTGTAGTAGCATATGCCCAACTTCTTGATGCATGGCAAAAGAAGGTAGCAAAGGCGAGAAGGTTCTTGTTAGAGGGAGTTCGAGATCATATTGTCTCGAGTATCCATAGGAAGGTGACTCCATATGCTATATGGAAGGCCTTGACTGATTTGTTACAGAACAACAACGACCAAAGGAAGTTGGCGCTGAAGTTAAAGCTCAGAAAAATCAAGAAGGAGGAGGATGAGACAATACCAAAATACTTGGATAATTTCACTCAATGTCGACATGAGCTTGGAAGTGTTGGTGTGATAGTAGCCCAGGATGATTTGGTGAGCCTAGCACTTATAGGCCTTCCCAAGAGCTATCATAGTTACCAGGACTTTGTGAATGGGAGGGAGAAGTTACTAGACTGGTAGCGTTTGTGGTCTGAATTGGTAATAGAAGAGATAATTCAAAGCACCAGAGATAGGACCTCGAGCACCAACAAAGAAGAAGATTATGCATTAGTCCAAAAAGGAAAGAAAACCAAGGGAAAGAAGTCCCAATGCAAAGAGGGCAAGAGATACTTGCCCAAAATCAGATGTTTTCACTGTCACAATCATGGGAACTATGGTTCGAATTTTCCACAGAAGAAGGAAAGCAAGAAGGGGCCTGCATTTACAATGGGTGAAGCATTGGCTTCATAGTTCTAGCTTGATTTTACTCTCATTGCATGCATGGACAACATTGTAATGGGATGCATGTGGTATCTAGACAACGATGTCGCGTTCCATATGACAGGGAATAGAGATCTCTTCGGTGACATAGAGGAGAAGGAACTCAAGCAGAACATAGAGTTTGGGGATGATAGGAGGTATAACGTGACCGACATAGGTACAATTAGCGTTTAGAGGGATTCTAGATCCTCTCTTAGACTAGTAGATGTTTTGTATGTTCCAAGCCTAAGGAAGAATCTTGTCTACGTAGCAGTATTTGAATACCATGGTTATGATGTGATGTTTATAAAAGGAAAGGTTTTCCTTAAACACATAGCCACGAGATAGTTGAAACATATCGATGCAAGAGTCAAGAACCTATATGCTCTCGAGATTGAGGATGCATGCAAAGCTCTTAGCAACAAAGTAGTGGTTAATGACTTGGTGGTTGAGAGGGAGCAATTATCTCTCAACATGCAGCCTCAAAAGCAGTATTAAAAGGTTTTGGAGAAACCACAATTGGAGAAGCAGAGAGGAGACCAAGTGGAAGAGTCAACTCAAGCAGAGACCTTCATGAGGGGTAAATTTTGAGCCAGATGGGCAAAGGGAGTACATGCAGCTATACCTCCAGGTGTGAGGTGGGACGATGTGTAGATATAATCCCAAGAATAAATTTGGGCAGGGTCCATTGGGATGGTGTGTCTCATGGATCGAACCTGGCTACAAGGAGCCCACAGTACAACCATAGCAGGAAGGATCGGTTAGATTGATGCAGTTAGATGTCAGGAGAACAAAATCAGAGTGAAAGATGTCGGATACTGGAGTGTAGATCAGAGTTGGCAGCAGTGAAGAGGGCAGATATGCAGATGTCAGTAGCAACGTAGAGATTCTAGTAGACATGTGCAGTAGCTAACAACAGTCAGAAGAATCTGATGACAGATGCATTATATTGATCCAGTTGTTTGGAGGCTATTGAGTTTCACGGGAGTTGCATGTGCAAACAACACTAGAGAAGTGTTGCGTGCAAGAACATTCCAAAGGTACTAGATCTGGATAGATCGATTCATTTCTTGTTGAGAGGGAGTGTTGAAATGTGCAACAAGAAACAATGAAATTGGCATCCAGAAATAAAATCCAGAAAATGACACCCAGAAATGGCTACCATGTGAGGCTTTTGATTTAATTATCCCTTAATTTAATTGAAAATAAATTGTAATCTCATTTCATAACAACTTGTATCAGTTAAATAAGTGAGATATACTTAGTTAGCGCAAGAATTTCGAGTTGAGGGTCTATGGTGAGGCATGTAGAGTGATTCTATTATTTTCAAGGCTCGGTTGTAGTTAATGCACTAGTGTGCTGTGAGTGTAATCAGTAAACTCAAATTAATTGAGTTAAAATCAGTTTAACTAGTTCTAACTGAATGATGAGCTAGTGAGACGTCAAGTGAATTAAATTAGATTTAATTCACAAGTAGTGATATATCAAGTAACTGATTATTTGCTATTATTAGTTGCATGCATGTCAAATTTGATGAAGACCCAATTGAGACAAAGGTTAAAGGGAAGTTAAGTATCAGTTGTATTATTAGCGAATTTCCCATGCATAATTATAAAGTTAGAGGAAGGCTCATGATGGATTGTGCAGTCAAAGAAGATTGATCATCCTATTTAATATGGATTAATTTCCTAGGTATTACACGAGCAAGGCTGGAATAAGTAGGGGTTGATAATTGGCTAAGTGTTGGTCAATTTTGCGTGATAATTGTTAGTCAGTTTTGAGTAGGATCAGGGTGAGATGATCGGTAGAGTGCAAGATTTTCTCGGTGTGAGAAAACATTGTATTGTTTCATGATTCTTTGACTATGTACAATATATGATAGAGGGGTTTTGAGCAGGTGATTTCCCCAAGAACATATTGTGTTGTGTGATTGATAATTTCTTTCTCTTACTTGCATGTGATTGATCGATCGTTTTTATATTCCGCAAATATAGTAGAAGGATTCAGTATCTTGTTTTAATACATTACATGATTAGATTGAATCCATTGATATAGAGTTTCTATATAATTTCTACAATTTCATTCAATTTTGTGCCAAAGTGAGGTTATCCTTTAAGAGTTGGAGAATTTGTTCTTGATGCTTGATGTGATCTTCCATTGCTTGAACCTTATAATTGTCTCTTAAAGATGATGTAATGGACGGTGGATGATATCCATAACGTTCCATAAATGGGGTCATTTTTTATGCAATATGGAAGGAAGTTTTATACCACCATTCAGCCAGAGGTAACCACTTGCCCCATTGTGTTTGTTGATAAGATACAAAGAAACGAAGATATCCTTCCAAACATTTTTCACTATCTTGGTTTTCTCATCAGATTGAGGATGATATGATGAGTTACGAGCTAATTATGTACCCAAACAAGAAAATAATTCCGTCCAAAAATTTCCTGTAAAAATGGGATCTATGTTGGAAATACTGAGAGGGGGGGGGGGGGTTGAATCAGTATTTCTTTCAATTAGAGCATTAGTTAATCTTCAATTATTATCAGTGTTTGTACAATGATAGCAGCAAACAAGAGGAACAAAAATGCACACATTTTTTAAGGTGGAAACCCACTTCGGGACAAGAACCACCTAATGCTTTTCTAATAATTCTTTTCAACTCCAATTGAAAATAAAGCTCCAACTTCCTAGAATCTAGAAAAGCATTCTTCTCCAGCTCCCACTAGATGGATGCTCCAACACCTGAGATTCTTTAGTAGTCAACTGAATGGATGCCCCAACACCCAATGAGCTACAACTCACCCTAGCACCACCCTACCACCCTATAGAAGAATAAAAAATGAATGGACTCCCGTACCAGGGAAAATGGTCCACTTTACAATGATATAGAATGATGTAGAAGAAGAAGATATACTAGACCATAACCCCAAATTTGACACAAACACCTAATGATGATCCTAAACCTCCCAATGCTACCTCTTCAACCCTTGGCAGATAGATACTAGTACAATTTGTACAATAATGTATTTACAATGACTAGGTACAATGATACCTTTACAATGATTGTATGCAGTGCTCCCCACTTGAAGATTTCATATGATGAAATTTTTGCTGCTGTTATGCACCTTGGATGCTTCTCTTGTCATGCTACCCTCTGCTGCACCTTGCTTTGCTTTTTTTCCATAGAAAGTTTGGTCCTTTGCAACCCTTGACAACACACGATCTAGCTTTTTTTTTGCCTTCTAGGAGCTTGATATTGAATCTGGTGTATCTCTGTTATTTCAGATATTCAATATCTAATTTTCATTCTTGTAGTATTCCTCTGAGTCTTCTTTCCAATGCCATAGGTTTGACCCAATTTGGATTCTTCAAGAAAGAGTTATACCCAATTTCTCACACTACCCTAATTATGGACTATTTCAATAGAGCGCACTTGTACGACATGACACGTGTCACTGTTTCTTCATTTGCCTCTGAAATTGATAGAGAGAAAATTAAAGACTGTACAATATCTACCAATTTTTATAGAATTCCAATCCGATACTCAGAGAGAGAGTTATGACGATTTTACCAAGGTCACTTCTTTGAGATGAATTTCAGGAGCCTGCAAAAACCCTTATTTCCACAGATCATATCTCAAAAAATATTGTGCAACCTGATTTGAAATTTTTATTTCATCTTCCTTAGGAGTTCAGATTAGCCTCATAAAAATTTCAGCTTCTAAGCCTTCGTAGAAAAAAAGTTAGAGTGAAAATTCCACGATGACCTGTTTCAGATGGCCGAATCCCTTGCCTAAGGAGGAAATGAAGATCACAATATATACGAATGCTTCAGTTGAGAGGGGATTCACCAAGTGAACATGGGAGGATCTTAGGAGCTTAAAAAATATTAATTATGACTTTTCAATGACCCATGCCCCAACCCCATGGAGTTTTAACCCACTAACTGGGGTACAAACTTCAAACATGAATATCTCTCAAATCGTGAATAATTACATGGCGTGCCGTATATCAACGGAAACATCTCGACAAGTAGAAACCATCAAAAGCATTATTGACCCAGAATATATTAATTTGGTAGGTAAAACTTCCCATTCAATATTGGATTAGCCCTTGGTGCTGCTTGGGTTGACATCAATGACAACCGTTGATCAACAATCTCTGTTGCTTAAAATAATCTTTGGGTTTCGATGTAGCTTTTGAATTGTTTCCATAAATGCAGTAGCAACTGTAGTGGCTTTAAATGGTTGAGATATTGCACAAAAGTGTGCATAATTGGTAAGTCTATCAACTACCACCATGATGACAGTATCTCCTTCAGACTTGGGTAAACCTGTGATAAAATACATTGAAACATCCTCCCAACGTTGACTTGGAATGGATAAAGGTTGTAATAGACCAGAGGTCTTAATTTCCTCAACTTTATTTTTTTTAGAAAACCAGACATTCCGCCACAAACTTTGAATATCATATTTAATGCTATCCCAAAAAAATTCCTTATTGACCCTATGGTAAGTTTTTAAAAATCCCGAGTGCCCTCCTAAGGGAGATGTGTGCAATTCCAAAATATTTTTTTTTTGAGTTGGGAATTCTTACAAAGATATAAGTAATCTTTGTACCATAATGAATAGTTTTTCTAGCTAAATTTTTAATATATATTGGGATCTTGATGCAAATTTTGAATGAGTGTCCACACCTGTTCATCATTCTTCCATTCATCCCTTGCTTCGGTTATCCACTCAGGTTTGATAATAGAAATGGCACAAAGAAATGCTTCCACGTCCTCATCCTTTATTGAGAGTGCATATGCAACAAAATTTTGCTTCCCTTTCTTGTAGATGATTTCAAATTCATAACCCAAAATCTTTGTAACCCATTTTTTCTGCTCTTCTGAAGATAATATTTGTTCCAAAAAGTATTTAATACTATCATGATTTTTTTTTACCTTGAAGTGTCTTCCTATTAGGTAAGGTCGCCATTTATTTAGCGCATGTATTATTGCCAACATTTCCTTCCCATAAATAGGTTTATGTAAATATTTTCCTTAGATTGGAAAAATTTCAAAAGCAATGGGTCTTCCTTCTTGCATTAAAACCGCACCAATTCGATTTCTTGAGGCATCACATTCCACAATAAAAAAATTTGTGAATTTTCGTGTAGCTAAGACCAGTGCTTGGCACATTGCCTCTTTAAGATGTTCAAAGGCATTAGTTTCTTTTGGAGTCCAAGAAAATGCATCTTTCTTCGATAATGATGTTAGAGGTTTTGATATTCTCCCATAATTCTTAACAAACTTGCGACAATACCTTGTTAACCCCAGAAATCCTCGAAGATTCTTTATGGTTGTGGGGATTTTCCATTACTAAATGGATTTAATTTTGTTAGGGTCTACCTTAACACCCTCATGAGATACAATATGACCCAAATATTTCACTTCTTGTACTCCAAAGAAACATTTGGAGGTTTTTTCATATAATTGTTTCTCCTCCAATATTTTGAGCACCCTATCAACATGTTGAACATGATCCTTCCAAGAATTGTTATAGATTAGTATATCATCAAAATACTAACGTAAAATTTATAAGGAAGGGTTTGAAAATATAATTTATCAAATCTTGAAATGTGGAAGGTGCATTTGTAAGGCCAAAAGGCATGACCAAAAATTCATAATGAGTTATGAATGTTGTTTTCAGAATGTCTTCAATCTTCATTCTAATTTGATGATATCCAGAACAAAGATCTATCTTGGTGAAGTAAATTTCTCCATGTAATTCATCCAATAATTCATCAATGATAGGAATGTAAAATTTATCTTCAATGGTGAGCTTGTTGAGCTCCATATAATCCTGACACATACACCATGATCCATATTTCTTGTGCACCAATACTACTGGAGGAGAGAAATAACTTTGACAAGGTTGAATTATACCAGCCTCTTGCATTTATGCAACCATACATTAAATCTCACTCTTTTGAGCATAAGGATATATGTAAGGCCTGATGTTTGGAGGAACACTTCCTGGAATCACATGAATATTATGATCATGATCACGAATAGGTGGGAATCCTTTGGGAGTCTCAAACACCCTGGAATGATTGTCCAAGAATTTTTGGAGATCTGGAGTAATACATTATTTTGATGTTTGAACCTCTATTGAGAATAATTATGCAATTAGGCCTTGTTGTTCTTTATTCAGAATAATTTTCATGACATTAGAGTTGATTATCTTTCCCAGTTTCCCTGCGATAACCTGTAATTCAACTTCCTTTCCTTCCAATTTTTTTTTCAAGAAAAGTTCTTGAAAATTAACCCCAAAGATTGTAACCATTGTACTCCTAGTACAACATCAACACCACCCATTGGAATGGAGAGAATTGAAAGATTCAATACATATTCCCCCATGCTTAGATTGATATTATGGCACTTTCTAGAGCAATTTATAGTTCCTCCATTTGCAACCATCACTTGAAACTTTGGTGCTGAGTATAGGAATAAATTCAATTCCTTGGATATTTTACAATGAACAAAATTATGGGTACTTTCCGAATCAATCAACACTATCACATGTTTCTTCTTGATATGTACTTCTATCTTAAGAGTTTGAGGAGTGGTAATTGGTGAGCCCTGGTATTGCACCAAGAGTGCTGCAACTCCCAGGGGCTTCCCTACTTTACTTTATCAACCCGGGGTTCATACAAACTTGGAGGTGATAGTGCTATATACACAACAGATGCATTCTATTCATGTCATCCTCTTACACTCTACGAAAGGGTGCTACTTCTAGGGGTTCTCAGTTAAGTCTATCACACTTCAATGAAACTAAAATAAATTGAAGAAAGGAAATGACAGAAATGAAACTAATTCAATTTGCAGAAAGGAAATGGCAGAAATGAAACTAATTTAAATTGTATAAAGGAAACTAATTTAGACCACACTTAACTTGGCCAATCGGCTAAACACGACCTACTCTATCTCTACATGACCTAATTCTAATTTGAAGAAGTGTGTTTGTAGTTTGGAGGAAAAAGAGCTAAAGAGGCTAATGGAGGGCTTACGCACATGAAACAAGGCTTAGAAGTGAAAAGATGGGTATAAAACTTATAAAACTTCATTATAGCGCAAAAGGGATTTGGAGCAGAATGTTTTGAAAAGTGTGATGGCAGAGAAGCGAGAGTAAAGTTGGGAGCGGGAGCAAAGTGCAGTTTGTGATGGGTGATATGGCAGTGGGACCGGTGGTGAAGTGCGATTGAAACATCGCAATCGGCAGGTAGGAGCGGTAAGTGTTAAAGGAAATAGATAAAAAGTGTGATTTTCGATTTGCGATGGGGATAAAAACTACGAAATGTGATTTGCAATAGGAATGGCGTGGCAGTAGGACTGGTGACAGAGTGCGATAACAATATCGCAATCAGTAGAAAAGAGCGGTAAATGTTAAATAAAAGGGAAAAGGTTGTGATGAGTGATTTTCGATGTGGCGAATATCACAATTGGCATCGGGAGAGGTAATTTCTTAAAGGAAAAAGGGAAACGATTGCGAAGTGTGATGTGCGATTGTGAAAAGGGATTGCGGTAAGTCTTAAGGGAAAAAGGGGAAAAGGTTGCACAGTGTGATTGTGATGTACGGTAGTGGGAAGTTCGAGAAGCGAGGGTGGAGGTCAAACTTTCAGCATTTTGAAGTGTTTTGTGAGTAAAATAGTTGTGATAGCCGTAAAACGTGAAAATGAAGGAATAGAAGGCGGACTTAGACGTTTTTAAGTGTTTTGGGGAATAAAAGGGTGTGGCAGCTGCAATAAGTGAAATAGAAGGGATTAGAAGCATAACAAAGGTGTTTGGAAGTGAATACAGAGATGGATAGGTACTGGAAAATGGAGCATAATGGCTTAAAAATCTCTCTGGGGCTTTTGATGCCTATTCCTGCAAACAAACCTATGGATTCATGCACAGGAAAATGGAAAAGAATGTGTGATAAAACAATGAACATAAAGCAGTCTTTGGGTCTATGGGAAGGTTTGCCCTCCTTGAGCTCTATTGACAGAGATGATAAGGGAGTCTTGATCCACAATTTTTTTTGTTTTTCCCTCTATTCTACTACTCACAAGAAAATGAGAAACTACAGCAACATACTGAAAGAAAAACAAAACAACGATGAAACTATGAGATGCAAAACTAATTGAATGACAGAAAGAAAACTACCTTAATGGTAGAAAGGAAAAGATAGTAACAACAAAGAAGCTGAGGCACATGGATTGGGCCCTAAACCACGAGAATAACTCTTTGAAAATGTTATCCAGATTCATCTGTCTTGTAGACAAGAGCGATCTCCCTAGTATTCAACGAATAGTTAGAAACAAACATCCATTTGGAAACTTTTTTCTCTATATTAATTGCAATTCAGAATTATTATAAGTAAAGAGAGAGGACATGCCCCTACCTGGAAATCCAACGTTCGATGCAGTCTTTTATCTAGTCGCTCTAAAGAGGCTTCTCCAGTATGTAGAACCTGCAATCAAAGACAAGACAAAAGAATCAAAGCACCTGCAACATATAATAATCAAGAAAAGCTAATCCAACTTAGTGATGAAGGAGTGTAAGTATTGATGTTAATCCAATAAGCATAATAACAACTCAATGAGAAAAAGAGATCCATATGTATTATATTGAATGAAAAGAGTAATCTTACAACTTGATGACTCAATGTCATATAGATTTCTCCTGGGGTCCTAAACAATCGTTCCTCCTTCAGTTTGACAAGCCTTCCTCTCTAAATACCATCATGGAGTTATGGACATAAGGGTGTGATCATTCTCATGCCAACAAAAACTAGTGTAGAGAGTATGCACTCTTGGGAATTTCTTTAGCAACTACCATGTATGTCTACCATGTATGTAGAATCTACCCTTTAGCCTGAAACTTGAGCTCAATTTATAGGGAAATGGAGGTAGTTTCAGTTCCATGAAGAGGGGGATGGATTCCCCTCATGAAGGGATTTGAGCTCCATGGACCAAGGGATAATATCCATGAGTGGAGGGATAAATCTCGAACTGATCATGCCTCTAGAAGCTTCCATTCGGGAGAATATTCGACCAGCTAGGCTTCTAGAATTTACTTTTTCTTTAATTCAACTTTTTATGGGGGTCTGCAGGTTTTAGTAGCAGAGTGTGCAGGGGTTGCCGTATTTTATAGACCAAGTATCCGTGAACCCATAGGAAAAGGCTAGAAAAAGTGTGGAGGTAGACTTTTAAGGGTTTTAAAGAGCTTTTCTCCAATTCCAAGACTTGGTTTAGGGACATTAGGGTTTTTGAATTCTAAGGGAGCACAATATAGGTAGTGATAGACCTATATGGATAGTCAAATGTCATGGTGACAAAATAACGTGTAACAGATTGCCCCCTAAAGTGCAAAGTCTGAGGTTGTTCTGAAGAGTGAAGTGCTTTATCATTTCAGGGATTAGATTGGGGACACCAGTCAAAAACCTGTGAAAACATTCAATGCATATATATATATATATATATATATATATATATATCATCGCTGAGGTAAGCATTCCCATACTCAGATCAAAACTAACTAAATTTTCTGGTATAGATATGATTTTAATATTACATCAAAAGTAGACACAGTATGGGCACAACCATCTGTCATAAGTAGTCTATTGTATCATGAATAATAAAACTCCTTGCAGCCTGGATGGTGGAAACTAGATCCAGGGTCTTGATTTCCGCTTCTTGAACTAGTACGATTCTATCCATGCGATTGATTGTGTCGAAGTCGAACATGGTAGAAACCATTTGATTACCAGTCAATGATGTGAACTGTTATCAAGTGTGAGAGAAACCAACAATAATGACAATGGTTGTTAAAGAACTTAGTACAATCTATGAAGTGTGAATGAATGATTTGTAGTCAAACACTCATAGAATCATTCAATCGAAGGTCAATGATTCAAATTGTCATCGAAAGCGAGAAACTTGCCATTAGAGCATGTAGATCCCAAGGTACTGATAGGATTATAGATCAACTTTCTAGATCATGAGTTGACATCAATAGAAAGTGATCCGTTGCAGGAAAGCCCACAACCCGAAACCATTATATCAAGTTTTGAAGAAATATTCGCAAGGACTGACTCAAGGATGGTCAACATGAATGAGGACAAATGTTTACAATGAATGGTTTATTTGAACAATATCTTGAACACATAACGACACTACATATGGCTTCGCAGCATTTGGCCTAAAGCTAATACCCAAAAACTGGCTGAAGACTTTCAATGTGGTTCAATTAACTATTAGACAAAGGATTTCCCAACCCAGGTACAAGTGTGACAAAGTGTCGTGTTCAAGAGTGGCATGCTGCTTTCTAGACAAGGGTGACAATTGGATTATTTTTCTCTCTTTTTCCCCCACCATTACTGGCAAGTATCTATTTATTTTTTACAAGCTTGAGGAGGATTACATTCGCTTGTTTGTGTAATCTCATCCTTCGGATGAGTCCATCTTAGTATTGAAATCAAACCCTAAGAAGGAGTGGTTCGGTCCTGTTTGTAATCGACAGGTCCTTTACTATTAAATTTTAACGAGTCCAGTATAAGAGAAACTTGGTGTTTTTGAGTATTAGGGAGTCAAAATAAAAACATAAGTAAACTCCATGGTTGTTCTTTTTCATGACTTTAGTCTCTCAGGCTCGAAAAAGGATAAAATAATACAGGAGAGAACTCTATTGACCATGATTAGTCAACGTATACCTTTTTTGTAATTAGTTTATTTTAGTCCTGAAAGGGGTAAAATTATAGTGAAGGGACGATTGTTCATTTACTTTAACGAGTTCGAATAGTCAAGTACTCAACGATATTTTCATATTTAGAGAGTCTGAAAAGGACTTAAAAGATAATTCCAAGGTTTCGCTTTTTCATAGTTTTACAGATCCCGAAAGAGTGATAAAAGTATACTCAGGGTCAAAATAACTATTTTCACCAAAAAATCATGTACAGGCACAAAAACTCAAAAGATTACACATACCTATTTCCAGGAAGTAAAAAATATTTAAAAATAGCCTTTTAAATGTTGAGAATGTAACAAGATGACGGAGCTTAGTGAAAAGAAGTCGCCTTCACTAAGTGGGCCCGCAGGTTATTTTTGGCGCAAAGTCTATTTTTAGACATATGGATCATGGTCTATGAGTTGCAGGATGCTATTTATGGATGATTGGTCGAGTTGGTAAAAATAGATGGACCTCTATTTTTAGACATTGGGCGGAATCTATTTTTAGACTGCCAGTCTAAAAATAGATCAGTCAAATATTATTAGCTCTTAATAATATTTGGACTATAAACATTATCTTATCCTCTTGCAGCACTTCAGTTCGAGCTATGGATGTGGCACATGCAGTTGACATAAGGAATTACGCTATTCCTAGGGTTTAGTTGAGCTATTGCATCGTTGACTTCAGTTAGAACTCATGTGGCAGAGTTTGGTGGAGTTGATGAGACAGTTGATGGAGTTGTGTTCGGTTTAACTTAGTTGAACTAGATGTATTTAGTCTAACTGATAAATACACTAGTGATGAGTGGTCTGAATTAATTATTAATTAATTCACTAATTATTAACTCATAAATCAACTAAAGAATACATCAGTTAACTGCAGTGCATGGACAGTTCAGTGGAGACTAGTGTTAGAGGTGGGTGAAAGGGTGAGTCTACTATCAGTTGTGACTATAGCTGTGCATGAGATTTGCACACACATTGATTGAGATTTCCAATGAGGATTGCGCAATACAAGCCAAGGGGATTCGAACTTGGATCTCACAATTAACCATCTTGGATTGCGCAGTAGAGGCAGGCTAACAGGTGGAGGAGATTTGAACTTGTGACTTGTTCATATCTGAGCTTGTGTAGTGTGTAATAATTGGAGATAGTGCTGAGAGCTTGTGAGGAGTTTGTACTATTATTGTTACATGTTCTCTATCATTATAATATACAGATAGTTGGGGGTTTTTAGCTGTAAGCTTTCCCCATTACATACTGTGTTGATATGTGTGATTGATTAATGTTTCAATGTGCGCATGCGATTGTTTTTAATTCCACAAATTGATGATCAATGGTAGAAGAGGTTATGTATTATGCATGAAGATAAAATAGTGTGTAATTAGGATAATCTCGGTGAATAACTCATCTATTTTTCAAATTTCTACATGGTATTAGAGGGAAGTTGATCATCGGATCTATTACAGTGATTACATTTTATTTCTTTAGGCAGAGTCTGTAAGAGGGCCAGGTAGCCTCTAGATTCATCCCTTCTTTGAAAGGTGAAATATCCAGTAAATTCCCCTACAGTCTATCTCTGTACTAGAAATACTTTGTTCTCACAATTTCAGATCAGAAGCGGTTGAGTTTTGAGCTAGTGGAATTCGAATTTGCAGCAGTGTTTTCTTGGTGTCGAAGTCAAAATGCCTTATCAAGGATTGCGATTGGAGTATGCTCTTGAAGGAAGCTCGAACTATATTGCATGGAGAGATAGGATGGAGGCAGTGTTAGATGACAACGGACTGAAGGAGTTCATAGATTCTGAAGTCCAAAAGCTTGCTTCTAGCGATGCTGCCGCACTGGACGCATGACAAAATAAAACAGCAAAATGTCGAAGGATTCTGTTGGAGGGCGTGAAGGATCACATAGTGTCCAGCCTGCATGGTAAGGCTTCTCCATTTTTGATGTGGAAAGCCTTGACATATTTATTCCAAAGCAAGAGTGACCAGAGGAAGTTGGTGCTCAAGGATAAACTCAGGAACATTAAGATGGAGAAAGGAGACAGTATGCCCAAGTACCTCATGAAGTTCACCCAATGCAGGGATGAGCTGGGAAGTGTGGGGGTGACTGTAGATGATGAGGACTTGGTGAGCTTGGCTCTCCTTGTTCTTCCGAAGAGTTGGCATTCCTATTAGGATTCTGTCAATGGTCGGGAGAAATTGCCAGGATGGGAGAGACTTTGGTCTGATCTTGTGCAAGAGGAGATAAGGCGGAATACCAGGGACGGATCTTCATCAAAGGTATCTGATGAAGAAAATTGCACTTTGGCTGCCAAAGCAAAGAAGGGGAAGAGCAAGAGATCTTCTCAATCCAGTGCGAAAGGCAAGAAGCAGGACATGTCCAAGGTGAAGTGCTTTCACTGTCACCAACACGGACATTATGCCACAAATTGTCTGCAGAAGAAGAAAAATAAGCAGGCTGCTGGATCTGCAGTGGGAGAGGCCTTAGCCTCGTAGTTTGAGCTGGATTTTTCACTGATCACATGCTTGGTATCAAGTGTGATGGGTTCAGTTTGGTTCTTGGATAGTGGTGCATCTTTTCACATGACAGGAGATCGAGATTTGTTTTCTGATTCATCCAGCTCATGAACTTGAGTGCAGCATCGAGATCTATGGGTAAAGGATGGCAGACGATGTACGAACGTATCGGTACCATTTTGAGAGGAGTTTGCAAACCCTTCGTGTTGGGAAGGCTGATGTAAGGCTCTAATATTGAAGAAGAATCTTATCTCTGTGGCGATGTTAGAAGACAAGGGATATGATGTTGTCTTTAGCGAAGGAAAGGCTTTCCTGCGCAGTAAGGAAACTGGTGAGACCCGGAGGATAGGGGTTCGAGTTAAGAAACTTTATCAATTGCAGGTAGATGGTTGCGCAGCAATGGCAGGCAAGGCAGAAGGAGTGGTGAGCCGGGATGATGGCGAGTTGTGGCACCGGAGATTGGGCCACCTTCACCATGGAGCTTTGAAGATACTGTAGCAAATTTCTACTGGGCTTCCGAAGGGTACTCTTGCGCAGTCAGATCAGTGCAAGGGATGTACCGTGGGAAAATTTGTGAAAGCCACCTTTCACGAGAAGGATAGTCACGCCACGACAATCCTTGAGAGAATTCACACAGACATGTGTGGACCTTTCTCAGTAGCTTCAACAGCAAAGCACAGGTATTATGTGATATTTGTTGATGATTTTTCTTGGAAGTGGCCGATCTTCTTCATGCAAGTATTTAAGAGCGAGAAATACTCAACGTTCTCGTGAGTTCATGTGTCGAAGTGGAGAAGGAATCTCCGGGAAGCAGTGAAGGCCTAGGAGCGCATACAATGGTGGTGAATTCATCTCCCGGGAGAATTGAAGGAATTTTGCAAAGCGTACTCCTGGTTTAAGAGAGCTCATAGCACCCTCATAACCTACAGCAACGGTTGCCGAGTTTCCATCAGGAACAGATCAAATGATCAAGTGATGTTACATGACTTTGTCTCACTCATTCACTTGTGTTTAGGCATGCAACACAAGAGTATATGTGTGTAACCGTTGTCCTCACAGGATACTTGGCATGAGTACACCCGAGGAGGCGTTTTCTGGTAAGAGGCCTGATATTTCCCATTTGAGGATTTTTGGTTCACCTGTTTACGTTCATGTGACGAAGGATGCCAGGAAGAAGCTGGAGCTGACCGCAGAGGTTGGGATATTTTTGGGGTACACTGATACGCCCCACAACTATTGTGTGTATTTTCCAGACAATCAAAAGACTGTTGTGCGACGGGATATCAAATTTCACGAGGAGAAAGCCATGAAGTGTTATTTTGAGAGGGAGCGACACTTGCATGCAGAGGAGGAGCTATTAGTTCCTAAGGATGAGCCTCAAGATGTGGATCATCCACAAGAGGAGGTTCATGGAGTGGAAGAGACCACTCATGCAGTGCCAACCATCAGAGGGCAGAAGCACACTACAGAAGCTGAGTGATTGGCTCAAGATGCAGAGAAGGTTCTAGGACCACCTACAACATAGCGCAGACAGAGACAGTCACCGGATCGGTATACTGGATACATGGCTCTTATGAGAAAGTGTATCATGACAGAGCCATCCTCTTTCGAGGAAGCTGTGGAGGACCCCGCATGGGTAGATGCCATGGTGGAAGAGTATGATTCAATTGTTAGAAACAGTGCATGGAAGATTGTCCCGAGGCCGGAAGGGAAATCAGTGGTGGGTTCGAGATGGATTTACAAAGTGAAGCAGGTAGCTGACGGGAGTGTGGAGAAGTACAAGGCAAGATTTGTTGCCCGAGGCTTTTCACAGATAGAGGGGATCGATTATGAGGAGACCTTTGCACCTGTCGCAAGGTATTCTTCCATACGGATGATCCTAGCTCTCTCAGCGTAGATGGGGTGGCACATTCATCAGATGGATGTGAAGACTGCGTTCCTCAATGGAGTCATTAAGGCGGAGGTGTACATAGAGCAGCCCGAAGGTTTCGAGATCTTCAGCAGCGAGTCGCATGTGTGCAGGCTCAAGAGAGCGTTGTATGGGTTGAAACAAGCACCTCATGCTTGGTACACACGGATAGACAGTTATTTCATCGGATTTGGATTCTCCAAGAGTGAGGCGGATCCTAACCTATACCAGATTGTGGTGGAGGGTAAGTTGCTAATCATTGTACTTTATGTAGATGATTTGATTCTGACAGGTGATGAGCTGTTGATACTTTCATGCAAGGAGGATCTTGCTAGAGAGTTTGAGATGAAGGACTTGGGCCTCCTTCATTATTTCCTGGGATTGGAAATTTGGCAACGCAGTGATGGACTATTTTTTTCTCAGGGTAAGTATGCCCGGGAGATACTGGAGAAGTTCAACATGCATGGCTACAAGCCTGTTGATACTCCTCTTCCCGGAGGTTGGAGGAAGGAGGATGCTGCTTCAGCAGAGGTAGTGGATGCCACTGTTTATCGACAATTGGTGGGGTCGCTTATGTATCTGGTCAATACACGACCCGATATATGCTATGATGTTAACTAGCTTTCACAAGCTATGGTTAAGCCAACAAAGCTCTTCTGGAAGGCAGACAAGCATGTATTGCGTTATCTTAGAGGCACATCAGGATATGGATTGTGGTACAAATAGGAGGATGAGGTGAAGCTATGTGGCTTCACGGATGCAGATTGGGCAGGGAGCCCAACGGACAGAAAGAGAACATCTAGAGGGATCTTTTGTATCGGTTCGACAGCAGTTTCTTGGTACAGCAAGAAGTAGAGATCCATGGCACTCATTTCAGCAGAGGTCGAGTATATGGCAGCAAGCTTGGCTGCATGCGAGGCTATATGGATGAGGAAGATCCTGGTCGGGTTGTTCGGGTCACACTTGGAGCCTACTATGATTTATTGTGATAACCAGAGTTGCATTAAACTCTTAGCTAATCCAATATTTCATGATAGATCCAAACACATCGACATCAAGTACCATCATATCAGAGATTGTGTGCAGTGGAGGATCATGTTACTTTCATACATTCCCACGGAGGATCAGGATACTGATATCTTGACGAAGGCGCTCACTAGGAGCAAATTCGAATACCACAGAGGTAGGATAGGGGTTGCAGATAATCCATATCTTGTTGAGAGGGAGTGTTAAGAATGCAACAAGATGATGGAGCTTAGTGAAAAGAAGTCACCTTCACTAAGTGGGCCCGCAGGCTATTTTTGGCACAAAGTCTATTTTTAGACATATGGATCATGGTCTATGAGTTGTAGGATGCTATTTATGGATGGCTGGTCAAGTTGGTAAAAATAGATGGACCTCTATTTTTAGACATACTGGGCGGAGTCTATTTTTAGACTGCCAGTCTAAAAATAGATCAGTCGAATATTATTAGCTCTTAATAATATTTGGACTATAAACATTATCTTATCCTCTTGCAGCACTTCAGTTCGAGCTACAGATGTGGCACATGAAACTGACAGAAGGAATTACGCTATTCCTAGGGTTTAGTTAAGCTATTGCATGGTTGACTTCAGTTAGGACTCATGTGGTAGAGTTTGGTGGAGTTGATGAGACAGTTGATGGAGTTGTGTTCAGTTTAACTTAGTTGAACTAGTTATATTTAGTCTAACTGATAAATACACTAGTGATGAGTGGTGTGAATTAATTATTAATTAATTCACTAATTATTAACTCATAAATCAACTAAAGAATACATCAGCTAACTGCAGTGCATGGACAGTTCAGTGGAGACCAGTGTTAGAGGTGGGTGAAAGGGTGAGTCTACTATCAGTTGTGACTATAGCTGTGCATGAGATTTGCACACACATTGATTGAGATTGCCAATGAGGATTGCACAGTACAAGCCAAGGGGATTCGAACTTGGATCTCACAGTTAACCATCTTGGATTGCGCAGCAGAGACAGGCTAACAGGTGGAGGAGATTTGAACTTGTGACTTGTTCATATTTGAGCTTGTGTAGTGTGTAACAATTGGAGATAGTGCTGAGAGCTTGTGAGGAGTTTGTACAATGATTGTTATATGTTATCTATCATTATAATATATAGATATTTGGGGGTTTTCAGCTGTAAGCTTTCCCCATTACATATTGTGTTGATATGTGTGATTGATTAATGTTTCAATGTGCGCATGCGATTGTTTTTAATTCCGCAAATTGATGATCAATGGTAGAAGAGGTTATGTATTATGCATGAAGCTCAAATAGTGTGTAATTAGGATAATCTCAGTGAATAACTAATCTATTATTCAAATTTCTACATTAAAGTGAAAAATAAATAAAATAAAATATTTTATTCATTCAAAAACTATAAAAAGGATTTAAAACTAAATCATTTTCACTTTTTGTCTTCAGAGCAGTGAATTGAGAGCTTTTGGAAAAAAAATTCCGAAGCAAATATTGGGAGAACCGACTGTCCATTCCTTGAATCGTTAGAACAAGGTAATCCACATCATCTTTTTCATTTCTATCTATTTCATTTCTCTTTTTTAGTCTTAATTTCATTTTTTAGGAGGAATTTGTGTTTAAAAATGCGCTCTCGGGGGTCCGCAGGTCATGCACGCGATAACTGCAGGCCCCGATAATTTTTTAAATAAAAAAATGTCGGGCTGTCACATTTTTTGTGTGGAGCCCGTGCGGAAATCTGCATTGATCTCCTCACAAAAACTGCGGAGGCACCGTGACTGTTTTAAAATTCCCAAATTCTCTTAAAAATGGTTCAAGTTTTGCACCCAAATGGTTTCTAACTTTCAAATGTGTTGTTTTATGGGTTATTCCACCATATTAGAGTGGCGTGAACGTGAACATGAGCTTATAGAGAATGAAGCCATGGAAGATGCCACAACAATACGCGCATTCCAAACTTGTGGTTTATATAAGTTCTGGGCTATCTAAAGTATGAAAGCACAATTAGAGTTGATGACATGGCTAGTAAATGCAATGGAATTTCAAGACCAATGATTCATCATTGGTGACCATCGGCTCGAAATTGAGCTCGAATATATCTATTTTCTTATTGGATTGTCCCGAAGGGGAGAAAACATATCCTTGTTTGGGGCCAGACAGGGAGGCCTCCCCATTGCCAACTACAAACAACAATATTGCAGTGATGAGGTAGACTTAAAGGATAGTCGCATAGATATTAAAACTATCTTGCGATTGGATCTCAAATTTATTTCATTTATAGTAACCAGATTGTGTGGGAGTGCATCTCCACATGTAGCCACTAAATCTCAAATGCAGACCGTAGTAGTGTGTTTCGAGGAGACCATATTTAACTGGTGTGAAGGAGTATTGGCCAACATGAAAGGCCAATTAACTAGAGCAAAGATTGAAAAGTTGAAAAGCTTTGGTTATGGCACCATTATCACTTCATTTTCTTTAGAGAGAATCCCGCTTCTTGCTCCTTAGCTGATTCCAGTAGATCGTGGGGAACCTCGGATGGTACGTTGGGTAGCATTATTTGCTTGCCATGGTGGCGATGGCAGTTCAATGGTTTGGTTCACTCTGACATACTTTATGTGGCTAAGGAACCAATACTTCACCATCGAAGACTTCCCCTATGTAGGGATGGATTTCAGAGGTGATCCTTAGATGTCTTTGCCTCTCGGGGCACAGTGGGACGAATCAAGTAAGTGAACTATTTTGATGTTTTTAATCTAATTTTTATTTTATTTTTTATCATCCAATACTGACAAAAATATTTAAATGTAGACGCCAGTCCACAATGACCAACTACACTCTGTCGCTCTGATAGGTGAACTATTTTGATGTTTTTAATCTAATTTTTATTTTATTTTTTATCGTCCAATACTAACAAAAATATTTAAATGCATACGTCATTCCACGATGACCAACTACACTCTGTCACTTTGATAGGCTGCAAGTATAGCCTATAGCACCTCCACATGATCAGGCAGCAGAGATCCTAGCAGATATGGAACATAACCTGGAGAGGTTAACCATAGACATTCCTGAGACAAGAACAATTGACATTCCTCTCAGGCTTCAGAAACATATAATAGGTGTTCCAGGACCATTTAGGAGATTTCTGCACAAGGTGGCTTGTGTCATAGTCTATTACCATGATCATCATCACAAATAGTGGATGATCATTGTGGATTGACATTATTTTGTTTTTTGTATCAGTATCTATTAGATCATAAGGTGTTTAAACCTATGATCATAGACGATATAATATTTTTTGAAAACAAACCTATCTATGATATTACTACTTTCTTTGAGTATCTTGTTCAACATGGATGGAATGTTGTTTTTGTTTACTATGTTAATGTTAAAAATGTCTATTTAGAACATGATTAGCTAATGCATCAGCTAATGTGTTTAAATTTCTTGAAATATGTTGATATTCGATATAATCAAATTGTTGTTCCAAAAGACGAACCTTCAAAAATAATCTCAATAACACTAGATTTTTAATTGCATGTACCCTATTTAAATGTAATACGATGAGTTTTGAATCCAACCTAATGATCAAATGTTGAATACCAAATGAAATGGCATCAGATAATAACTCCATGACTGTGCTATATTCTGCAATATTGTTCGTTGTTTGACCCAGGCATACCCCATGCATAGAAACTAACTCATCAGTGGTTGAATAGATAATCCAAGCCGCGGGAGAAATATTTCATGTACTATGATAGGCACCATCAACAAAACAAATGTATGTTTGAAGGGATCTATACATCTGCAATATCAAGAGTAATCAAGATAAGTAGTGATAGTAGTAACAATAAAACTAATCTAGGCACACTTATCTAATCTAAGGCACACTATCTAAAAAGTAACTATTGTACAAGAGAGATCTTCACACGAAAGTAAGAATAATATCTCTTAAAATGAAGACCATTTCTGGGCTTATCTAAAGAGACCCTATCATAATTATTCAATTCATAGGCTCATTTTGCAAGCACACGCTTGACAATGTAGGGACCATGCCACATCGGTTCGAATTTTCCAGCGCCTAGTTTATCGTTAGCTTGATCGTATACTAAGACTAGATCACCTTCTGAAAAAATATGATGGGTAACACTTTGATCATACTGAGCTTTCACACATTTCTTATGAGCTTTGGTAGCTAATGCAACAGTGCGCCAAGTCTCATCTAATTGTGCTAAGTATAAAAAGCATTTTTCCTCTTCAGAGGTAGCTGGTAAAACCTCAATGGTTAATTGGAGTGATGGTATTTCACATTCAATGGGTAACACAGCTTCTAAACCATAGACAAGTTGAAAAGGAGTGAGCCCTGTAGCAGTTTTTGCAGAGGTTCGGTATGCCCATAGTTCCAAAAAAAGCATGGTATGCCAATTCAATTTCTGAGTTTCGATAATTTGTTTAATCATGGTGGTTAAAACCTTGTTGATGGCTTCAACTTGACCATTAGCTTGCGGGTAATATGGAGTAGAGTTATCATGGCGCAAGCCAAGTTGATTGGAAATTTCAGTCATCATTATATTTCAAAAATGACTCCCACGGTCTGTGATAATAGCTTGAGGCACACCGATATGAGCAATCACATGATTGAATAAGGAAGTAGTTGCAGTTTTTCCATCTGCCACGAATGTAGGCATCGCCTTGGCCGAGTGAGGGTTACATGTAATGAAATCAATGCCCCATTTGTCAAAAGGACTAGAAGCAATGATTGGGTGAAGAGGAGTTGGAGACACATGCATCTTTCGATCAAAAATTTGGCGGTTATGGCATTTTCAGACCGCAATAATACAATCTTTGAATAATTATGACCAAAAATAACTAGCACGCAATATATTTTGGGTTGTGGCAAACCCATACATATGACCACCACATGCTCCAGAGTGTCAATCATTCAAAACCCTTTCAGCCTCTTCATGAGTTATACAACGTCAAAAAATTGAATTCGCACCATGACAATAAAGAGTGTCTCCAACAATGTTGTATTGCTGGGATTGATATCGGATTCTCCATCGATTTGAATGTGAAAGCTTTGGGCGAAAGGTTTGGGTTTGAAGATATATAATGATATCTCCATATCATGGATCTAATGTACTGATGAGAAACAAAGATTCATCTGTGATGGGATTCTCTACCACGATTTTTGTCTCAGTATTAGGAAAGTCACACATGAGTTATACAAACACCAATGATTTCTTTGATTTATATTTCTTAAACTCCAAATCAAACTCTTGTAGGATGACAATCCATTTAGAGTATTTTCCCCCGAGTAATTTTTTTTTCAAAATATACATCATCGGGTTGCAATTAGATATCACAGTTGTTTTATGTAACAATGTGTAGTGACAGAATCGTTGGAAAACTTGCACTATTGCCAAGGCCAATTTCTCCACATGAAAATATTTAATTTCCATCGGGCTGAGATTCTGACTTAGATAATAAATCACATGTTCATTGTGAGATTCATCCTCTTGAACCAAAACAATTCCAATGGTGGAATCAGAGGCAGCTAAATATAAAAAGTAGTCCTGATGGTAATTGGGTGGATGAAATAACGGTGCATGGGTCAACACATGTTTTAATGCATCAAAAGATATATCAACAATCTCATCCCAAATAAAAGGAACACTTTGTTTCAACAACAGGGTAAAACCTTTTGTTAACTCAGCATAGTTCGGGATAAATCTACATAAAAAATTTGCTTTCCCTTGCAAACTTTGGAGTTGGCGAAGTGTGGAAGGAGGAGTTAAGTTGATGATGGCCTCAACCTTCGAGGGGTTGACACAAATGCCATATTTCGAAACGATGAATCCTAGTAATCGTCCTGATTGCACACAAAAAACACATTTGTGCGGGTTCAAACGAATCTTGTAATGCCTACATCTCATGAAAATATCTCGTAAATGTGTAGGATGATCGTCCCTGCGTAAAGAGTGAGTAGGTAAATCATCCAGATAAGGTTGTACAATATGTTTGATATCATGAAAAGCATAAGAAAAGGCCCTTTGAAAAGTTTCACCAGCATTTTTTAATCCAAAATGTAATTTTCAATAAGAAAATGTCCCCCAAGGACATATAAAAAATGTTTTTGGTTGATCAGCAGGGAGTATGTTGATTTGATTATACCCAGAAAATCCATCCATAAATGAGAAAATTTCATTTCTAGCACAATCATCAATAATTTGGTCGATATAGGGTGTAGGATAATTGTCTTTTGGACATGATTTATTAATATCCCTATAATCGACGCACACTCGTATATTCCCTTGTTTCTTGGTAATAGGAACTATATTAGATACCCAATCTGTTAATGGAATTAGATAAATAAATCCTACTCATAATAGCTTTTCAACTTCAGCTTTAATAGCAGCAGCTTTTCACAGATGTATTGGACATAATATTTGTCTAATAGGCTTGGCATCCAGGTATGTCTTAAGTTCATAAATGAAAATCTTAGGATTGATTCCTGGCATCTCTTCGTAAGACCAGGAAAATATGTCTCGGAATTCTTGAAATGGGGCTTTGTATGTATTAATCTCTTCAATCATACAAAAGGCTCCTATAGGAATTTTTTCAATAATTCCAGGTTGAACTGATATGTCGATGGGAACTGTTGTAGAAATATTTCCCAAATTAGTTTCAGAATCCGAATTTGTAATCGATATGGGATTTTGTGGTTCCTCGACATAATCAATTGTAAAAATAGATGAAAAATCATTTTCAAACCTATCAATATCAGATAAAAATGAAGATCAATGATGTATATCATCCCAGGGTAATTCATCCAATGAAAAAAATTCTCAAATACTTTCATCAGTGTGGAACACTTGTTGAAAAGGATCGGAAGGTAATGTCAAGGCTGAGCTTGATAGAGAAGAATTTTATTCGATGATCACATTCATTTGATCAGTAGTATTTGAAAGTGTGTCAGAATACGACTATACTGCCACATATGCCATTTCAAAAGGACTCAAAGGCATCTCACCATTGAAAGAGTCAAGTTCTGATTATGAAGGCACTACCCAAGTGTCATCGATTCAATGGTATAGTGCTTGATGAGATCATATTTATGTTGGAAATGTTACGCAATATGTTGCGTGGAGGCATAGAGAAGTTTCCCATTAGAGTGGATTCCTTTACTAAACCTACACCAACATCTTCGTATGGGATAGTTGTTTTTCCAACATGTTGGATACTGTCTGTAGAAGTAGGGTTTGACGAATAATATGACAACTGATCGATTTTCACAATCTTTCCTTTATGAGGAAACATGATTAACTGAAAGACGGATGAAATGACAATAGTCATGGCATAAGACCAACTATGATCCAAAATAAGGTTGTAATCTAGAGGGGCATCAACAACTTCCACATCTAGATTAATGGTTTTACCTTCTATTTCTATAGGTAGATCCTGGAGTATTCCGTATGGATGAAATCCTCTTCCATCAAAGGCTTTAAGGATTGTCGGTAATTGGTTGAGTGTTAGAGAACTAAGATTTTTCCAACAGTTTAACGACATTATGCACGTGGGTTCCCCCTCATCAATTACAGTAAAAAAGACTCGTATGTTTTTTACTAATGCTGGTATCTGAAAAGCCATTTGATGAGGGAGTCTCGGTGTAAAATTTTCTAGATCAAAGACCATGAGGTTAGAATCCTGAGGATCAATAGCTCCAATAGTTGATAATAGTGATTTCCTTTGTGCTAGACATGATTGTAGCACTTCTAAGGCCAACATTGTTGAAGGGGATATCGCCAAATCTTCAACAATGTTGTAATTCTGAGCAGCTCTTGCATGTGGATTGAAAGCTGATTTTCGAAGTACACCTTTAGCAGGCAGTTTAATCATTAGATTAGGATTAGGTTTCTCTATGTGAGGTGGATCATAAATTGAAGGAGATATAGCTGGTGTTTGACTAGAATTTTATGTCTCTTTACCAGTTATAGGATTTTTAGTTCCATAGTGTTGCAATCGTGTCACAACCATAACTTCAGACATCATTAAAATATGTGTTGATGAATTTGAAGAAAATCCTATCATTTTGATATCTTTATTAGGAAAAGGATCCTTCAAGACAGCGGGTGTGGGTGAACCTTTGAAAAATTTAGAGACCTCAGACAGATGTGGGCACTCTTTGGTAAAGTGATCCTCATCACAGATAAGACAAGGATAAAGAGAGTTCTGTTTTTCATCAATCGGTTCATTCTTTTCGGTTTTCTCTTTGGGAGATGTAGTTTGTTTCTTTTTATTCTTTCCTTTCTTCTTATTACCGGTTTTATATTTAGTTGTAGACGAGTCTACAACATGGATGTCAGCAGAAGTTTCAAGGGAAGAATTTCATTTCGGTGAATATGGTAAATTTATGATATGAGAAGTAGTTTTGGAGGACATATTCTTACTCTTATTAGTGCTACCTAAACCAATTACACTGTCTACAGCATGAGAGCCTAAAGGAGTTGCAGTTATTTGACCTGGACGTGGTAATTCAAGAATTTTTTCATACAAAGTACCAGACTGTGTGTATACAAGGTCTAAGTACTGTGCTTGAGCAATGACCTGTTATTTCGTAACAACACCTCCCTTAGCCACATATTCAGCAATATTTGGAAGCAATGATTTGATAAACCATTCTGCCAAGATCTAATCTGGAATAAAAACTTTCACTAAACGTCGTCTTCATCTACATTCATGTATGTGATCTGAAATGTATGTAGACGTAGATTGTTTTAATGAGGTTAAGAGTTTCGTGCCATTGTCGTATCGGACTGGAAACTGAAAGTGTGTTAAGAAATCTATTGCTAACACATTGAAATTGTTGAATGAGCCACGTGGTATTTCAATATACCACTTTGCAGCTAAACCTATCGGTGTTTTCTGAAACAGTCTTAATCGAATGGAATCATTGATTAAAGGATTGGATGCGCACAAGAGGTGGTAAGTCATGACATGGTTTGAGGGGTCTTTGTTGAGATTGCAACAAGATGATGAGCTTAGTGGAAAGAAGTATCTTTCACTAAGTGGGCCCGCAGGATATTTTTGGCGCAAAGTCTATTTTTAGACATATGGATCATGTTCTATGAGTTGCAGGATGCTATTTGTGGATGGTTGGTCAAGTCGGAAAAAATATATGGACTTTTATTTTTAGACATATTGGGCGGAATCTATTTTTAGATTGCCAGTCTAAAAATAGATATGTCGAATATTATTAGCTCTTAATAATATTTGGACTATAAACATTATCTTATTCTCTTGGAGCACTTCAGTTAAGTGCACAGATGTGGCACAGGAGCTGACAGAAGGAATTACGCTATTCCCGAGGGTTAAGTGGAGCTATTGCATGGATACTTCAGTTAGAACTCATGTGAGAGAGTTTGGTGGAGTTGATTGAGGAAGTTAATGGAGTTGTGTTCAGTTTAACTATTCTAAACATAGTTGAGCTAGTTGTATCTAGTCTAACTGATTGATACACTAGTGAAGAGTGGTGTGAATTAATTATTAATTAATTCACTAATTATAAACTCATTAATCAACTAAAGAGTACATCAGTTAACTTCAGTGCATGGACAGTTTCAGTGGAGATGAGTGAAGAGATATGTGAAATAGCAGGTTAACTATCAGTTGTGACTATACTATTACATATTTGCAACAACCAGTGATTGGAGAAGCCAATGAGGATTGTGCAGTACAAGTTAGGTGGTTCGAAGTTATTTATGAGCCTTTCTACAACATTTATTACTCAATAGAGGCTGGCTATCAGGTGGCAGAGATTGGAGCATGTGTTTTGCTAGATCTAGCTTGATTAGTGTGTAGCAATTGGAGGTTGTGCTGAGAGATTGTGAGGAGCTTTGTAAAATTATTGTTACATGATCTCTATGACATATAATATACAGATAGTTGGGGGTTTTCAACTTTAAGCTTTCCCATGAAATACTGTGTTCATATGTGTGATTGTTTATGGTTTTAATGTGCGCATGCGATTGTTTTTATTTCCGCAATTAATGATCAATGGTAGAAGAGATTCTGTATTGTGCATGAAGATAAAATAGTGTGTGATCAGGAGAATATTAGTGAATAATATATCAGTTATTCAAATTTATACATGGTATCAGAGCAATATTGATCATTGGAGAAATTTCAAAACATTGAAGCAGTTGAGTTTTGAGCTGGTGGAATTCGAATTTGCAGCAGTGTTTTCTTGGTGTCGAAGTTGAGATGTCTTTCAACGGATTGCGATTGGAGTATTCCCTTGAGGGCACTAATTATATTGCATGGAAGGACAAGATGGATAAGGAAGCCGGATGAAAATGGGTTGAAGGAGTTCATAGATGCAGAAATTCCAAAACCTGCTTCTAGCGATGCTACCGCACTTGACGCATGGAAAAAGAAGACAACAAAGTGTCGAAGGATTCTATTGGAAGGTGTGAAGGATCACATAGTATCCAGCCTTCATGGTAAGGCTTATCCATTGTTGATGTGGAAAGCTTTGACAGATTTATTTCAAAGCAAGAGTGACTAGAAGAAGTTGGTGCTCAAGGATAAACTCAGGAACATAAAAATGGAGAAAGGCGACAGTATGCCCAAGTACCTCACGAAGGTTTTCCAGTGCAGGGATGAGCTGGGAAGTGTGGGGGTGACTGTTGATGATGAGGACTTGGTGAGCTTGGCTCTCCTTGGGCTTCCGAAGATTTTGCATTCCTATCAAGACTCTGTCAATGGTCGGGAGAAATTTCTAGGATGGGAGCGAATTTAGTCGGATCTTGTGCAAGAGGAGATAAGGCGAAGTACCAGGGATGGATCTTCATCAAAGAAATTTGATGAAGAAAATTGCACTTTGGCTGCCAAAGAAAAGAAGGGGAAGAGCAAGAAGAATGCTTCTCAATCCGGTGTGAAAGGCAAGAAGTAGGACATGTCCAAGGTGAAGTGCTTTCACTGTCACCAACACGGAAATTACGCCACTAATTGTCCACAGAAGAAGAAAAATAAGCACGATGTTGGATCTGCAGTTGGAGAGGTCTTAGCCTCACAGTTTGAGCTGGATTTTTCACTGATCGCATGCTTGGTCTCAATTGTGATGGGTTCAGTGTGGTTTCTTGATAGTGGTGTGTCTTTTCACATGACAGGAGATCGAGATTTGTTTACTGATCTGGATGAGAAATATCTTGGAGTGCACATCGAGATGGGTGATGATGGTAGATACAATGCGACCGGTATCGGTACCATTTCCTTTGAGAGGGAGTCTGGTAAACCCTTCGTATTGAAGGAAGTGATGCATGTTCCAGGATTGAAGAAGAATCTTATCTCTGTGGCGATGTTAGAAGACAAGGGATATGATGTTGTCTTTAGCGAGGGAAAGGATTTCTTGCGCAATAAGGCAACTGGTGAGACCCAGAGGATAGTGGTTTGAGTTAAGAACCTTTATCAATTGCAGGTAGATGGCTGCGCAGCAATGGCAGGCAAGGCAAAAGGAGTGGTGAGTCGGGATGATGGCGAGTTGTGGCACCGAAGATTGGGCCACCTTCACCATGGAGCTTTGAAGAAACTGCAGTAGATTTCTACTGGGCTTCCTAAGGGTACTCTTGCACAGTCAGATCAGTGCAAGGGATGTACCTTGGGAAAATTTGTGAAAGCCACCGTTCACGAGAATGATAGTTGCGCCACGACGATCCTTGAGAGAATTCACACAGAAATGTGTGGACCTTTCTCAGTAGCTTCGACAGCAAAGCACAGGTACTATGTGATATTTGTTGATGATTTTTCTCGTAAGTGCTGGATCTTCTTCATGCAGAAGAAGAGCGAGACATACTCAAAGTTCTGTGAGTTCAAGGCACTGGTTGAGAAAGAATCGGGGAAGCAGGTGAAGGCTCTTAGGAGTGACAATGGTGGTGAATTCATCTTTGGCGAATTCAAGGACTTTTGTAGCACATAAGGAATTCGAAGAGAGCTCGTAGCACCTCATAACCCATAGTAGAATGGGGTTGCTGAGCAGAAGAACAGAACGATAGTGGGTGTTGCACGAGTGATGTTGCATGATCAGGGCCTTCCCATACACTTGTGGGCTGAGGCATGCAATACTACAGTATATGTGCAGAACTGTTGTCCTCACAGGATACTTGGCATGAGTACACCCGAGGAGGCGTTTTCTGGTAAGAGGCTTGATATTTCCCATTTGAGGATTTTTGGTTCACCTGTTTACATTCATGTGACGAAGGAAGCCAGGAAGAAGCTGGAGCCGACTGTAGAGGTTGGGATATTTGTGGGGTACACTGATACGCCCCACAACTATTGTGTGTATTTACAGACAGTCGCAAGACTGTTGTACGACGAGATATCAAATTTCATGAGGAGAAATCCATGAAGTGTTCGCTTGAGAGGGAGCCAAACTTGCATGCAGATGAGGAGCTATTAGTTCCTAAGGATGAGCCTTAGGATGTGGATCAACCACAAGAGGAGGTTCATGGAGTGGAAGAGACCACTCATGTAGTGCCAACCATCAGAGGGCGAAAGCGCACTACAGAAGCTGAGCGACTGGCTCAAGATGTAGAGAAGGTTGTAGGAGCACCTACATCACAGCACAGACAAAGACAGTCACCTGATCGGTACACTGGATACATGGCTCTTGTGAGAAAGTGTATTGTGACAGAGCCATCCTCTTTCGAGGAAGCTGTGGAGGATCCTACATGGGTAGATGCCATGGTGGAAGAGTATGATTCGATTGTCAGAAAAAGTGCATGAGAGATTGTCCCAAAGCCGGAAGGGAAATCAGTGGTGGGTTTGAGATGGATCTACAAAATGAAGCAGGCAGCTGACGGTAGTGTGGAGAAGTACAAGGCAAGATTTGTTGCCTGAGGCTTCTCACAGATTGAGGGGATTGATTATGAGGAAACCTTTGCACCTATCGCAAGGTATTCTTCCATACGGACTATTCTTGCTCTCTCAGCACAGATGGGGTGGCACATTCATCAGATGGATGTGAAGACTGCGTTCCTCAACGGGGTGATTGAGGAGGAGGTGTACATAGAGCAGCCCCGAAGGTTTCAAGATCTTTAGCAGCGAGTCGCATGTGTGCAGGCTCAAGAGAGCACTGTATGGGTTGAATTACGCACCTCGTGCTTGGTACACATGGATAGACAGTTATTTCACCAAACTTAGATTCTCCAAGAGTGAGGTGGATCCAAACCTATACCAGATTGTGGTGGAGGGTAAGTTGCTGATCATTGTACTTTATGTAGATGATTTGATTTTGACAGGTGATGATTTTTTGATACTCTCATACAAGGATGATCTTGCAAAAGAGTTTGAGATGAAGGACTTGGGCCTCCTTCATTATTTCCTGGGATTGGAAATTTGGTAGCGCAGTGATGGACTGTTTGTTTCTTAAGGAAAGTATGCCCGGGAGATACTAGAGAAGTTCAACATGCATGGCTGCAAGCCTGTTGATACTCCTCTTCCTGGTGGATGGAGGAAGGAGGATGCTACTTCAGTGGAGGTAGTGGATTCCACTGTGTATCGATATTTGGTGGGGTCGCTTATGTATCTGGTCAATACACGACCCAACATATGTTATGCTATAAACCAAGTTTCACAAGCTATGGTTAAGCCTACCAAGCTCTATTGGAAGGCAGGCAAGCATGTATTGAGATATCTCAGAGGCACATCGGGATATGGATTATGGTATAGATAGTTGGATGAGGTGAAGCTGTGTGGCTTCACAGATGCAGATTGGGCAGGGAGCCCAACGGATAGAAAGAGCACATCTGGAGGGATTTTCAGTATCGGGTCGACAAAAGTTTCTTGGTACAGCAGGAAGTAGAGATTCGTGGCACTCAGTTCAGCAGAGGCCGAGTATATGGCAGCGAGTTTGGCTGCATGCGAGGCTATATGGATGAGGAAGATCCTGGTCGGGTTGTTCGGTTCACACTTAGAGCCTACTATGATTTATTGTGATAATCAGAGTTGCATCAAACTCTCGGTTAATCCAGTATTTCATGATAGATCTAAACACATTGACATCCGGTATCATCATATCAGAGATTGTGTGCAGCGGAAGATCATGTTACTTTCATACATTCCCACGGAGGATCAGGATGCTGATTTCTTGATGAAGGCGCTCACCAGGAGCACTCCAACACCACAGCAGATAGGGGCATGGATAACTTAGTTACTATTGAGAGTGGAGTTGCTGATAACAATAAGATGATGAGCTTAGTGGAAAGAAGTCACCTTCACTAAGTGGGTATTGCACAGGATATTTTCACAGTCTATTTTTAGACATATGGATCATGTTCTATGAGTTGCAGGATGCTATTTGTGGATGGTTGGTCAAGTCGGGAAAAATAGATGGACTTCTATTTTTAGACATATTGGGCGAAATCTATTTTTAGATCGCCAGTCTAAAAATAGATATGTCGAATATTATTAGCTCTTAATAATATTTGGACTCTAAACATTATCTTATTCTCTTGGAGCACTTCAGTTAAGTGCACAGATGTGGCACATACAGCTAACAGAAGGAATTACGCTATTCCTAAGGGTTATGTGGAGCTATTGCATGGATAATTTAGTTAGAACTCATGTGACAGAGTTTGGTGGAGTTGATTGAGGAAGTTAGTGGAGTTGTATTCAGTTTAACTATTCTAAACATAGTTGAGCTATTTGTATCTAGTTTAACTGATTGATACAATTAGTGAGAGTGGTGTGAATTAATTATTAATTAATTCACTAATTATAAACTCATTAATCAACTAATGAATACATCAGTTAACTTCAGTGCATGGACAGTTTCAGTGGAGACCAGTGAAGAGGCAGGTGAAAGAGCAGTGTGACTATCAGTTGTGACTATACTATTATATTTGCATCAACCAATGTTTATGGTGTCATCAGAGATCGGCGAGGCTGGTGTGGTTGGGTGTGTTTATGGAGCCATTCACAACATTGATTGTTAATAGAGACTATCTATCGTGCGTAGATTGGATATCTGTTTTACAGATCTAGCTTCGATTATGTGTAGCAATTGAGGTTGTGTTGAGAGTCAGAGAAGTTTGCATGCATTTAATATATGATCTCTATGACATATAATATACAGATAGTTGGGGGTTTTCAGCTTTAAGCTTTCCCATGAAATACTGTGTTCATATGTGTGATTGTTTATGGTTTTAATGTGTGCATGCGATTGTCTTTATTTCTGCAATTAATGATCAATGGTAGAAGAGATTCTGTATTGTGCATGAAGATAAAATAGTGTGTGATCAGGAGAATCTTTGTGAATAATATATCAGTTATTAAAATTCCTACAGTCTTCTCCTAATTTACCTTTGAACTTAGGAATATCATTGGGCAATTTATTTGGCATTGGTGGCCAAAACGGAAGATAATAAATTAGATCGTTTGTTAGCGTGACAAATATGGTAAATCCAAAGTTGCTATGAATGGTAACTGATGGTTAGGGTCCTGCTAAGCGAATTGATAACCTTGAGGGACTATATCAATACTAGGAGGAGGATATCCAGGATAACCTAGAATAGCCTGTGTGGTTGGGATTGGAATGCCTCTCGGATAACTAGGATTAGCTGTACCATACTGATGTTGAGCTGGTATCTGATATGTGTAACCAGGGTACGGTTGATGTTGGTATATTGTATTTTGTGCTATAGGTCTATATTGATATTGCCCTTGATATGGTTGATAAACAAACTGACCTATATAATGTTGGCTTGTTACAATTGTACTTGTACCAGGTTGTCCTGCAGACATCTAAACAGTAGTCTGAACTGTGGGTCCAGGTTGATGAGCAGTGACTTGAGGGATCGGTTGTGATACTTGAGGGGCTGTATAAATAGGGTCTGCATAAATTCCAGGGATAGGTGTGGTAGGTTGTTGAACAGAAGTTGGTGCAACAGTTTGAGGTGGAGTTCTAGGTGTACTCGGACTAGGTTACTGAACACTACTAGGTGCAGATACCTAAGGTATAACTTGAAGCGTAGGTTGGACAGGTTGCTGGATTTGATTGTAAGCAGTCAGATGACCAGGATGATTATAAGGTACTTGCACGTTAGGTTGCAAATTCTTTTGATTCAAAGATGGATTCCACACTATGTTTACTCCAGGATATGGAGCTCCCATTGAATTTTGTGATGCGTAAGATGGACCATAACTAGGTTGATAATTTGGAATGTAAGTTTGATAGTTGGCTGGATAATTTCCACTAAAATATTGACCTCCCTAAAACAATTTTTGTTCCTAATAAAACTACGGCCCCAAAGGAGGTTGTTGTCCTTGGAAATATTGTTGCCCTGGCATAGGGTACTATCCTTGAAGAGGTTGCAGAATCTCAATAGAGTACTTCCCTTGAGGTTGATATTTTCCTTGAGGTATGTACTGTCCTTGAGGTTTCCCCCCAGGTGGTAAATTACTACTTTAAGGGTCAGGGTTAGGAATATTTCCAGACATCATGTAGAATTGTTCCGCATTCAAATTTATGGTATGAGATTCATTTGGACCATGTGTTTGTACAAGTTTTTCGAGAGAGGGATATGCTCCTGAGAAAGTACTAGAAAGCTATTGGTATCCTGAAGGAACAGACGGACCACCATACAAATAAGTTTCTGGCGATGCAGAAAACATGGATGATTCACCAAACATATTTAATGAAGGTTTGTAATTACCTCTTGGTATGGCGTAAAAAGGAATGGTGGTGAATAGTTGAGACCAGAATTATGTAGAAAGTCTGTTAATTGAGAATACCAAGGATCTTGTTTGAAAGGGCTACAATAGTAAATCGATTCACTTGGCCTAAGATCTAAATATTCTTGATGTGAAGGAAGTAGAACTTCTTCTTCGGTGTTAGTAATCTCTTTGATGCTAATGAGGCCTGGAGGAAGGTTCTCAGTGATGTGAAACTTCAGTCGCGGTGAATGAGGATGACCAAGGGTTCGGGTTATGAACTCTGAAGTAGGCTCAGATGTAGCAGGTTCAGTTTCTAGTTCATAAATTTCAGGCTCAGTAGCTGATAATTCACTAGTTGTGGAAGCAAGTTCAACTAGTTCAGAAATTGTTAGTATTCTTTGAGAACTTTATGTTGTTTGAGGTTGATCTACTTCGTAATCAGGATGTATTATTACTGATGTTTCCTCTTGTTCAGTTGATCTGGTCCCTGATGGCTGGCCTTTTTTAGATTTAAGCTTTTCTAACTGACTTGGTGTGTACTCAGGGGGTTTCCCCTGCATTCTACGGGAGTGTCTCGGTAATTCAGCCACGGTTAAAAATTTAACACACGAAATCAAAAAAAAATTCAACAAAATAACCTAAAGTTGCTAAGGAAACAATCAAATAGAACACATGCCTACAAAATCTAAGAGAGAAATCCACACACAAATAGTATGTTTCCACACTAAAAACACTAGTTGGTGATGAAATCCAACGTCATAGAATTCTAATGTGGAAAACTTGGCGGTTGGAACAGTTACCCTGAAAACCTTCTTAATGCAACAATCCAATGCAAGTCTCTCCTCTTATGCCATCTCGAAGAGAAGAGTACCCTCTGAAAATTCCAAGTGAGTCTAGCCGACGTCTGTTCCAAGTATAGTGGGACATTCCCTCCACCGTCACCTTGGGAAAAAATCTTGAAGATAACGGTCACTAAGGTCACAAATGGGAAAAAATGTACCTGGGGGAACAGTCTACGAACTGATATACATGAAAGGGCAGAATAACAAGATCAATCCCCTTGAAGGCTCCTTGATATGGTAAATCCAAGGTTTTCCAACAAGTGACCCCAGGCTCCTCGACAATTGTCTATCTAAGGTTTACCGTTTGAATTATGTGCACATCTGCTATCTTTTCCAATGACATAGATATGATTACCTCACTGCTTCTGACAAAATATCTTGCTTGAATTTTTAAGAAGAGCTTCCCAGAGCACAAATGATACAATTTGATTTTCCTACCACAAGATTTCTACTTGTTTGTTTAAATTTTTTTTGGAATGTTGATTACAACCTGTTCCAAAACACTAGCCTAATCTATGTTGGTGGAATGAGCCCTAGAAAATTTAAAATATCTAGATTGATTTTATTAAAGAATTGTTTTTAATTTGGTTGTTGCTTAAGACAAAATACATGGAGTTGAAACTTCAATGATGTTTGTGAGTCGACTCAAAAATACGTTAAATGCATCTAAATGAGAAGTCAACTCTTTTCTTTTCAATGAATCTTATTTAAGGGAAATATTGAGAGATTTAACAATTTTCAAAGCACCAATTCTTTCATTCATATACAAAATCTTTGAAAAGAAGATGATTTCATAGAGAACTAAATTTGCAAAAATGCTCAATTACTCTTTTGAAATGAAATTCCTTTAACAATCAGATCAGAAACTACAAATCAATAAACAAACCATTTCCAAAAGAAAACACTATCTAAAAATTCTAAAAACATAAATTTCAAAATCAAAGAAAAATCCAATTTTGAATTCTATCTAAAAATTTTGAGGACGTTTTCTCCTAGTTTGTGATCAGACTAAGAAAAATTTCTACTAATCTCAGCAAAAATGAAAACATCCAAAAATGCTTTGGTGTGAAAATCGGGCTTTAGTAAGCTAAAAGCTCCTCCAAATTTGCAAATGAAAAAGGGATCAATTTTCATAAAAGTAAGGTTTGCAATGGTTTTAATGGCTTAGAAAGAGAATATCATCATACCAGTAAGCTGAGGTATATGAAGGTATCTTGTATGGAGCAGAAATAAAGTAGGGCAAACATTCACTTATAATATGCAAATAGGATGATAAAATCACACAAACACAAAAGTTGTTGAAAAGAAATTCACACATAAGGTTTGACAGCTAAGATAGACTAGGGAAAACACAAAGAATCAAGTGATATGGCTCCTAAAAAGAGAATTTTTTATTTTTTCAAAAATTTTCCAAGGGTCCGCAGTTTCTAATGGAACACAGAGTGGTACCGCACTGTTTTAAACTAAAAACTGCGGAGGCTGCAACATTGTTTTCTACTAAAAACCGAGGAGGTAAGGAAAATCCAGAAAAAATAAATAATCAACTTTTATTTTCAGGGGTCTTAAAATTTATCTACCCAACCCAATCTCAGATGAGTCAAAATAAGAAAACTATAAAATTCAAACTAAAAATAAAGAAAATAAAACTAAGTTATATTCCCTAGCGGAGTCACCATTTTGGTATGCGTATTAATCCCTCTTGCGGACAAGAGAGATCTCCCTAGTATTCAATGAATAGCTAGAAACAAACATCCATTTGGAAACCTTTTTCTCTAGATTAATTGAAATTCATAATTATTATAAGCAAAGAGAGAGGACATGCCCCTACCTTGAAATCCAACGTTCGATGCAGTGTTTTATCCAGTCGCTCCAAAGAGGCTTCTCCGATAAGTAGAACCTGCAATCAAAGACAAGACAAAAGAATCAAAGCACCTGCAACATATAATAATCAAGAAAAGCTAATCCAACTTAGTGATCAAGGAGTGTAAGTATTGACGTTATTCAATAAGCATAAGAACAACTCAATGAGAAAAAGAGATCCATATGTATTATCTTGAATGAAAAGAGTAATCTTACAACTTGATGCCTTGATGTCGTACAGATTTCTCCCGAGGTCCTGAAAAATCGTTCCTCCTTCAGTTTGACAAGCCTTCTTCTCTAAATACCAGCATGGAGTTATGGACATAAGGGCATGATCATTATCATGCCAACAAAAACTAGTGTAGAGAGTAGCAACACTCTTGGGAATTTCTTCAGCAACTACCATGTATGTAGAATCTACCCTTCAGCCTAAAACTTGAGCTCAATTTATAGGGAAATGGAGGTAGTTTCAGTTCCATGAAGAGGGGGATGGATTCCTCTCATGAAGGGATTTAAGATCCATGGACCAAGGGATAAGCTCCATGAGTGGATGGATAAAGCTCGAATTGATCGCCCCTCTAAAAGATTCCAGTTGGGAGAATATTCGACCATCCAGGCTTCTAGAATTTAATTTTTCTTTAATTCGAATTTTTACGAGGGTCCGCAGGTTTTAGTAGTAGAAAATGCGGGTGTTGTCGTAGTTTATAGACCAAGTATCTGTGAAACCACAGGAAAAGGCTAGAAAAAGTGCGGAGGTAGAATTTTAAGGGTTTTAAAGAGCTTTTCTCCAATTCCAAGACTTGGTTTAGGAACATTAGGGTTTTTTACTTCCAAGGGAGCACAATATAGGTAGTGATAGACCTATATGGATATTTAAATGTCATGGTGACAAAATAACGTGTAACAGAAACTTAAATCAGTAAAATGAAATCAATCTACTCATTTCATAAAAGAATAACCTCATACATCTTTGAAAGTTTGATCACTGAGTAAAATAATGATAATCTCAATAGTTTGCAACAAAGTTCCAACTAGAATCGACTCCCTGACTAACTAACTCCTTCCTAGCTTTAGCTCTGCTCTATTTATTCTACAGGGCATCTACCAACAACTTCCTTGAAAAATGGTGATTGAGTCCACTTGACTACCAGTAAACATAGATTGAGTGCTCTCCTCTTTGAGCTTCCTTGCTGCCTTTGGAACTCGAATTGCTAGAGAGAATATTTGGGGTGATTAATTCCACTTAACTCCAAGTCAACAAAGATTGAGTGCACTCCTCTCGAAGTTGCTTGGCTACCTCTCAACTTGAATTGCTGGAGAGAATATTTGGGGTGATTGAGTCCACTTAACTCCAAGTCTTTATGATAAAATCCTTATAAAAATTCTTAATAATTCATGATTTTATGCACTCAACCTCATATTAGGCACTCAGAGTATGTTAGCCTTAATCACCACCTATACTAGTATCATAAAACCAAATAATAATAAAAATGCAAGAAAAGAGATCTAAGAAGGAAAAGAGGTGACCATTAACCCCTCCAAATATGTCTAATGATGGAGCTCACTAGTAATTCCAGCCAATGCATTACAAGATATGGTCGGATTCATTTTCTCTTTCTCTAGTGTTGGTTCCTGGTGCATATCCTCCTCTTTTGAAGTTTCTTGTTCCTTTTCTTCCTCTTCTTCAAAATCTATGTAAAATCATTTCTTCTCAGCACACTTATGACCTTTAGTGTATTTTATATCACAACTATAGAAAAGCCCTTTTGCTATTTTTTCTTCTAATCATTGTGGTGTAAACCTTGTAGGTTGTGGAAGTCTATCAGTAGAAACACTTCCATATTTATAGTTGTGAGTGGTAAGCTTCCTTGTCGCCATAATCTTGCTTTCAATTTTCCTTGCCAACCTGAATGCCTTCTCCAATGAATCAGGTTCCCAAATACAAAACCCATGTTAGATGTTATCCTTTAAAGTTCCTATTAGACATGAATCATGTGCTCCTATGGAATATCATTTAACCTTATATTAAAATTTTGGAAGTCCTCAATGTGATCCATCATTGAAGCCTTTTGTTTGAGACTCATCAATTGGCTAAAGAAGGTGTTGCTCTTTGTATCCTCATAATGTGTTATCATTTCCTCCGTAAAAATTGACCAAGTGACAATTTTTTTACGATATAAAAGCCATCAATACCATATAAATGTATTGGGTTCTAAATATAAAGTTGCAAAGCGTACCTTTTGCGTGTTTTTCACATTATGGAGATTAAAGTATTGCTCCATCTATAGTATCCATGTTACGGTATCCTTGCCATCAGACTTCCTCATATCGATCTTTATAAAATGTTGGGTCTTCAATCTAACATTAGAGTCTATGAAATCATGATTACCGTTTATTTTTTTCTCATCATGAGTTTCCTCTACTACATTTTCACCATTAGGAAGCTTTTCTTGTAGCAAATTTTCCAAAACTTCCTTCAAACCTTCCATGTGTTTCTTGAAATCTTCCATGTTGCCTTATATACCATTGATCTTAGCTTCCATGCCATTCATTCCATCCTTCAAACCATCCATCTTAACTTCTAGTTCATTTTTGTTGTTCAATGTGAGAGCAAAATTTGTTTCAGTTGGTCCTGTAATTTTGAGATATCATACTGCAATTCTTCCTCTTCATGTGTCATAGTAGAGCTTTCTGAGGGTTTAATGGGTGTGGAATTATTTTTCAGAGCAATTTTAGAATTCAATACTAATATTTATGCTTTAATATTCCCTTGTAATTATTGGGTTATTTAATTGAGATTTAAATCCCTATCATTTAATTTGTCAACCCGGGGGTTTCATAAACTGACGAGGTATACATGTACTATATGTACTAGGTGGTTATCTTTCAAATTAGGTTAATGTGATGTAATTGAAACTAAGAAATAAAATCAATCTAATCCAAACCAAAATAAATAAATTTAAATCACACTTGCTGAAATGAAATCACACCACACTTGGATAATTGAAATCACACTTACAGAAATGAAATCACACTTGCTGGAATGAAAAAACACTTGCTGGAAATAAAATCACACCTGCTGAAAATAAATGAAATAACATAACTACACTATATTACCAATATTTACAAAGGTATTCAAATTGTGGTTGATGGGGGTTGTCCGTTCCTTAGTAAGCACACCAAAAAACTATCACATCTTCAAAGTAACAATATTCTGTAGAATATTGGACTAAACTATTTTATTTGATTGATTGGAAGAATGAATGAATATGTAGTGCTCTTTGAAGGATGCACCCCTATTTATACAAAAACTAAGGATAACTGATCAATAAATACAAATCCCTCAAATATCTCCTAAATCCACATTTATCTCTTATGGTTACAATTAATCATCTAAAAATGTAAGATACACATCCTCTCAAAATTATCTTATCCATGATTCTTCTCCTTTAAATGTGCATAGTTAATGATCCACACCCTCCATAAATATTCCACAAATATTTATAAGTTGGAATTTGAAATTTGAATTTTTCGTTGGATGGCCAAATAGGACCCTTCTAAATTAGGCTTACAATATCACAAAACTCATAACCCTTTTAGATATTATGAAAATATGTTAATTCCGTAATATTTAATAAAAAATTCACTTAAAATACTTAAAATTAACGACTTGGAAAATATTAATGTTAAATCCATATGATAATGAAAATGGTTACTTAATGTAAGGTGATGAGGCTATAGAGTTATAGAATTAGGTTAATTTGATGGAAATGAAGGTGAAAGTGGATGACATTTTGGGGGCCCAACATACCCCCCAACTGAATATATTGCATGTCCTCAAGCAACTATTGCATTAACTTCCTTAATCATAAGTAGATATTCTTGAATTTTTTTGCTTCTATATGAGCTTTGGCTTTGTATTGATTCTCTTTTAACTTTGCATAATCATATCATTTGACAATTTTATTCTTTTTTCAAAGTGTACTTTTAAATACATTCGATTGCAACATATATTTTTTATGGTTGGTTCTTGTGTGACAACCAAAATTTTATGAGTATTGGTTCTTATGTAACAATACTTTTGTTATTTTTTTGTTGCATAAAAATACTTGAAAACATTGAGAATTATTTTTTAAGTCCCATAGTGACTGTCAACCATTTAATGTGCTCATCAATTGATCATTGCAAAACATATCAACTTTTTGAATGAAAAATTCAATAATAGTTGATTTGGGAAAAATATGTTGGTTAGGATGAAATGAAATGTGACATGTGGCATGAAATGTGAATATCCCTTCCCCCCGACTTAAGGTGTTTTCAGTTTTTGGCAAATGAAAAAAGGAATATGAATGTGGTGAGGGATTTTCCAAAATCACAATTTTAGAATTTAAGGAATTACATGATTAAAGATTAGAAAATTACATACCTTCACTTACCTGAAAACTGGACAAGATATGTATATAGAAGAATGTGGTTGTTGCTGTTGTACCATGGAATGTGAAGTAAAATAATTTGATCTTGCTTCTTCTTTCTCTTGGTTGTATGAATAGAGGATGAGATTGTAATCTTTATTTCTATGGCCATTGAATTGATTCCTGCTACAAACTGTTGAAATTAGGTATTATTTAATTGTTCCCACTCGATGACATAATTATTATCTATGTGAATAGATGTGTCGAAGTCAAACATAGAAAATAAATGATTTGATTACTTGTCATTAATGAATGCCATATACCAACACGAGACTAATCACCATTGATGTTAATGAGAGTCAAGATGCCTAAGTACATCTTACTAGGTACAAATATATGTGTTGAATTTGAGTCACCTAGAAGATCCTACAAACAGTGGACATTGAGGTATTCCCAATGTTTATTGGTGAGATAAATTTCCATTAAGGCATGCAAGCCTCAAGCTACTCGATAAGTCTCTAGTTTTGATCCCAGATGATGTGTTAGAGTCTATGGGTCAAAAATTGTTAAAAGGGAGGCCTTAATGAGTCCTCCATCATCTAACACGAGTATGAAATAATAATTTGAAGGACTCTAGATGAGAAATTTCCATTGAAGCAAGGTTTATTTTACAGAAAGGAAAAGGGAAATGGGGTGACTCAACTTTGTAAGGGAGTTGAATGAATTTATTTTTGAGTTAAGGGTGAGTGACAATTAGGCAAGAAAGTATGAAGATTGCAAAGGGAAATGAGTTTTTGGTAGTAGGGAGATGGACAATTATCGATCAACTGCAGTCTTAAAATGTGTAACAATGGTAAAACTGGTATGTGTTTAGTAGAAATGGTGTATTGGATCTAATTTTACATTGAATGATCATGCTCTTCTGAACGAAAATTGGTCTTTAAAAAGGTACTTGTGCATATAGTGCTCTTATTTCATCATCCTGGAACCTGTTATTGTTTTGTTGGTGACTTATTCATTGTATTTCTAACCAATTTTGAGCTTGATACCTCTTCTCCACATACTCAATGTTTCATCAATAGATCATAAACCAAATTTTCATAAGCTACTGAATTTTGTCTATTTTGCAGCTACGTCGATTCTACAATTACGTCAGTTCTGCAGCTACAAAAAATATGGATCATTGCATTACCTTGCCACTTTACAACCTGATATTAGACTCAGATGGTAGTTTTTTCAATTATCGTAGTTTGATTTTTAAATATTTGTATGTTTTTATGAAAGTCTAAGTCTGTAACTGCATTTGTTATTTTTCTCCAGCACTCCGCCCTTGCCCATGATCTTGTGTATTAAGAAAATGCTCAAAATTCAAAATTATTTGATCAAATTGAAACTAGATCCAATGCGTATATCTAATCGTTATAAATCTAATGCAATTCGTTTCACTAAAATTTGACTTAGGATGCTCCTGGAATCACGTTTTGATCGTTTTGTGAAATAACTAAAAAAATGAATTTTGGGTTGCAGGAATGGCTAGTCAGCAGTCTGTACACTGACTGGGCCTATGACAAGGAAATTTTGGCTATACCTTCCCTGGCCAATTTATGGGTGAAATTTGGCATGAGTTGATTCATTGACATGTGGTTGTTTTCCATTGGTTGTGGTTTTGTAGTGGTGACCCAATGAGGAGGTGCTACGTGGGCCAACCATTGGTTGCGACGTGACCTCCTCATGGTGGGATAAAAATTAAATGAGGTTGAAAGGCCTGCATAAGAATTGAACCCAAGATATATTTCCAACAACCAAATTGCTTTACCAATCTGCCTATACATTGTTCATTGTTAACAATAGGAAAAAACACGTATTTAACATTACCATGCGTGCCATTTGGGGGAAGGGCTTAGCCCAAAGGCACACAATGCAGTCGTTTGGAGCCACGTGACCAAGGGCATGGAAGAATTGGGGGTAGTTTTAAACATCCTACAATTTCGACCAATGATAGGGAAAGCCAAATTTGCACGTCGTTCCCATTTTCTGGGCACATCGACCGGGTTTGGGTCAAATTGTAAGCTTATTAACAACATAATTAGACAAAAACTTGAAACAATCATATTTTACTCAATTTTGGCCAAATGAGGTGCAAAATGAGTCAAAACAGGGGTTTTCTACAATGTTGGATCCATTGAAGACATAAATTTTTATGTTTGAGCTTTCTAAAATCTTGTAATTACACTTTTGAGTACGAATTTAGATTTCTTATCCAATTTTTATTCCAAAATTTTAAAACTAACTTTGTTCAATTTTCTTTTCTGATCTTCCAGATCACAGGGAGCGCAAGAAGAGAGCATACTCAACAATATTGAAAATCTTTATTAAAAAACAAAGCGAAAGGATTCTATCTCTAACTTCAGCATGTGGCTCTCAAAACTCTTTGTTCTCCTCTTTTCTCAAATATTCCTTCTCTTTCTACATCTTCTTGCAAATGATTAGTGAGCTGGTTGGCTCTTACTGCACCACCAAAATAAATAAAATTAAATTTAACTTGAATAGACGTAAAACATCACTAACTTGCTTTTATTCACTAATTCTATCCTACTCTACTCTACTAGAAATAGAAAATTTGAGCAAGTGTATGAATAATTCCAGTGTAACCATGTGTGTAACATGAGTAAAAAGATATTCATGCTTAGTTTTGACAAATATGCATTAAAAAAAATTAAAGCATGAGAAACCAGTTGTTTTGATAATACAATGACGAAGTAAGGAAGAATGGAAGAGTGATGTGACTTAATCCTTGACTGGAACCATTTTTCAATAAGGTCATGACATTCATGATTCCTTTCTTGGTTGAGATCACATTGAATATCCTCCTTTATTATGCATTCCTCGATCTTAGATTCTACTGGTTGCTCCTCATTAAAAGTATTACATGATTCCTTAGTCTCTTCAACTGATTGACAAGAGGAATCAAATGAAACTTGAAGATCTTCTTGTGGAGGTGGAGAGATAGAAATTTTTTTACATGCAGTTAAAATAAAATCTTTCTGAGAGGCAGATATCCCAGCTACTTCTAAGGTTTGATAAGTTTCTTGGAAGAACATTCTTCAAACTCTTAATTGTCTGTGAATTACTCCAACTGGTTGATAATTCTTGTCATGCACACATATTAGTACAAATTTATTGAAATATAATATGCATCCTAAATTGTTTTAATATATTTTTAACATGCATATAAGAATGAATGTAACTATAATGAATTGTATAAAATTTAAAATAAACACCTATGTATACCTCCCTGACAACAATTCAAAAATTTTGGGTGATTTAATTGCGAGTTAAATCTGTGTCATTTAATTTTTCAACCCGGGGATTTTGTAAACTGACGAGGTATACCTGTACTATATGTACTAGGTGGTTATATTTCATATTAGATTAATCTAATGCAATTGAAACTAAGAAATCAAATCAATCCAATCCAAACCAACATAAATAAATTGAAATTACACTTGCATAAAGGAAATCACACTTGCTTGAAATTGAAATCACACATGAATAAATGAAATCACACTTGCTTGAAATTGAAATCACACTTTTAGAATTCAAATTACACCACACTTGTATAACTGAAATCATGCTTGCAGAATTTAATCACGCTTGCTGAAATGAAATCGCACCACACGTGCATAATTGAAATCACACTTACAAAAATGAAATCACACTTGCTAGAATGAACACACACTTGCTGGAAAGAAAATCACACCTGCTGAAAATAAATGAAATAACATAACTACACTATATTACCAATATGTACAAAGGTATGAAAACTGTGGTTGATGGGGGCCCTCCATTCCTCAATAAGCACACCAAACAACTATCACATCTTCAAAGTAACAATATGCTAGAGAATCTTGGACTGATCTATTTGATTTTATTGATTGGAAGAATAAATGAATAGGTAGTGCTCTTTGAAGGATGCACCACTATTTATACAAAAACTGAGGATAACTGATCAATGAATACAGATCCCTCAAATCTCTACTAAATCCACATTTATCTCTTGTGGTTACAACCAAACATCTAAAAATGTAAGATACATATCCTCTCAAAATTTTCTTATCCATGATTCTTCTCCTTTGAATGTGCATAGTTAATGATCTAGTCTCTCTAGAAATATTCCACAAATATTTATGAGTTGGAATTTGAAATTCGAATTTGTGGTTGGATGACCAAATAGGACCCTTCCAGAATCTCCAATTAGGCCTACAATATCACAAAAATCATAACACTTTTAGATATATATGAAAATATGTTAATTTCCTAATATTTAATCACAAATTCACTTGAAATACTTAAAATTAATGACTTGGAAAATATTAATGTTAAATGGTTACTTAATGTAAGGTTATGCGGCTATAGAGTTACAGAATGAGGGTAAAATGATGGAAATGAAGGTGAAAGTGGATGACATTTTGGAGGCCCAACATACCCCCCAACTGAAGATATTACATGTCCTCATGCAACTATTTCATTAATTCCCTTAATCATAAGTAGATATTCTTGAAATGTTTTGCTTCTATATGAGCTTTGGCTTTGTATTGATTCTCTTTTAACTTTGCATAATCATATTATTTGACAATTTTATTCTTTTTGCAAAGTGTACTTTGAAATAAATTTGATTGCAACATATATTTTTATGGTTGGTTCTTGTGTGACAACCAAAATTTTATGAGTATTGGTTATTGTGTAACAATAATTTTGTTAATTTTTTTTGTGCATCAAAATACTTAAAAACATTGAGAATTATTTTTTAAGTCCCATAATGACTGTCAATTTAATGTGCTCATCAATTGATCATTGCAAAACATATAAAATTTTTGAATAAAAAATGCAATAATAGTTGATTTGGGAAAAATATGTTGGTTAGGATGAAATGAAATGTGACATGTGGCATGAAATGTGAATATCCCTTCCCCCCCACTTAAGGTGTTTTTAGTTTTTGGAAAATGAAAAATGGAATATGAATGTAGTGAGGGATTTTCCAAAAACACAATTTTAGCATTTAAGGAATTACATGATTAAAGATTAGAAAATTACATACCTTCAATTACTTGAATGTGGTTGTTGCTGTTGTATCATGGAATGTGAAGTAAAAGAATATGATCTTGCTTCTTCTTTCTCTTGGTCATATAAATAGAGGATGAGATTGGAATATTTATTTTTATGGCTGTTGAATTGAGTCCTGATGCAAACTGTTGAAATAAAGTAGTCTTCAATCGTTCACGATCGGTGGCATAATTCTTATCTACGTGAATAGATGTGTCGAAGTCGAACATAGAAAATAAATTGTTGAATTATTGGACATTAATGAATGTCATTAACCAACACGAGACTACTCACCATTTATGTCAATGAGAGTCAAGATGCCTAACTAAATCTTACTAGGTACAAATAGATGTGTTGAAGTCGAGTCACCTAGAAGATTCGACAAACATGGGACATTGATGTATTCCCACTATTTATTGGTGAGATAACTTGCCATTAAGTCATGCAAGACTCAAGGTACTTGAAAGATCTCTAGTTTTGATCCCATATGATGTGTCAGAGTCTGTGGGTCAAAACTTGTTAGAAGGGAGGCCTTAATTAATCCTCCATCATTTAACGCGAGTATGAAATAATAATTTGAAGTACTATAGATGGGAAATTTGAATTGAAGCAAGGCTTATTTGACATAAAGGAAAAGGAAATGGAGTGACTTAACTTTCTAAAGGAGTTGAATGCCTTTATTTTTGAGTTAAGGGTGAGTGAAAATTAGGCAGAAAAGTATGAAGATTGCAAAGGGAAATGAGTTTTTGGTAGCAGGGAGATGGACAATTATGGATCGACTGCAAGCTTAAAATGTGTAGAAATGGTAAAATTGGTGTGTGTTTAGTAGCAATGGTGTATTTTATCTAATTTAACATTGAATGATCATGCTCTTCTAAAATAAACCTGGTCTTTAAAAATGTACTTGTGCATATAGTGCTCTTCTTTCATCGTCTTAGAACCTGTTATTATTTTTTTGGTGACTTATTCATTCTATTTCTAACCAGTTTTGAGCTTGAGACCTCTTCTCCACAAACTTAATGTTTCATCAATACATCATAAACAAAATTTTCATAAGCTATTGAATTGTGTCGATTTTGTAGCTACATCGGTTCTGCAGCTATGTTGAATCTGCAGCTACCAAAAATATGTCGCTTTACAACCTGCAATTAGACTCGAATGGTGGTTTTTTCAATTATCACAGTTAGATTTTTAAATATTTGCAGGTTTTTATGAAATTCTAAATCAGTAACTACGTTTGTTATTTTTCTCTAACGCTGCACCCTTGCCTATGATCTCGTGGATCAAGAAAATGCTCAAAATTAAAAATTATTGGATCCTCTTGAAACTATCTCCAATGTATATATATCGTCATTATGAATCCACCATAATTCATTTCACTGAAATCTGACTTTGAATGCTCTTGGTATCGCATTCTAATCATTTTGTGAAACAACTAAAAAAAATGAATTTTGGGTTGCAGGAACTCCCAGTCAGTAGTCTGTATGTTGACTGGGCCTATGACATCTCAAGTTTGACTATACCTTCCCCGACCAATTTATGGGTGATATTTGGCATGATTTGATTCGCTGACATGTGGTTTTTTTCCATTGGTTGCGGTTTTGTAGTGGTGGCCCAATGAGGAGGTGCCACGTGGGCCAACCATTGGTTTCCATGTGGCCTCCTTGTGGTGGGATAAAAGTTATGTGAGGTTGAATGGCCTCCATAAGAATTGAACTCGAGACCTATTTCCAATAATCAAAGTGCTTTACCAATCCATCTATACATTGTTCCTTGTTAACAATAAGACAAAACACATATTTAACTTTACCATGCACGTCATTTAGGGGAAGGGCTTAGCCCCAAAGGCACATAACGCGGTCGTATGGAGCCACGTGACCAAGGGTGTAGAAGAATTGGGGGGGTTTTAACCGTCCTACAATTTCAATAGATGATCGAGAAGGCTAGATTTTCACATCGTTCCCGTTTTCTGGGTGCACCAGCTAGGCTTGGGTCAAATTGTAGGCTTATTAACAACAAAATTAGACAAAAAATTGAAACAGTCATATTTTACTCAATTTTTGGCCAAATGAGGTGCAAAATCAGTCAAAACAAGGGTTTTCGACAGTGCTAGATCCATTGGAGACATTATTTTTTTGTTTGAGCTTTCTAAAGGGCTGTAATTACACTTTTTAGTACGAATCTAGATTTCTTATCCAATTTTTATTGCAAAATTTTAAAACTAAATTTGTTCAATTTTCTTTTTTGATCTTCCAGATCGAAGAGAGTGTAAGAAGAGAGCATACTCAACAATATTGAAACTCTCTATTAAAAAACAAAGAAAAAAGGATTCGATCTCTATCTTCAAATTGTGGCTCTCAAAACTCTTTGTTCTCCTCTTTTCTCAAATATTCCTTCTATTTCTACATATTCCTGCAAATGATTAGTGAGTTGGGTGGCTCTTACTGCACCACCAAGATAAATAAAATGAAATTTAACTTGAAGAAATTAAAACATCATCAAATTGATTTTATTCATTAATTCTATCCTACTCTACTCTACTAGAAATAGAAAAATTGATCAAGTGTATGAATATTTATAGTGTAACCATGTGTGTAACATGAGTAAAAATATATTCATGCTTAGTTTTGAAAAATACGAATTAAAAAACATCAAAGCACGAGAAACTAGTTGTCTTGATAATACAATTAAGAAGTAAGGAAGAATGGAAGAGTGATGTGACTTAATCCTTGATTGGAACCATTTTTCAATAAGGTCATGACATTCATGATTCCTTTCTTGGTTTAGATCACATTGAATATCCTCCTTTATTATGCATTCCTTGATCTTAGATTCTACTGGTTGCTCCTCATCAAAAGTATTGCATGATTCTTTAGTCTCTTCAACTGATTGACGGGAGGAATCAAAAGAAACTTGAAGATCTTCTTGTGGAGGTGGAGAGATAGAAAAGTTTCTGCATGAAGTTAAAATAAAATCTTCTTGAGAGGCAAATATCCCAGCTATTGCTAAGATTCGAGAAAGTTCTTGGAAGATAATTCTTCAAACTCTTAATTGTCTGTGAATTAATCCAACTAGTTGATAATTCCTTTCGTGCACACAGATTATTACAAATTTATTGAAATCTAATATGCATCCTAAATGATTTTAATATGTTTTTAACATGCATATAACAATGAATGTAACTATAATGAATTGTCTAAACTTCAAAATAAACACCTATGTATACCTCCCCGACAACAACGCCAAAATGTTGGGTGATATAATTTCGAGTTAAATCCTTGTCATTTAATTTGTCAACCCGGGGGTTCGTAAACTGATGACGTATACCTGTACTATATGCACTAGGTGGTTATCTTTCATATTAGGTTAATATAATGCAATTAAAACTAGAAATCAAATCAATCCAATCCAAACCAACATAAAGAAATTGAAATCACACTTGCTTGAAATTGAAATCACACTTGCAAAATTGAAATCACACCACACTTGCATAAATGAAATCACGCCACACTTGCATAAATGAAATCACGCTTGAAAAATTGAAATCATAGATGTTGAAAGGAAATCACACCACATTTGCATAAATGAAATCACACTTACATAAATGAAATCACACTTGCTGGAATGAAAACACACTTGCTAGAAAGAAAATCACACCAGATAAAAATAAATGAAATAACATAACTACACTATATTACCAATATGTACAAAGGTATGAAAACTGTGGTCGAAGGGGAGCCTCCATTCCTCAGTAATCACACCAAACAACTATCACATCTTCAAAGTAACAATATGCAGGAGAATTATAGATTGAACTATTTGGTTTTATTGATAGGAAGAATGAATGAATAGGTAGTGCTCTTTGAAGGATGCACCCCTATTTATACAAAAACTGAGGATAACTAATCAATAAATATAGATCCCTCATATCTCTCAAAAATCCACAGCTATCTCTTGAGGTTACAACCAATCATCTAAAAATGTAAGATACATATCGTCTCAAAATTTTCTTATCCATGATTCTTCTCCTTTGAATATGCATAGTTAATGATCCACATCCTCTAGAAATATTCCACAAATCTTTATGAGTTGGAATTTGAAATTCGGATTTGTGGTTGCATGGACAAATAGGACCCTTCTAGAATCTCCAAGTAGGCCTACAATATCAAAAAAATCATAAAACTTTTAGATATCTATGAAAATATGTTAATTTCCTAATATTTAATCACAAATTCACTTAAAATACTTAAAATTAATGACTTGGAAAATATTAATGTTAAGCCCATGTGATAATAAAATTTGTTACTTAATGTAAGGTTATGCGGCTATAGAGTTATAGAATGAGGGATAAATTATGGAAATGAAGGTGAAAGTGGATGAAATTTTGGAGGCCCAACAGGAATCACTTCAAACTGATGTTTCAAAAAAAACTTAAGAATTTTTTTTTTTTTTTTAAATACACACCTTTTTCTTGCTTTTAGGAGATTGATCTTGAAACGGTTTTAACTCTGTAATTTCAAATCTCCAAGATCTGAAATTCGGTCCTATGGTATCCCTCTGAGTCTTCTTTCCAATGCCACATTACAGACCTAATTTGGATTCTTTAAGATAAATTTATGCCCAATCTCCCACAATTTCCTAATTATGGCCTGGTTCAATAGAGTGAACTTGTACGACGTTCCACGTGTCATTATTTTCACCTTCGGCTCTAAAATTAATAAACAAGAAACTAAATTCCGTTATCTTTCTTCCACTTTTTAAAGAATTCCAATCCTATGTTTGAAACAAAATTTATGATGAATTTCCCTTGGTCACTTGTTTTAGATGAAATTTTGGATCTTGCAAAAAACCTAACTTCCTCAGATCATATCTCCAAAAATATAGTGAAACAAGATTTGAAATTTTTACACGAATTTTCTCGGGAGTTCTGCTTCGTGTGGTAAAAATTTCATTATGAACCTTCATATAAAAAAATTATAGCTAAGTTCCAAGATGAATTGTTCTAGTAGCGAAACCCTAGAATCCAAAGCTCTGATATCAAATGTTATGGAACCAGCACACAAAATAGAAGAAAAGATAGATCAATGACTTAGAAATCATCCTCTTCGAGGGGGAAACCTCCTTTACATTACATAAATGAACAATTCTTGGATGATTCAAGTGAAAATACCTACCTTCTATATATAGGAGTCTAAGGGGTCACAATATAACAATATGGGGGCCACATGGGCACAACAATAACAATAATGGGGCTACACATATGGGGAAGAATAATAACAATAATATGACTACATGGGCACAACAATAACAATAATGGGGCTACACTATCAATAATAAGGGGCTACACTAGTATCATGGGGACCTAACAAACCAAGTCATCATTTTGCTTTTTGTCCATCAAATAACATTAATAGTTGTCTAGCCATACAATATTATCATAAAATTACACTGTCAATGGATGCTAACCATGAACGATGCCAAATTTAATTTCCATATCTTGAAACCATGGAATAGTGATACCACTATAGCGTGATGTGATAAAGTGATTCCACATTATAAACGCAATATAGAGAGATTTGCATTGTGATGCGATTTGATGCCTTATCATGCCGTACATATTCACAAGAAATTCTTTATGAGAGACATCATAGAAAAAGTCTCTCTACATGCTTCAAGATCTTAATCCACAAGAAATGTGAATCATATGCCGTAGAAAAACGATGATGTTACTGTGTAACAATTGTGATCCATATTAAAGGTGTGTGAATGTGATTCCAAATTACTGTATGCAAGCTTTAGGTTATGAGAACCATGGTTTTGTGCAAGCCATACAAAGATCTATATATTGTATCCACAAGTCACCTAGTCAACGAGTTACTGAAGTGATGAGCCGGTGTATAATTTTAAGAAGTGATTGTTAATACAACTTCAGATTAGAGGATACTCATATTTCAAATATATTTCCTTACAATATTCATAAAGGAACTTGTATTATTATCTTAATTACGGTTATATATTCATACAATTCCCAGATTTACGGGCCATAGAGATACCAAAATTTATGAGCCAAGGTATATATATCGAACCACAAAAACATTTATCAAAGCCATGAGAGTATTGTGAGCACAAGAAGTTGACAATATGTCTCTGAGTATCACCAAGATGAGTTATATACTAATTCTTGTCACATTTTTCTTTGTAGTAAAGATCACAAAATCATGGTGCAATGTCATTGTATAAGATTGATGCCACAATTCCTATAAGGAAATGATATTGTATGAACTGTCCCACAATCCTTGTATTTTATGCAAGCTGCAAGTGCAAAAAATATATAAACAAGTCATTGAGGTTCGTTCATGTCACATAATTTAAATTGTTTTTTTTAACAAAAAAAACATTGATATTTTTCATTGATAAAATTTTCAAAAAAACCATTAAGGAATCTAATATTGATGAAAAATTAAAAAATCGATTGTCTCTAGATAGTGAAATCACCCCTTGAATTTATGGTGCTCCCAAAATCCATAAAATTGGTGCCCCCCTCAGGCCTATTGTTAATACTATTGGAGCTCCCACATATTAATTAGCTAAATATGTTGCTCGCATCCTTGCACCTCTCGTCGGCAAAACAAGATCTTTCATCAAAGACTCCATCCATTATATTAAATCCATTAAGAAAACTAAACTGGATCATGGTGATAAGATGGTGAATTTTTATGTTTTCCAACTCTTCACTAAGATCCCTCTAAAACAAGCCGTCCAAGTGGTAAAAGAAGTTGCAAACCCCCAAACGACAAAACTAGCAGAAATAAACTTTCTTTACATTCTAAGGCGAGATGTTTGAGCAAACATCTGAGGTAGCTATGGGATCTCCACTATCTCACATAGTAGCAAACCTTTTCATGAATAATTTGGAGAAGAAATCTCTTGACACTTACCCATTGAAAACCAAATTCTTGAGTAGGTTCATCGATGACACTAGTGTCAATTGGTGTCATGGAGACTCAGAGCTACACAGTTTTATTAACCACCTTAATATCATATCCAAAGATATCAAGTTTACAATGGAGGTTGAAGAAAATGACAACATTATTTTCTTGTACATTCTACTCTTAAAAAATAAAGATTGATCTATTGGACATAAGGTACATAGAAAAAAGGTGCATACTGACAATTACTTGCATGAAAATTCTCACCACTACTCGACACAAAATATGGGGGTCTTGAGAACTCTTTTTACAAGAGCTTTTAGAATATCAGAAGAAAATCATGCTAAAGAAGAGATCAAATACTCAAGAAAGGTGTTTACAAAATTGGGCTATAAGAATAAATACATTACAAATCCATGCAAAAATACAGACCCAAAAGCAATCATATTTTTGAAGATCCCCCTGCTAATAAAGCATACGTTCCATACATTCAAGGAGTCACAAACAATCTTGATAAAGTCCTCAATAAGAAAGACATTGTAACCTCTTTCAAGCCCATGACAACCATCAAACAAAGGATGAAATTTGTCAAAGACAACGCTGATCACCTCCAACAAAAGGGTGTGTATAAGATCAATTGTTCATTTGGAGATTGCTATATTGGAGAAACAGGAATATCATTTAAAATTAGGCTTAAATAACATGATACAGACATAGAAACAGAAGAAATCGATCCTAAGCCCTGGCAGAGCATGAAGAGAAAACTTGTCACCATATCTTCCTAGAACATAAGGTTATCGCTAATGAAAATCATAATTTGAAGTGCAAAATCTGTGAGGCCCTTGAGATCATCAAACACCACCACAACCTCAATAGGGACAGAGGACTTGAAGTAAGCAAAAATTGGAATCCTTTACTCCCTCGCTCTTCTAAAGAATGAACAACCATTCCCTACCTTTCCATTTTCGCTTCCCCCCCCTCTCTCTCTTCCCAACCCCCTAAATATTGTCTTCCTCAAGTAGCCCCCCACCCCCCTTTATCCATATCTCCTTATTTTCTTTCAAAATTCCACCCCCTCCCCCTTATCTTTTCTTCCCTTTCCCCAACAACCATAATCTTTATGTGGTTCCTTACCTTTCTCTTTAATAATAATAATAATAATAATTAAAGCTAATTCTAACTTAATATATACCCTTATATATATATCTCTCTCTCCTCTCTTAACCCCCTTCCCCTCTTCGCATCTTTTTCAATTTCACAATGTTTCCTCAATTGTTTTACTCTCATTCCATTTCTTTAACTCCTTAGTTCAATTCATTCCCTGGTTTCCTTTCCTTACATCTTTTCAAAAAATATTTTAACCTCTTCAATCCTCCTCAATTGTCCAACTCCTTAACTTTCAACATAATACAATTACAGTAAAATTTCATTAATATCTAATAATATAAAATGTATTAACACTGCTATCCTATTTAATCTTATAATAACATTTATTAGTCCTTATTAATCTCCTTTAGTAATAAAACAATACATAAAACAGTATTAAAATATAAACATTATTATTGAATATAGATTTAATCTTTATTAACTATTATAAAATTAACTTCTTGTTTTCTTTATCATTAATTCCTTTTAATAATTACACCTTAAAAAACATTATTAAAATTAAAATACATATTATTAAATATGAAATAAAAATTTTGGAAATAAAAATATTAATTAACTATTATTAAAATTAACTTCTTGTTTTTAATCATTGAGTTGGTTGGCTCCTCTCATTCTCCCATTCACCCATCCCCTATTTATTATATTCTATTTATTCTCTTCTTTGTAGGTTCATCACGAAGATGAGGCTTGTTTTAGACTCGAAACATAGACAAGGAAAAATGAAAACTATGGATTATCCGAATACTCAACCTCCAAACTTCTACCACAGAAATATACAAACTATAAAAAAAAATAATACATTGTTCATCTTTAGCACCTTCTTTCTCCTATCCTTATATACTACTGAGATCTCATAACCAGAGAATAAGTTCTACCTCTAACAGTTCGCCTATCAAATATTCCAGGATTGGCTTACATTGTACTCTTGTGAGTGTTGGAGAGGTAAATCCCCTCTGTGGATAGAGGTAATCCCTACTAGCCCAGATCGGGTCTAGCAACAGCCGAGTCACGCTAAGATGCAGGTTCCTAGTTACAAAAGACCAAGATGAGACAAGAGGCCTACCTTAAGTCCCACGTTGCTGTTGCTTGCCGAGAAGATGGCGCTTCCATCCTTCGCTTTGGAAGATCACAATTCTCCCACTTAGCATGTTCGAACACCTGCATGTACACGAAGAACAACACACAACGTAAAACCTAATACATGCAACCATATATCAGTCAGAGAAGATATAATTCATAACACAAGACGTGAACATATGAATAGAACCATAATCAAAGTCGTTTATTATTAATCACAATGAAAGAAAGATACAACCTGAGCTCTGACGTTGTATCTTCCTTTGGTGGGTCGACAACAGAGCACGTCTCAATGAAGCTCGTTGGGAATGGGACAAAGCTCTCTCTCTTCGGCTTGGCTCTCAGAGGTTGTTTGGTGATAGTCTCCTTGCTACTGATTCAGCTCTTAGTTCTATGACCTTTAAGGCTACTAAGAATAGCTTGCAAATGGAAAATGGAAAGCTTATATAGATGGTGGAAGGCGAGTTGGGATCCCTACAATGGTGGGATTGGTCCTATCCTCAAGGAAGCTTCCATGATAGGTGGAAAACCACTTCCCCTACATGGAGATCCAGAGCCAAACCTCCCAAATCATTTTAGAGACTCGTTCAGGAGTTGGTTGGAATCAAACTTCTGCCATTTATTTTTAAAAAACAATCCTTATTAAGCTTGGCATGAGTAATACACTAGGACATAGCGCCAGTTGGTGTGCTCTCTTTGGTGGATTTCCCCCATGGCGTGAGGGCTGAACTGGCTAGTCGCGCCAATGCCAAAGGGTCTATTTTTAGGGTTTTTTTACAGGAAACTGTCTTCAGAGGAATGATTTTCCTTGTCAATGGGGATGCCATGAAAGTGGTTTCAGGTCATGTCACTGCTCACCGTTCACGGAAAAGGCCCTCCAATTTGTGGGACGGGGGATTTCAGGGACTGTGACAAATTACTATGTAACAGATGCCCCCTAAAGCATGAGGCTCGAGAGAGAGAGGGGTGAAATTCTTTACGAGAACGTGTCCAACTAAAAACACTGTCGTCAGAAAACCTGTGTAGACAAGTACAATTGATATCTCAAATACATGATATGTGGTATGGGCGCAACCATCCATAATAGAGTATACAATAATCAAGATCTGAGGTATGGACGCAGCCATCCAGTGAGGTAGGATCGATAAATAGACTCAAGTATGGTCGCAACCATCCAATCAATGAGTAATGTAGCTAATCATGATAATCCACAAAATCCACAGCCTAGATTCTATCAGGCAAAATTCAGGGTCTTGCGCTCCATCTCGACCCGAGCAGAGTACAAGTCCAAGCATGTGAATAAGTGAGATGAAGTCGAACATGCAAGAACATCGTCTGATTACCAGCCAATGATGAAAGTTGTTAACATATGCGAGAGGAACCACCAATAATGACAATGGCCCTCAAGGTACTATAGGTAAAATCCACGTGATGTGAACAGTGAGCTGGTGTCGAACACCCGTAGAATCATCCGATCGAAGGCCAATGATGAAAACCTTATGTCGAATGTAAAAAACCTGCCATTGAGGCATGCAGGCTCCAAGCTACCGAAAGGGAGTCTCTTAGATCAACTTCCTGGATAATGAGCTGAAGCCGACAGGAAGTGACCTTGATCAAAGGTGGGCCATAGTGTTTTCCACATCATCAACGCGAGACAGAGGAACATAATGTTTGTGAATCGGGATCAGATGAGAATCAGAGGAAGGTTGAAACTGCAGAGGTCAACTTCTCTTGAACATATCAGTGGCACGATAGTGGATTTGGCAGTATTTGATATCAAAAGATCTAAGGTCATGACGACGAGGCAAAGAGCAGATGAGAGGTCAAAAAGGATCACCCAAACCCATGGAGGCAAGCAGAAAACGAGATGAGATGTCCCCAACCCGACATGAATGCAGATAAGTGCCATGTTCAAGAGTGACATACTGCTAACACGACAATGATACTGGTTCCATTTTCCCCACCATTTCTGGCGAGCACCCCAATTATTTTTGAAAGCAAGCTTGAAGGGGATATCATATGCTTGTGATATAAGTTCGTCCTTTGGACAAATCCAACCTAGTACATTTAACGAGTCCTAGGAAGGAGAAACTCAAGTATCGTCATTATGACTGAATCCGATGTCATCAGGGTTTAACGAGTCTGACAAAGGAAGATCTCGACATCTTTTCATGTTTAAAGAGTTTGAATAGACAGTAGAAAAGTAAACTCCAAGAGTCCCTTTTCGTAAATAGTTCCTCAGATCCGAAAAAGTAGAAAACTATGTCTAAGAAAGCCTCCTAGTTGCGATAGGCTAGGGTATTCCTTTTTCGTATATAATCTATCCCAGCCCAAAAAAGGGGTAAACGTATACTAGGTAGATGTCATTTCACAACCAATTAAAAGAGATCAAAATGACAAGAGACTCAGCAATCTTTTCATTTTTCAAGAGTTAGAAAAGAGCTTAAAGTTGACTCCTCCTGGAAGAACGAGTGGTATAAAGGGAAGAAACTGGTTTCGGTGATGGTGGAACTACTCAAAACAAGATAAAGGTCAAGAGGCTGGCTAACAAGACCAGTCATCGTAGCGGTTCCTCAGGAATTGGTAAAACAACCAAGTGAAGGCATATAATCGGCCAAGCAGATAATGACGATGGAGTGAGAAAACCAAGGCTCATCTGGAAAAATAGGCTGATAAAATGGCAATCACAAGAGGTAAAATGGGAATGGTTTCATTTTTACACAAGCATGAAATTAGGAAACTCTGCTTGAAGTTGGTTTCATTTTTACACAAGCTTGAAACGGAAAAAAACTATGCTTGAAAAAGTAAGCATGCCTCCAGCATGGTGACTCAATTTGAGGTACATACCCCCCAAGCTTTAATCCATATGAAAGGCAGATGGAGTGAAGGTTCAAGTTACGAGATTAAGAGAAAGACTCGACTGGGATTTTATGAGATCTTATCAAAGACTCGAATTGAACAGGAAAGTGTTTCATTATTTTAAGGAGGTTGACACATTAAAAGAACTATCCTTAGATGACCTTGTTTCATTTTTTAAGGAGCTTAACACAAGAAAAATGAACTCTGCTCCTACGAACTTGTTTCATTTTTTAAGGAGCTTGACACAAGAAAACGAACTGTGCTCCGACAGACCTTGTTTCATGGTTTAAGGAGCTTGACACAAGAAAACGAACTTTTCTCCAATAGTCTTATTTCATTTTTTAAGGAGCTTGACACAAGAAAACGAACTTTTCTCCAATAGTATTATTTCATTTTTTAAGGAGCTTGACACAAGAAAACGAACTGTGCTCTGCAGACAACTCATCATGATGAATAAGAAGTCGTGGCTTCCAAGAGTTCCACACCGGATGGGAGAACAACATCTTGAAAATTAGGACCCAATGCCCCCAACACATTATGCACGACGGCATCGTCACTGAGTACAGGCACAGGGTAAGTAGCCACATAGTTGACCTGCAGGGGGGCAGATACAACGGGTGGATAAAAACTAGGAAGGGATGATGGTAGGCCATCTACCACATCAGGACCAAAGAACGAAAGTTGTTCAATGGTCATGATCCATCCTTCATGTGGAAAACATACCACACGAAAAAGGGAGGAGACAAGTGCTCCCATGGCATAGGTGTAATCACGCCCCAAGAGCAGATTGAAATCTGAGGGGCCTGGAACAAACATCACATCCATATGGACGGTTTTGCCTCCCAAAGTAACAGGTAACCTTGGAAGGATCCCTAACGGTTGACTAGTTCTTCTGTTAAATGCCAACATATTTTGCGTAACAGGTGCAAGCGGCGACAAACTGAAAGCTTTCCAAGTAGTTGAGGATAAAATACTAACAGACACGCCTTTGTCTATAATGGTGCTAGGTACGACCAAACGAAAGGCCTGTACCGTTATCTCGAAAGGCACATGAGACGAAAGATAGTATCCCGCAAATTGATTCCAATCAAAGGAAGTGACCAAACTACCTGGAGGGGCTACCATTGAATCAAGATGGTCTTCCCTTGGTGTTACGGTAGAAGAAGGAGCATCCTCCATGACCTCCATCTCAAAGGCGGGAGGGGTATCCTCCGAGACCTCTATCACGGGAGGCGGAGGAGCAACTTCTTGGGGTATAGGGATAGGAGAATCTTTCTCCAAGTCCAAAGAATTTGAAGAAACGAGAAGAACCCGAGGGATGTGAGATCCACTCTCAACAAAAAATACCTGGTGCACCGTAGACGGGGCTAACTCAACCGATCCCACGACCAATGGTTGGTCGGGGATGGATTCCTAAATTTGAATTTCCAAGGGAGTGGGATCGACCAAGGATGACTCTTGACCATTTGTAGGATCAGTTGGAGAAGGACTCAAAGAAAGCTGTTTGTAACCAGCCGGAAGGCACGGTACAGAAATAATCCAGTTGTCCAACACTCGTTTGGCATCATCCATATACAGACAAAGGTGAATGGCATGGTACCTTTCACACAACTTACAAGGATTGGTAATATTACCCTACTTCTTAGGAGCTTTACCAGTACCAGTTGAAGGCGTGCCCCCAACCTAACTCCCAGAAGCCAAAGGCAATGGCAGATGACCATTGGACCATACTTCGAGCACCTTGGGAATGCCAGGGCAATCTCGAAGAAGATGGTTTCCCTGACACAACATGCAAGGGAACTTAAATTTCCATGGAGGGTTGGAAGGTCTATCAAGAGCGGATGTTTTAGAAGCAGTAACTGCAGCCTTAGCCTCTCTCTTATCAGACTTCTTCTTCTTTGTCTTCTTCTTCTTCTTCTTAGCCACCTGGTTACTCAAATCCAAACTTTCATCAGGTGAAGTAGAAGAGGAGGACGCAGAAATAGGTGGAGAAGGGGAGAGGTCCACCTTGGAATCAACATGATGTTGTTCAGGTGGAGGAACTGATTGAACAGTAGCCAGGACATTCGAGACCACAGAGGTTGAAAACAACCAAACAAGAAACCCAACAGTTAACCCAGGAAGGGACAACGTTGCCATATAAGGAGCGCCAACATTTCCAAAAGGAGGAAAAGGACCCTGATTCCCATTGGAGGGGATTCCTTGGTTGGTGAACTTCGAAAAAGTTGCCATCAGAAACGATATTCAGAAAAACACCCTAAGGAAACTAAATTTAACCAGGAATATTTTGTGGGCAGTTAATTTTTAAAACATTGAAATAAAACTCTACCATTTCATCTTTTAAGAGTCGAGAAACAGGCAAAAGGTGACTCTATCGCTTTCAGATTGGAAACAATAGTGAAAGGACAAGTGCTTGATGATCCTTTCAAATTTAATGAGTCAGAAAAGATCGAAATGACTACTCTGGAACTCTAGGCAAAAGGGTCTACCAAATATCCGTGAACTGTAATATACACCTTGGTTAAAAAATGAAAGATAAATCAACCAAGGACTTGATGTACGTGCATGTAATCTCCCTGAATGTTGTGTCCGGTGTATCACGGGTATAAGGCGGCAGACTCGGCTTCCTATGGATAAAGGATAGCAACCTAGTGGGGTCTCCCTTTATATACACGACGGTATGGGGAACACAAGTCCGTACTAGTGCTGTCTAAAGCCAGGAGGCGAATGACAACTACTAGGTTTAATGACGCCAGAACATGTCACTAGCCTAGACCTCTAAATATTTCGTTAATGTTTCAATGTTGCCTTAAGGTAAATTGAATAAATTTTAGAGTTGATCTTCAATTATGTTTCAATTTTCAGGCCCTACCGAATGTTATGTCTCAAAATCCTCTAAATGCACACTACATGCCACAATATATCACTTTGTTCGATGAATAGCTAACTACGGGAAGGTTGAGAGCTTTCACACAATAAAAAAATGATCACAAAACAACCACTAGTGTCTCTAATGCACGCTAATGCAATGAAAAGCTTTTCCTTTAGAGTTATATAACACTAATAACGCATAAAAGTTTTCAATTTACACTAACTAATCAAAAAACAAAAGACTTGTTTTTTGTATTTTAAATGTTTAAGAGCAAAGTGCACTAAACAAAATGAAAACTAATAAAGAGATCAATTTGAGAAACGATGGCGAAAGAGTAAATACAAGTGAGTTCACTCAATACAAAACACACAATCATACCTCAAACTGATGGAGAAATCCCTCAAATCAAAGAGGAATCCCAAAGACTCATACGAACTGTGTAATCTAGGCTCGAAACGAGAAAAAGTGAAACTCGAATGAGAAAGAGAGCAATCACTCAAGTAACACAATAAAACAATGGAAAACCACCAAACAAATTCAAAGAAGCAACAATGAAGTTGACTGCACAAAAAAAAACCAAAAACTCCCACGGGAGGCTCGACACACTATAGCACCTAGATGCCCTAGGGCTAGAATGTAAAACCGATAGTAGAGAGAAAACAACCAGAGGATAGAGGTCATACACAATCAACCAAGGCTTCAGGACACTTAGGTAGTCGAAAAAATGACACCAAAACCAAAAATCAAGCTCAGAAGGCTCATAAAGAAGCAAACCCTAGCACCACATAGGATTGGCATGACTGTCTGGCCTCAACTAGCGCCATAACAGGATTGGCGCGGGGGCTGAACTAGAAACAAGCACCAATTGGTGCGACTGCTAGGGAAAAAACCATGCCGGTCGAGTTTCCTAATGACAAAAATAAAAAAGAGAAAACTGGGAGAAGATCAGGTATGGTGAGGCTAAATAGAGGTTTAACACTAGAAAAAGGTGAACTAGAAGAGCTGATCAAGAAGATAAAGACCAAAATCAACCGAATTGACAAGACAAACTCCAATCAATGTCTCCCTAGTGGAGTCACCAGTTTTTTGGAGAGGTAAATCCCCTCTGCTGATAGAGGCGATTCCTACTAGCCCAGATCGGGTCTAGTAACAACCGAGTCACGCTAAGATGCAGGTTCCTAGTTACAAAAGACCAAGATGCAACAAGAGGCCTACCTTAAGTCCCACACTATTGTTGCTTTCCGAGAAGATGGCGCTTCCATCCTTCGCTTTGGCAGATCACAATTCTCCCGCTTAGCACGTTCGAACACCTGCATGTACACGAAGAAAAAACACATAATGTAAAACCTAATACATGTAACCATATATTAGTTAGAGAAGATATAATTCATAACACAAGACATGAAAATATGAATGGAACCATAATCAAAGTCATTTATTATTAATCACAATGAAAGAAAGATACAATCTGAGCTCTGACACTGGATCTTCCTTCGGTGGGTCGAAAACGGAGCACGTCTCAATGAAGCTTGTTGGGAATGGGACAAAGCTCTCTCTCTTCAGCTTGGCTCTCAGAGGCTGTCTGGCGATAGTCTCCTTGCTACTGATTCAGCTCTTAGTTCTATGACCTTTAAGGCTACTAAGACTAGCTTGCAAAGGGAAAACTGCAAGCTTATATAGATGGTGGAAGGGGAGTTTGGATCCCTACAATGGTGGGATTGGCCCTATCCTCAAGGAAGCTTCCATGATAGGTGGAAAACCACTTCCCCTACATGGAGATTCGGAGCCAAACCTCCCAACTCATTTTAGAAACTCGTTCAGGAGTTGGTTGGAATCAAAATTCCGCCATTTATTTTAAAAAAACAATCCTTATTAAGCTTGGCACAAGTAATACACTGGGATAAAGTGCCATTTGGTGTGCTTTCTTTGGTGGATTTCCCCCATTGGCGCGAGGGCTGAACTGGCTAGTTGCGCCAAGGCCAAAGGGTCTATTTTTAGGGTTTTTTACAGGAAACTTTCTTCAGAGGAATGATTGTCCTTGTCAAGGGGGATGCCATGAAAGTGGTTTCAGGTCATTTCACTGCTCACAGTTCACGGGAAAGGCCCTCCAATGTGCGGGACGGGGGATTGCAGGGACAGTGAAAAATTACTGTGTAACAGATTGTTGGAGAGGTAAATCCCCTCTGCGAACAGAGGCATTCCCTACTAGCCCAGATTGGGTCTAGCAACAACCAAGTCATGCTAAAACGCTGGTTCCTAGTTACAAAAGGCCAAGATGCGACAAGAGGCCTACCTTAAGTCCTATGCTGCTGTTGCTTGCAAAGAATATGGTGCTTCCGTCCTTCTCTTTGGTAGTTCACAATTCTCCCGCTTAGCACGTTCAAAAACCTGCATGTACACGAAGAAATAACAACAAACAATGTAATATTCAAAGTATGTAACCATATACCAGTCAGAGAAGATATAATTCATAGCATAAGAAATAAACATGCGAATGGAACCATAATCAAAGTTGTTTATTATTAATAACAACGAAAGAAAGATACAACCTGAGCTCTGACGCTGGATCTTTCTTCGGCGGGTCGACAACAGAGCACGTCTCGATGAAGCTCGTCGGGAATGGGACAAAGTTTTATCTCTTTGGCTTTGGCTCTTAGAGGCTGTCTGGCGATAGTCTCCTTACTACTGATTTAGCTCTTAGTTCTATGAGCATTAAGGCTACTAGATTACTAAGGGGAAAATGGCAAGCTTATATAGATGGTGGAAGGGGAGTTGGGATTCCTACAATGGTGGGATTGGCCCTATCTTCTTCAAGGAAGCTTCCATGATAGGTGGAAAACCACTTCCCCTACATGGAGATCTGGAGCCAAACCTCCCAACTCATTTTAGAGACTCGTTAAGGAGTTGGTTGGAATCAAACTTCCACCATTTATTTAAAAAAAAAAATCCTTATTAAGCTTGGCACGAGTAATACACTGGGACAGAGCACCAGTTGGCGTGCCCTCTTTGGTGGATTTCGCCCATTAGCGCGACGACTGAACTGGCTGGTCGCGCCAAGGCCAAAAGGTCTATTTTTAGGGTTTTTCATAGGAACCTATCTTCAGAGGAATGATTGTCCTTATCAAAGGGGATGACATGAAAGTGGTTTTAGGTCATGTCACTACTCACAGGTCACGGAAAAGGCCCTCCAATGTGTGGGATGGGGGATTGCAGGGACGGTGAAAAATTACTGTGTAACAGATGCCCCCTAAAGCATGAGGCCTGAGAGAGAGAGAGGGGTGAAATGCTTTATTAGAACGTGTCGAACTGAAAACACTGTCGTTGGAAAACCTGCGTAGACAAGTACAACTGATATCTCAAATACATGATGTGTGGTATGGGTTCAACCATCAATAATAGAGTATACAATAATTAGGATCCAAGGTATGGATGGAACCATCCAGAAAGGATCACTAAATAGACTCAGGTATGGTCACAACCATCCAATCAATGAGTCATGTAACCAATCATGATAATCCACAAAATCCGTAGCCTGGATTCCATCAAACAAAACCCAGGGTCTTGTGCTCCATCTTGACCCAAACAGAGTACAAGTTCTAGCATGTGAATAAGTGAGCTGAAGCCAAACATGCAAGAACATCGTCTGATTACCAGACAATGATGAAAGTTGTTAACAAATGCGAGAGGAACCACCAATAATGGAAATGGCCCTCAAGGTACTATAGGTACAATCCACAGAATGTGAACAGTGAGCTGGCATCGAACACCCATAGAATCATTCGATCGAAGGCCAATGATGAAAACCTTGTGTCGAATGCGAAGAACTTGCCATTGAGGCATGCAGGCTCCAAGGTACCAGAAGGGAGTCTCTAGATTAGCTTCCTGGATAATGAGCTGAAGTCGATAGAAAGTGACCTTGATCAAAGGTGGGCCATAGTGTTTCCCACATCATCAATGCGAGACAGAGGAACATAATGTTTGTGAATCAGGATCAGATGAGAATCAGAGGAAGGTTGAAAATTGCAGAGGTCAACTTCTCTTGAACATATCAGCGACATGACACTAGATTTGGCAGTATTTGACATCAAAACATCTGAGGTCATGATGACAAGGCAAAGAGCACATGAGAGGTCAAAAAGGATAACCCAAACCCATGGAGGCAAGCAGAAAACGAGATTGGATTCCCCCAACCCGACATGAATGCAGACAAGTGCCATGTTCAAGAGCGACATACTGCCGACACGACGGTGATACTGGTTTCATTTTACCCCACCATTTCTGGTGAGTACCTCTTTATTTTTACACAAGCTTGAAGAGGATACCATATGCTTGTCATATAAGTTTGTCCTTCGGACAAATCCAACCTAGTACATTTAACAAGCCCTAGGAAGGAGGAACTCGGGTAACGTCATTACGACGAAGTTCGATGTCATCAATTTTTAATGAGTCCGACAAAGGAAGAAATCGACATCTTTTCATGTTTAGAGAGTTTGAAAGACAGCGGAAAAGTAAACTCCAACAGTCCCTTTTCATAAATAGTTCCTCAGATCCAAAAAGGTAGAAAACTGTGTCTGAGAAAACCTCCTAGTCGTGATAGGCTAGGGTATTCCTTTTTTGTAAATAATCTATCCTAGCCTGAAAAAGGGGTAAACGTATACTGGGTAGATTTCGTTTCATAGCTAATTTAACAAGATCAAAACGACAAGTGACTCGACAATATTTTCATGTTTAGAGAGTCAGAAAAGAGCTGAAAGATGACTCCTCCTGGAGGAACAAGTGGTATAAAGGGAAGCAACTGGTTTTGGTGATGGTGGAACTGCTCAGAACAAGTAAAGGTTAAGAGGCTGGCTAACAAGATCACTCATCGCAGAAGTTCCTCAGGAATGGGTAAAACAACCAAGTGAAGGCATATGATCGGCCAAGCAGATAGTGACGATGGAGTGAGAAAACCAAGGCTCATCTGGAAAAAACAGGTTGATAAAATGGCAATCACGAGAGGTCAAATGGGAATGGTTTCATTTTTACACAAGCTTGAAATCAGAAAACTCTGCTTGAAATTGGTTTCATTTTTACACAAGCTTGAAACAAAGATAAACTATGCTTGAAATCGGTTTCATTTTTACACAAGCTTGAAATGGAAACAAACTATGCTTGAAAAAGTAAGCATGCCCCCAGTATGGTGACTCAATTCGAGGTACATGCCCCCCAAGCTTCAGTCCATATGAAAGGAAGATGAAGTGAAGGTTCAAGTTACGAGATCAAGAGAAAGACTCGACTGGGATTTTACGAAATCTTATCAAAGACTCGAATTGAACAGGAAACATGTTTCATTGTTTTAACGAGGCTGACACATTAAAAGAAATATCCTCAGAAGAGCTTGTTTGATTTTTTAAGGAGCTTGGCACAAGAAAAGAAACTGTGCTCCGATAGACCTTGTTTCATGGTTTAAGGAGCTTGACATAAGAAAATGAACTTTGCTCCGACAGACCTTGTTTCATGGTTTAAGGAGCTTGACACAAGAAAATGAACTCTGCTCCGACAGACCTTGTTTCATTTTTTAAAAAGCTTGACACAAGAAAACGAACCTTGCTCCAACATACCTCATCATAATGAATAAGAAGTCATGGCTTCCAAGAGTTCCACACCAGATGGGATAACAACATCTCAGAAATCAGGACCCAATGTCCCCAGCACACTATGCACGACGGCATCGTCACTAAGTACAGGCACAAGGTAAGTAGCCACATAGTTGACCTGTGGTGGAGCAGATACAATGGGTGGATAAGAACCAAGAAGGGATGATGGTGGGCCAGCTGCGACATCAGGACCAAAGAACGAAAGCTGATCAATGGTCACGATCCGCCCTTCATGTGGAAAACATACCACATGAAAAAGGAAGGAGACAAGTGCTCCCATGGCATAGGTGTAATCGCGCCCCAAGAGCATATTGAAATACAAGGGGCCTGGAACAACCATCACGTCCATATGGACAGTTTTGCCTCCCAAAGTAACAGGTAACCTTAGAAGGATCCCTAACGGTTGACTAGATCTTCTGTTAAATGCGAACAGATTCTGTGTAACAGGCACAAGCGGCGGCGAACCAAAAGCTTGCCAAGTAGTTGAGGATAAAATACTAACAGACGCGCCTTCATCTATAATGGTGTTGGGTATGACCAAACCAAATGCATGTACCATTATCTCAAAAGGCACATAAGACGGAAGGCCCTACAAATCAATTCCAATCAAAGGAAGCGAGCAAACTACCTGGAGGGGCTACCATCGAATCAATATGGTCTTCCCCTAGTGTTATAGGAGAAGGAGCATCCTCCACAAATTCCATCACGGAGTCGGGAAGGGTATCCTCCGGCACCTCCATCATTGGAGGTGGAGGAGTAGCTTCTTGAGATATAGGGACAAGAGAATCTTTCTCCAAGTCCGAGGAATATGAAGAAACAAGAAGAACCCGAGGGATGTGAGGTCAAATCTCAACGGAAAAGACCTGGTGCACCACAGATGGGGCCAGTTCAACCGATCCCACGACCAATGGTTGGTCGGGAACAGATTCCTGAATTTGAATTTCTGGGGGAGCGGGATTGACCAAGGATGACTCTTGACCATTCGTAGGATCAGCTGGTGAAGGACTCAAAGAAAGCTGTTTGTAACCAGCCGGAAGGCACGGTATAGAAATAATCTAGTTGTCCAACACTCGTTTGGCTTCATCCATATACGGACAAAGGTGAATGGCATGGTGCCTTTCACACACCTTACAGGGATTGGTAATATTACCCTACTTCTTAGGAGCTTTACCAGCACCAGCTGAAGGCGTGCCCCCAACCTGACTCCCAGAAGCCAAAGGCAATGGCGGACGACCATTGGACCATACTTCGAGCACCTTGGGAATGCCAGGGCAATCTCAAAGAAGATGGTTTCCCTGACACAACATGCAAGGGAACTTGACTCTCCATGGAGGGTTGGAAGGTATATCAAGAGCAGACGTTTTAGAAGCAGTAACTGTAGCCTTAGCCTCTCTCTTATCAGACTTATTCTTATTTGTCTTCTTCTTCTTCTTCTTAGCCACCTGGTTACTCGAATCCAGACTTTCACTAGGCGAAGTAGAAGAGGAGGACGCAGAAACACGCGAAGAAGGGGAGAGGTCCACCTTGGAATCAACATGATGTTGTTCAGGCGGAGGAACTGATTGAACAATATCCAGGACATTTAGGACCACAGAGGTTGAAAATAACCAAACAGGAACCCAACAGTTAACCCAGGAAGGGACAACGTTGCCATATAAGGAGCGGCAACATTTCCAAAAGGAGGAAAAGGACCTGGATTCCCATTAGAGGGGATTCCTTGGTTGGTGAACTCTGGAAAATTTGCCATCAGAAACGATCTTCAGAAAATCACCCTAAGGAAACTAACTTTAACCAGGAATATTTCGTGGGCAGTTAATTTTTAAAACATTGAAACAAAACTCTATCGTTTCATCTTTTAAGATTCGAGAAACAGGAAAAAGGTGATTCTATTGCTTTCAGATTGGAAACAAGTGTGAAAGGAAAAGCACTTGATGATCCTTTCAAGTTTAATGAGTCAGAAAAGATCGAAATGACTAGTCTGGAACTCTAGGAAAAAGGTGTACCAGATATCCGTGAACTACAATATACACCTTGGTTAAAAATTGAAAGAGAAATCAACCATGGACTTGACGTATGTGCATGTAATCTCCCCGAATGTTGTGTCTAGTGTATGACGGGTATAAGGCGACAGACTCGGCTTCCTACGGATAAAGGATAGCAACCTAGTGGGGTCTCCCTTTATATACGCGACGGTATGTGGAGCACAAGTCCATACTAGTGTTGTCTAAATCCAAGAGGCGAATGACAGCTACTAGGTTTAACGGCGCCAGAACACATCACTAGCCTAGACCTCTAAATATTTCGTTAATGTTTCAATGTTGCCTTAAGGTAAATTGAATAAATTTTAGAGTTTATCTTCAATTATGTTTCAATTTTCAGGCCCTACCGAATGTTATGTCTCAAAATCCTCTAAATGCACACTACATGCCACAATATATCACTTTGTTTGATGAATAGCTAACTACAGGAAGGTTGAGAGCTTTCACACAATGATAAAATGATCACAAAAAAACCACTAGTGTCTCTAATGCACGCTAATGCAATGAAAAGATTTTCCTTTAGAGTTATATAACACTAATAACGCAGAAAATTTTTCAATTTACACTAACTAATAAAAAAAAAAGACTTTTTTTTGTATTTTCAATGTTTAAGAGAAAAGTGCACTAAACAAAATGAAAACTAATAAAGAGATCAATTTGAGAAACGATGGCGAAAGAGTAAAGACAAGCGAATTCACTCAATACAAAACACAGAATCAGACCTCAAACTGATGGAGAAATCCCTCAAATCAAAGAGGAATCCCAAAGACTCATACGAACCGTGTAATCTAGGCTCGAAATGAGACAAAGCGAAACTCAAATGAGAAAGAGAGAAATCACTCAAATAACGCAATAAAACAATGGAAAACCACCAAACGAATGCAAAGAAGCAACAACAAAGTTGACTGGAAAAACAAAAACCAAAAACTCCCACGGGAGGCTCGACACACTATAGTACCTAGATGCCCTAGGGCTAGAATGTAAAACAGATAGTAGAGGGCAAACAACTAGAGGATAGAGGTCATACACAGTCAACCAAGGCTTTAGGACACTCAGGCAGTCGGAAAAATGACACCAAAACCAAAAATCAAGCTCAGAAGGCTCATAAAGAAGAAAACCCTAGCACCACACAAGATTGGCGTGACTGTCTGGCCTCAACTAGTGCTAGAACAAGATTGGCGCAGGGGCTGAACTAGCAACAAGCACTAGTTTGAGCGACTGTCAAGGAAAAAACCGCGCCAGTCGAGTTTACTAATGAAAAAAATAAAAAAGAGAAAAATGGGATCAGATCAGGTATGGTGAGGCTAAACAGAGGTTTAACACTAGAAAAAGGCTTTCCAGAAGAGCTGATCAAGCAGGCAAAGACTAAAATCAACCGAAAAGACAAGACAAACTCCAATCAATGTCTCCCCAGCGGAGTCGCCAGTTTGTTGGAGAGGTAAATCCCCTCTGTAGACAGAGGTAATCCCTACTATCCCAGATCGGGTCTAGCAACAACCGAGTCACACTAAGACGCAAGTTCCTAGTTACAAAAGGCCAAGATGCTACAAGAGGCCTACCTTAAGTCCTACGCTGCTGTTGCTTGCAGAGAAGATGGTGCTTCCATCCTTCGCTTTGGAAAATCACAATTTTCCCGCTTAGCATGTTCGAACACCTGCACGTACACGAATAAATAACAACACACAACGTAATATTCAAAGTATGTAACCATATACCAGTCAGAGAAGATATAATTCACAGCATAAGAAATAAACATGTGAATGGAACCATAATCAAAGTCGTTTATTATTAATAACAACTAAAGAAAGATACAACCTGAGCTCTGACACTGGATCTTCCTTCGGCGGGTCGACAGCGAAGCACGTCTCGATGAAGCTTGTCGGGAATGGGACAAAGCTCTCTCTCTTCAACTTTGGCTCTCAGAGGCTATCTGGCGATAGTCTCCTTACTACTGATTCAACACTTAGTTCTATGAGCATTAAGGCAACTAGCTTGCTAAGGGGAAAATTGCAAGCTTATATAGATGGTGGAAGGGGAGTTGGGATCCCTACAATGGTGGGATTGTCCCTATCCTCAAGGAAGCTTCCATGATAGGTGGAAAACCACTTCCCCTACATGGAGATCCGGAGCCAAACCTCCCAACTCATTTTAGAGACTCATTCAAGAGTTGGTTGGAATCAAACTTTTGCCATTTATTTAAAAAAAAACAATAATTATTAAGCTTGGCGCAAGTAATACACTGGGACAGAGTTCCAGTTGGCGCGCCCTCTTTGGTGGATTTCCCCCATTGGTGCGAGGGCTGAACTGGATGGTCGCACCTAGGCCAAAAGGTCTATTTTTAGGGTTTTTCACAGGAAACTGTCTTCATAGGAATGATTTTCCTTGTCAAGGGGGATTCCATGAAAGTGGTTTCAGGTCATGTCACTACTCACAGGTCACGGAAAAGGCCCTCTAATGTGTGGGACAGGGGATTGCAGGGACGGTGAAAAAGGGGAATCAGGGTAACCTTTAAAACACGCTCAGCCTTGTAGCTAGCCCTACAAGGCCAGGAGAGGGCTCTCTCCGTGAAAAGGTATTAAAAAAAGTAAAATTATGAACTGATTTAGGCTAGGTATAATAATGGGAAATGTTTAAATAAATGAATTTTCCAGGGTTGTATGGAAAAAATGGGACAGTTTGAAACGGGGAATTAAATCAGGGATACAGGTTAGTTCATTGGGCAAGGTAGGCAGGAATTTTAGCAATTAAAGTTTAAATAATGATGAGATGGTGAGACTGGTGAGGAGTTTAAAAGGGCATAAGAGATGAATCCTTTTCAAATAGAAGAAAACACAGAATATTGAATGATTTCCCAAGGCAGAGCATAAAAAATGGATTCTACCTATCTATCTTGAAAGCATTCAACGAGATATGTTTATGGATGAAAGGTGAACATAACAAATTTACATATGAACACAAAGGAGAGAACAAATTCTAAAATTCATACCACATGGATCCCACAAATTAGAGCTGCATATCTTATTAATTCCCTGTCAAAATGTTACAATGGGAGCGTAGAGCGTCCTCTTTGGTTTCCACACTATTCCCTTACTTATTGATTTACAGACTGATTACAAATGACATTAAATAGACTAAAATGTGGGGAAATAGATCCACAAAAAGAGGAGCTGTTTGCCAGCTCAAGAACTCAAGTCTAATCATAGAAAAGAGAACCAACAATCTACCCCTGAAAATAAGGAACAACAATACATTTCGGGCCATCTGAAGATTTCGCTATTACACTGGATGAAAGAAAAATATGCAATTTGAAAAACAAATTCCTATTTTTCTACTGCTGTAGAAATCTCTATCTCATATTAGCTCTAGACCCTTTGACTGTTTCTTTCTATTATTACTCTCTTGAAGAAAAATCCATTTTTGAAGAAAATTCCTTTGAAATAAATTAAAATGAAATTATGCCTTTTAGTGAAGGGAAAACCCCATTTTGAATGGAAGGAGCAAAGGCAAAGGAGGTGGGGTTCTAATTGCAATCGCAATCGGAATTGAAGGGGAGGAATGGGATGCAACATATAATAGAACATTTGAAAATACACGTTGTGATGGTGTCATCGTAATCGGGGATCGGAGGGTTGGATATATTTGGAACAAGGCACAAAAGCTCCGATGCGACTGGAAAAAGAGCAATGGGGTGGATGCATAAGTCAAAGGAGAAATGGGAGATCCCTTTAAAATAAACGAAAAAATAAGTTGAGCGCCTTTACAAAGGGAAAGAATGATTTTCTTTGAAAAGAGCGGGGATCTTTTGGTGGGTCCCGGGAGTTAAAAATCGCAATCGCAATTAGGGCTTTGGGGCGGGTGTATTACACAATAGAATTTTACCGATGCACTGGTGAATAAGTGGTGAGGGGTAAGTCCTTTAAAAAAAATGAAAAAAAATGAAATTTTATTTTTACGAAGGGAAAGGCCCTTTTTTTATGAATGGGCAGAAGATTACGTGGTGGGACCCAAGGTCAATCAGAATCGGAAGCGAGAGGGGAGCAGAGGCCAATTATTATTTAAAATCACCGATTGCGATGGAGCGACAGGCTGTGGGCCGTCCGATTGGATGGGCAGATTGACGGCGGAGTCAATCGGGAGGGACTCGATCGGAGAGGATCCTTTGATAGTGATGATGCGATGGCATGTGGGTCGTCAGATCGTTGATCAGATCAAGAGTCAAGATGAAATCGGGCGGGGCTCAATCGGAGGTATGGCAATCGGGAAGGGCGAATCGGAGGAAGGGATTTACAATACAAACTTTAAATTTTTATCATAAATTTTTAAGGATAAGCAAGGAAAAGGGTTTATTTAATCAGATAAGGGGATTATCCAATCACATCAGAGTTTTTTACAAGGGCCAATCAGAATGCACAACAAGCATGGTGTGATTGCGATCGGAGAAGGGGTATTTATAACAAAAACTTTAAAAACTTTATTATAAAGTTTAAGAGGCATGAGGGAAAGTGGTTTATTAAATTGCATATGTGTTTAAAATATTTTAATAATGCGATTTTGTCATTGGATGGGGGAAAAATGGGTTTTTTAAAAGAAAATATTAAACTTTAATAACATAAATTTTAAGGGAAAGATGGGAAAAGGGGTTGGTTTAGGGTATAGGGGAGCTTTATTCACTTAGGCATAAATTTCAATCCAGGAGTCAGTTTTGAGAGTATAATATACCGTTGGAAAGATCTTTCTGGACTCTTTCTGATGGACATACTTAGAACATGATTTTGGACTGAAAATGTTGTGAAAAACTTCTTTGAAGGGCAGGGTGGTGACTTTGTGGAGATAGCAGCTTCTGAAGTGTGACTTATTACATATGATGAAATAAAATTACATAAAGATAATAATAAAAGTAAAGTATCATATATTCACCTCAAAACAGGGTTTTGAGGCGAAAATGACATCAAGTTGAATAAAACATTTCTTTGATCTTCCTAGATGTTGTGACTTTGAGTTTATTGACCACCTCATGACCTTTGCTGATATTTATTGACAAATTACCTCGTCAGTTTGTTGGAGAGGTAAATCCCCTCTGCAGACAAAGGTGATCCCTACTAGCCTAGATCAGGTCTAGTGACAACCGAGTCATGCTAAGACACAGGTTCCTAGTTACAAAAGACCAAGATGCGACAAGAGGCCTACCTTAAGTCCCATGCTGTTGTTTCTTGCAAAGAAGATGGTGCTTCCGTCCTTTGCTTTGGCAGATCACAATTCTCTCGCTTAGCACATTTGAACACCTACACGTACACGAAGAAACAACACACAACGTAAAACCTAATACATGTAACCATATATCAGTCAGAGAAGATATAATTCATAACATAAGACATGAACATATGAATGGAACCATAATCAAAGTTGTTTATTATTAATCACAACGAAAGAAAGATACAACCTGAGCTCTAATGCTAGATCTTACTTCGGCGGGTCGATAACAGAGCATGTCTCAATGAAGCTCATTAGGAATGGGACAAAGCTCTCTCTCTTCGGCTTTGGCTCTCAGAAGCTGTCTGACGATAGTCTCCTTACTACTGATTCATCGCTTAGTTCTATGAGCATTAAGGCTACTAAGAATAGCTTGGAAAAGGAAAATGGCAAGCTTATATAGATGGTGGTAGGGGAGTTGGGATCCCTACAATGGTGGGATTGGCCCTATCCTCAAGGAAGCTTCCATGATAGGTGGAAAACCACTTCCCCTACATGGAGATTCGGAGCCAAACCTCCCAATTGAGACTTGTTCAGGAGTTGGTTGGAATCGAAATTCCACCATTTATTTTAAAAAAACAATCCTTATTAAGCTTGGAATGAGTAATACACTGGGACAGAGTGCCAGTTGGCACGCCCTCTTTGGTGGATTTCCCCCATTGGCGCGAGGGCAGAACTGGCTAGTCGTGCCAAGGCCAAAAGGTCTATTTTTAGGGTTTTTTACAGGAAACTTTCTTCAGAGGAATGATTGTCCTTGTCAAGGGGGATGCCATGAAAATGGTTTTAGGTGATGTCACTACTCACATTTAATGTAAAAGGCCCTCCAATGTGCGAGACGGGGGATTGCAGGGACGGTGACAAATTACTGTGTAATAGATGCCCCCTAAAGCATGAGTCCTGAGAGAGAGAGGGGTGAAATTCTTTACGAGAACGTGTCCAACTGAAAACACTGCCGTCGAAAAAATTGCATAGATAAGTACAACTGATATCTCAAATACATGATATGTGGTATGGGCGCAGCCATCCATAATAGAGTATACAATAATCAAGATCCTTGGTATGGATGCAGCCATCCAGTGAGGATCGATAAATAGACTCAGGTATGGCTGCAGCCATCCAATCAATGAGTCATGTAGCCAATCATGATAATCCACAAAATCCGCAGCCTGGATTCTATCAGGCAAAATCTAGGGTCTTGCACTCCATCTCGACCCGAACAGAGTACAAGTCCACGAATGTGAATAAGTGAGCTGAAGTCGAACATGAAAGAACATTGTCTGATTATCAGCCAATGATGAAAGCTATTAACAGACGTGAGAGGAACCACCAATAATGACAATGGCCCTTAAGGTACTATAGGTACAATCCATGGAATGTGAACAGTGAGCTGGCGTTGAACACCCATAGAATCATCCGATCGAAGGCCAATGATGAAAACCTTACGTCGAATGCGAACAAATTGCCATTGAGGCATGCAGGCTCCAAGGTACCGAAATGGAGTCTCTTAGATCAGATTCCTAGATAATGAGTTGAAGTCGATAGGAAGTGACCTTGATCGAAGGTGGGCCATAGTGTTTCCCACATCATCGACGTGAGACAGAGGAACATAATGTTTGTGAATCAGGATCAGATGAGAACCAGAGGAAGTTTGAAACTGCAGAGGTCAACTTCTCTTGAACATATTGGTGGCATGATAGTGGATTTGGCAGTATTTGACATTAAAAGATCTAAGGTCATGACGACGAGGCAAAGAGAAGATGAAAGGTAAAAAAGGATCACCCAAACCCATGGAGGCAAGCAGAAATGAGATGAGATGTCCCCAACCTGACATGAATGCAGACAAGTGCCATATTCAAGAGCGACATACTGCCGACACGATGATGATACTCGTTCCATTTTCCCCACCATTTCTGGCGAGTACCCCAATTATTTTTTAAAACAAGCTTGAAGGGGATAGCATATGCTTGTGATATAAGTTCGTCCTTCGGAAAAATCCAACCTAGTATATTTAACGAGTCCTAGGAAGTAGAAACTCAAGTATTGTCATTACGACTGAATCCAATGTCATCAGGGTTTAACGAGTCTGACAAAGGAAGAAATCGATGTCTTTTCATGTTTAGAGAGTTTGAAAAGATAGTGGAAAAGTAAACTCCAAGAGTCCCTTTTCGTAAATAGTTCCTCAGATCCGAAAAGGTAGAAAACTATGTCTAAGAAAGCCTCCTAGTCGCGATAGGCTAGGGTATTCCTTTTTCGTAAATAATCTATCCCAGCCCAAAAAAGGGGTAAACGTATACTAGGTAGATTTCATTTCACAACCAATTTAACTAGATCAAAACGACAAGCGACTCGACAATCTTTTCAGTTTTCAAGAGTCAGAAAAGAGCTGAAAGTTGACTCCTCCTGGAGGAACGAGTGGTATAAAGGGAAGCAACTAGTTCCAGTGATGGTGGAACTACTCAAAACAAGATAAAGGTCAAGAGGCTGGCTAACAAGACCACTCATCGCAGCAATTCCTCAGGAATTGGTAAAAAAACCAAGTGAAGGCATATAATCGACCAAGCAGATAATGACGATGGAGTGAGAAAACCAAGGCTCATCTGGAAAAACACACTGATAAAATGGCAATCACAAGAGGTAAAATTGGAATGGTTTCATTTTTACACAAGCTTGAAATCAGGAAACTCTGCTTGAAGTTGGTTTCATTTTTACACAAGCTTTATACAAAGATAAACTATGCTTGAAACCGGTTTCATTTTTACACAAGCTTGAAACGGAAACAAACTATGCTTGAAAAAATAAGCATGCCCCCAGCATGGTGACTCAATTCGAGGTACATGCCCCCCAAGCTTCAATCCATATGAAAGGTAGATGGAGTGAATGTTCAAGTTACGAGATCAAGAGAAAGACTCGACTGGGATTTTACAAGATCTTATCAAAGACTCGAATTGAACAGGAAAGTGTTTCATTATTTTAACGAGGTTGACACATTAAAAGAACTATCCTCAGATGACCTTGTTTCATTTTTTAAGGAGCTTGACACAATAAAAATGAACTCTGCTTCGACGACCTTGTTTCATTTTTTAAGAAGCTTGACACAAGAAAAAGAACTATGCTCCGACAGACCTTATTTCATGGTTTAAGGAGCTTCACACAAGAAAACAAATTCTACTCCGACAGACCTTGTTTCATGGTTTAAGGAGCTTGACACAAGAAAACTAACTCTACTCTGACAGACCTTGTTTCATGGTTTAAGGAGCTTGACACAAGAAAACAAACTTTGCTCCAACAGTATTGTTTCATTTTTTAAGGAGCTTGACACAAGAAAACGAACTGTGCTCCGCAGAAAACTCATCATGATGAATAAGAAGTCATGGCATCCAAGAGTTCCACACCAGATGGGATAAAATTATCTCAGAAATCAGGACCCAATGCCCCCAGCACACTATGCACGACGACATAGTCACTGAGTATAGGCACAGGGTAAGTAGCCACATAGTTGACCTGCGGTGGGGCAGATACAATGGGTGGATAAAAACCAGGAAGGGATGATGGCGAGCCAGTTGCCACATCAAGACCAAAGAACGAAAGTTGATCAATGGTCATGATCCATCCTTCATGTGGAAAACATACCACACGAAAAAGGGAGGACACAAGTTCTCCCATGGCATAGGTGTAATCACGCCCAAAGAGCAGATTGAAATCCAAGGGGCCTGGAACAACCATCACGTCCATATGGATGGTTTTTCCTCCCAAAGTAACAGGTAACCTTGGAAGGATCCCTAACGGTTGACTAGTTCTTCTATTAAATGCCAACATATTTTGCGTAACATGCAGAAGCGGCGACGAACCGAAAGCTTGCCAAGTAGTTGAGGATAAAATACTAACAGATGCACCTTCATCTATAATGGTGCTGGGTACGACCAAACCAAAGGCCTGTACCGTTATCTCGAAAGGCACATAAGATGGAAGGCGGTATCCTGCAAATCGATTCCAATCAAAGGAAGCGAACAAACTACCTGGAGGGGCTACCATCGAATTAAGATGGTATTCCCCTGGTGTTACGGTAGAAGAAGGAGCATCCTCCACGACCTCCATCTCGAAGGCGGGAGAGGTATCCTCCGGGACCTCTATCACGGGAGGTGGAGGAGCAACTTCTTGGGGTATAGGGACAGGAGAATCTTTCTCCAAGTCCAAGGAATTTGAAGAAACGAGAAGAACCTGAGGGATGTGAGATCCACTCTCAACGGAAAATACCTGGTGCACTGCAGACGGGGCCAGCTCAACCGATCCCATGAACAATAGTTGGTCGGGGATGGATTCCTGAATTTGAATTTCCGAGGGAGCGGGATCGACCAAGGATGACTCTTGACCAATCATAGGATTAGCTGGTTGAGGACTCAAAGAAATATTTTTGTAACCAGCCGGAAGGCACGGTGCAGAAACAGTCGAGTTGTCCAAAACTCTCTTGGCTTCATCCATATACGGACAAAGGTGAATGGCATGGTGCCCCCCACACAACTTACAGGGATTGGCAAGCTTACCCTGCTTCTTAAGATTTTTACCAGCACTAGTTGAAGACGTGCTCCCAACCTAACTCTCGGAAGCCAAAGGCAATGACGGACGACCTTTGGACCAAACTTCGAGCACCTTGGGAATGACAGGGCGATCTTGAAGAAGATGGTTTCCCTGGCACAATGTGCAAGGGAACTTAACTTTCTCTGGAGGGTTGGAAGTTTTATCAAGAGCGGACGTTTTAGAAGCAGTAGCTGCAGCTTTAGCCTCTCTCTTATCAGACTTCTTCTTTGTCAACATAGCCAGGCCTTAACTAATAAGCTCTATCTCTCCACTAGATCAATGCAAAATTTTGTGATGCTTTACGTGAGACACCACACTACTTCTCAAGGAACATACCCCATCTATATGTTCATTTGGTATATCCTCCAGGGAGTATTCTTATATTGGATTAACACTCATTAAATAATATCGGTCCTCTTCCACCACTCTTATATTGGATAACATATCCAATCCTCAAAGAGTTACAGTCCAAGAGACTAATTCCTATCTTGGATTCCAATCCTCATGGAATACCAATCTCAAATTCTTATCCAATTCTCCATATGCTATTCTCCCTCCATGACTTTCACTAGATGTACGACTGTTAGTCCTAGTCTAGTGCATGACACATGAATAAGAGAATATAATTTTCATCGCAACTCCCTCTTAACCAAGGAGGATACCCTCATTCCCTCTTAATTGGGAAATAGATTCTAGCTCCCTATCAACTAGGGAGACATCATAAAAATCATTAATTGGTCTCATATATCATCAACACAACAACTACTTTTTCTTCTTTGGAGACATAGTGGTAGCTGTAAATATTTCTTTCTCATGTTACACCATGCCTAGGCTTCAACCTTTCAGTTATTTTATAAAGCCAAATTATTTCACATTCTTTCTTCATGGACGGGATCTTCGGCTCTTCATAGTGACATTAAATAACAAACTTTGATATTTCTATATTTTTTCAGCCATCATTTTTATCATCAACTAATTCATCTTCTCCTTTTAATGATAAAAAAATTCTTCATAGTTGTTATCACATGCATTTTACAAAATTATGCCTCATACTCTTTCAAATATTCATATAAGATCCTCATGATTATACAAGCCATCAACAATACAAACCATGTGTTACATGATTAAATCACGCAGTTTTAGGTGCAACATCATCAATCAAACTCTTCTTCCAGTTTCTTCAAATGATTTTGCAATATGTATTCCCAGGGAGCCAAGTCATATCCCGAGTAGATCATCAATATTAGATTTTCCAAATTATGATATCCTATAATCAGAGTGTCATGTCAAATTTCGCTACTTTCTCCCTTTGAAGCCAACATTCTTTTGAAATTTCTATCAACATATTACAACAAGGTTAGGTTACATATTTCAATGTGTTCCTAGAATGAACTCATCAGCTGGAAGCTTCAATATCATCAAGGTCCTTACAACCCCCTTTTTCCATCATGCTCGTAATTGTTAAGAAGTCATTATCGAGCACAATTCTTGCCTTTTCCATCCTTGTCATCTTGCTTTCACAATTTTGACAACCTTCATTGTGTTCCCGCAATTTTCACCAACACGTACAACCAAGAAAAATATAAAAAGACGAGCATAATGTCAATTCGGTAAATATAGGGTTTCTATGATTTATTAAGAGTGCATTTATAGGGTTTTAGATATAGATCCTATAAACTTCAAGACCTAACCATTATTAGGGTTTTTACATTTAATGAAATCACCCATTCCTAGGGTTTTGTCTTCAAGCCCTAAGATATAAGTTAATCCAAAATTTTCTAGGGTTTAATACATAACATAGATCATTTAACCTTGCAAACCTTAGATACCATTTCCAAAGAGTTGGGGATCCATAAAGAGGGGACAATTAGTTAGAGTTTCCATTACAAGGGTCTTCCAATTCACATATCATCTAGGGTCTACAAACTCTAGATAGAAAAAGCTATATAAACTTACAAACCATAGATTATTTTATGTCATCAAGGTATACCATGCAAAACTTCTAGAAAAATGCTGCAAAATCTCAATGCATTTCATTTCTACATCTTAGGATCTAATATTTATATTAAAATAAATGCTTGGACCATTTTTTATTATCATACTTGGTCTTCACATCAACATGACGTGGTACCTAACATGCTTAAGAACTAGGTCCTTTTTCATTTCACAACGGAAACAATCAGTTAGGGTTTGCATCTCTAGGGTTTCTCCTTTCATTCCATACTTTTCTAGGGTTTAAAAACTCTAGATGCTAAGCAGGGAAAATTTTAGGGGCTAATATTCGCAGGTGGGCTAATTTTCTATGTTTTTTCCAAAAAGAAAATTGCCAATTTCCATTTTTCCTAAAAATGATTCACCCAAATTTTATATCCTAAAATTATTTAACCTTAAAAATCGCCAAAGTTCTATAGAGAATATATAAAATAATTAGAATTTTGAATATTTTTACAGACATATCGCTAAATAGTTTATAGTTTGCATGTTAGGGACTAGTAAGATTCACCAAGGTTTCTAAACTTTAAGATAAATTTCCATCCTTAGAACTTTCCCTGATGCTAAGACATGTCACTTACAAATTTGTAAATTTATACAACCACACACAAGATTTAGTTTCAAAACCTTAAATTCAAGGTCTTTAAGATCTTTCATGCAGATGCTACGCAAACCCTAGATCCTTCATATCTTCAAGCTCCATCATAATAAGAATATCAAATTCTACACAAATGCTAGAAATTTCACCATCATTAAGACTTTTCATCCAAGCAATGCAATCTAACATACTACAAAACCCTAATTCTTTTTATCCAAGACCCAATCCTTACATGTCACTGTATTGTAATCTATATACATATCTTTCTCAAGATCATCAACAATACTTAATAGAAATTATTCATATCTCTTTGAATTTTGCCTATCCTCTCTTCTGTAGAGACTTGTTCTTGTTACATTTATTAATTTTTTTACGGACTACATTCCATGACAATTTACTCTTTATACAAATTACAGACTTCAAGTCGACTAGATATCGTGACTCCCTCATGTCTTTAAAATTATCAATTATTCATACAACTCCCACGTCCTTTTTGAAACTGAGATGTGAACCAAGCCATCATTCTACTTGTTGTCCAACGACCATCATTAATAGTTGTCTAGCCATAAAATATTGTCATCAAATTACACTATCAATCAATGCTAGCAATGAAAAATGCCAAAATTAACTACCATCTCTTCAAACCATGGAATATTGATGCCACTATCTAGCCATGCCACATTACAATTGAAAAATATAGTGAGATCGACATTGTGATGTGGTTTGATTCCTGATGATGCTATACATATTCGTAAGAACTTATTTATGTGAGCCATCATAGAACAAGTCTTTAGACATGCTTCAAGATCATGATCCATAGGAATGTAAATCATATGCCATAGATAACAATTATGTGACTATGTAAAAACTACGACCCATATTAAAGGTGTGCAAATGAGAGCCATACCATGTGATGCCAAATTACTATATGCGAGCTTTAGGTCATGAGAACCATGGTTTTTTATGAGCCATAAAGAGATCTATATATTGTATCCATGAGTCACGTAGACCACGAGCCAGTATATGATGCTAAGTGAGTCATTGTTAAGACAACTTTGGATTAGAGGTACTCATATTTCTAATTTTTTCCTCAATATCTTCATAAAGGAACTCGTAAGATTGCATTAATTATGGTTATATATTCATACAAATCCCAGGTTTAAGAGCCATAGAGATACCACAATTGATTATCCAAGGAGTATATATTGAGTCACAAAAAAATTTATCCCAGGCACGAGAATGTTGCAAGAACAAAAAGTTGACAATACGTCTCAGAGAACCACCAAGATGAGTTATATATTATTCCATACCACATTTTCATTTTTAGTAAAGATCACAAAATCATGGTGCAATGTCATTGTATAAGGTTGATGCCATGATTCCTGTAATGAAATGATACTGTATGCAACGTCCCAAGATCACCCTCTGTATTTTATGCAAGCTAAAGGTGCATATAATATAGAAACAAGCCATTGCATTTTGTTTGCATCACATAATTAAATTATATCCACAGGAGATCCAAAATTTCTTTCAATTTATATCATTTTCACAATAACTCATATAAAACAGAGATATATGTTTCAAAGATATATCATATGCCAACAATAATGTGATCTTCACACCTCCTTCAAACCTTTGCACGACACTAATACCATGTTTGAGAAATGGGAGTTTTGCATATTAAATTAAATTTCTTATTTTCTTTGATAGTTACTTGTGAATTTATCCGCTTTATCTTTATTATGTTAGTCTTATTCATCAAGAAATTACCAAACTTAAAAAATAAATATCAAAAGAACATAGAGAACACAAGATATAGACTCCAAGCCAAGGAAAAACCCCTCCAAGGGGAAAACCCAAAAAAAATATTTTCTTATAAAATAAAATCAAATGATATATCCAAGATGATATAAATATGGAAAAACTGTTTTTGCTGTGCTAGCTTCCTCATCAGTATTAAATAAAAGTGTGTTTAAGGATCGTCTCAATTAGAAAGTTATGAGAGGGTTTATGTGTCAAATTTGTGTATCTTTTATGAGAAATTCATGAGGTAAATTAGATTTAAAAACACATAAAAAAAAGTAAATTACAGAGAATATAATACAAAACAAACACATTACACAGATTTGGCAACAGAGTTCACCCCTCCTAGGCTACATCTCCTTGGACTTGCTTCAATTGTAAGGCCCTCTTTGGATTAATGGTCAATTCTCTTATTAAATTCACCTAAAATGCTCCAATGGATTACCAACCTGCTCCAATGGATTTAGAAGACCCAAAAACCCCTAATTGGGCCTTTTTTGGCTCTGAAAATGGTATTTAGGTCAAGCAGACTTGACCTCCTCTCCTGATGGCCCTAGGCATATTTAATCTTCAAATGGGAAAAACCATTCCTAGAAGTGCTCCTTTTCTGCTGAAACCTGCACCAAACTTCTCATAGCATCCAAATCTGCTATGATAGACTCTTTCCAAGCCCAATTTGGTCGAAATTTTCTCAAGTTATGGTTTCCTCAATTTTATCCTAGGAAACCCCTTCAAAACTAGAGTAACTCCAATTAAATCCGACAAAACTGGAGGTCCCACCGAAATTTCCAGCCTCCGCCAACTTAACCGCCAAGATAAGTGCAGATTAATTAGTGGATAAGAACAATTAACTGTGGCTTAACGCTAACCCAACGCTTAAGTAAATTCGATTTTAATGAAGGGATAAACACATATTTAAGTTGGTTTGTGGATTAGTTAACATGTGTTTAAACTAATCCTCTGCGCATTTGGATAGGCCTCTGCCTATGGTCACGCCACGAGGTCCTATAGTAAGGGATTGGCCCCGCTTACCACTGTCTTTGAAAATTTTAAAACTTAAATAAATGTTGTGCTCCATACATGTTAAGATCCAATGGGCGGGTATAACGGTAAGTCTTTGTGTTTGTGTGGGGGAGGTCACGGGGTGGAGCTCGATGTCTGCCTGTCCACATATAAAATTTTTGATCAAACATATATTTCCTTTCAACCTTTGGAAGGGCACGTGGCGGCCTTCGAGCTAGCCACATGTCAGCACATCATTCATCCAACCAGCATCCAATCAAACTTTGCCAAATCACCAACCAATTCGGAACTGACACTTGTCAGTAGTTCATTGGTCCACTTGGGGGGAATATTATGGGAATATTTTAAGGAATATTCCTTGGAATATTCTTTTTTCTATCTGGGTTATACAGATACCTAGTCAGCATCCTTGTCACCAAAATTTTCATGTTTGTGTAATCTAACAGATCGCTCTAATTTTCTCATACAAACTCTGTTTTGAGCAAAACGAAGTGCATCGAAAATAGGAAGACGAGACCTATCCAATCATTTAGGTTCTGAGCGATTCTGAGCACTTCTAATTTTCAACAAATTTGTGCCCCCAATTTAGTTTCTAATCAATCCTTCCCACTGAAAGGATTTTGGACCCACAACAATTGGTTATCTGATGAGAGTTTAATCCTCTTCTCTTTTCCAAGTTATATCAACTTGATTCTACTTGGAAAAATATCCATGACAACCACTTTGGTTCACTGACATGACTTGCCTTGCAAATGGCTTGGCACTTCGACCAATGTCCTCCTTTCGTTGCTAACCCAATCCAATGCTTGTTGATTGCTTGCTGACTGATTAAACACTTTGTTGTACCAAAGAGATCCATTGGTGCTTGGAAAGCTGACTGATGGACTTCCCACTGAGAATCTTGTTCCTCCTTTGCACACACATGCATTCGATGCAAGCTTCTCCTTGGAAACCAATTTTGCAAGTTAAGCCCATTTGAGTGAACTACAAAAATGAGTTACAATATCAGTAATCACAAAAAATTAAATGACCATTCTTTTTACCCCCACGGTTCCAAATTCCACATCTGGAAGAATGCATTCGCCATTTCTTTCGCTTCTTGGCATCAACACGTCAAATGGTCTAGAATGGCTGTTGTTTTGGCTGCAAAAATTTTGGAATCTTGTCCACTTTCTGCTTTTTTATTCCATTATCCTCTAATATTGACATGATTCTCATGCCATGATTTTAGTATGAATTCTAATAATGAGCCTCTCGCTCAAGAGTGGACCTTCCAAAATCCTGAGACATCTTGTCACAAGAAAAACCATTTACTTGAAAAACACATCATGCAAGAAACACAACTTGACGACCTCATCCTTTTTCACTTTCAAAGCAAAAAATGTCACATCCTATGAACATCTTCATGCATTCTTACATATTGGTGTACAAACCCATCGACCAAACACAAGTCAACAAAACATGTGTCTTAAAACCATTGACTCTTAAATCAAACAAAATAAAGTACAACACTTAACAATTATTTTCCCAAAACAACAATAATTTCACATGTCATGAAACAATTTGTCAACATCTCCCTTTCATCCTTGGATACAAAATCAACTCTTCCAAGTCGATAAGGCACACATGTATCCATAAATCGACCAACACAAGTCAATCACTCATGCATGTGCAAATGATCAACACTCTCAAGTTGACAACATACATGTTAACAAAGCAATCATCCAACACAATTCAATCACTCATGCATGTTCAAGCACAATGAAACTATAAAAAATTCCAATGTTCACACACACAAACTCTCATGCATGTATGCAATGCTCAACTCTCTCGCAAGTACAATCACAAGTACAAGAATCCCAATGGTATGTACGAGTAGTACTTAAAGAGCTTAAATGACCAAATTTTTTGCAACAAAGTGAGTCAACATACTCCACTTTCAAACACCTTTCCGACGTAAACATGCAACATGCATTATAGAGAAAAAGAAATGCATTCACATGCAAATTGCAACTACAAATTGCCATCATTGCTGCATCTAAGTGAGTCAACATAACTCTACTTTTCCAACATATTTCTTCATGCAATATGCAACATACTTTCAAGAGAAAATAAATGCATTCAGATAAAAATAATTGCATCAATAAGGCAAGATTTACATCAATTATCAAAAGATATTCAAGGCCTTAATTGGTTAAGAAATCTAACCATATCCTTCCAAACCACTTCATTGGCGTTTCTTTCAGTCACACTTTATCATGTGTATCATCGTGACCCACATCAATTATGGAACCCTCTTTTCCATTATTTCCAATCTCTCTCTCCACCTTCTTCAAATGTCGTGGATGACTTGTTGGGTACAAAGTCCAACACTTGTCTACAAGATGACCCTTCTTATGGTAATGAGTGCAAAATAATTGCATCTTCTTTTCAACATGGTTTGATTTTTCCATTAGACCTTTGGCTTTTTGTCCCCTTTGTTTAGAAAGTTTCCTGTGTATGGCTCTCTTCTTCCAACACCTCGAAATAGTATGGTTATTCAAACCACAAAAGGAACATGTAAATTTTCTCCAAATTTTATGTGAGGATTTTCCATGTTTATCATAATTAAAAGCAACTTGATTAAAGGTAGATTTATACCTTGCACATTCACCTTTGTCGCCTTCCTGAGGAGGTGAATTTGACGAGGTAGTGGCTCTCTTCAGAATACCAAGAGTGGCTTCAATGACTTTAGAGCTTTCAGTATCCTCTTGTTTTTCATTTCCCTTAGTTGCATGCTTATGAGCATCTTCTTGCAAAGTGGGTATAAAACTTTTACATTACTCATGAACACAAACTTCACAAGCTTGAGGTAATGAACATGTAATTAAATTCCTTCTTGGAACACCTTCATGTGCCTCCTTGGCTTTGGAGCATTCTCCATCACCTTGTACATAACCAAGACCCAAATACCTAGGCCTTTCCTCTAAAACAATTGGCTCAATTATGTCGTGTGCATGTTTTCCTAGCCCTTTACCTTCATAGCCAATCTTCATCAATAATTTGGACCCTATTCCTCTAGTGTGTCTTTCAAAATAACCTACACATTCATTTTGAGAAGAAATAGAAGATAAAATTGAATTGCATACCTCTTTTTCCTGCACATACTTGGCTAAGGTTTCATTTTCCTCATGGAGTTGGGTCTCCATCTCATGCAGCCTTGCTAGGGTTTCATTTGCAATATGGAGTTGAATCTCCATCTCGTGCATCTTTTCAAGAATATATTGCTTCTCCTCCTTCATGGCCATCAAATTCTCTTGAAGTATAATGCTCTCATTATTATCTTCAAACATCTCTTGCACCATATCTCTTATGATGAAAATATTTTGCACCATTTCTTCATCAAAGAGTCTTGCTATGGAAGATTGATTAGAAACATCACTTGATGAAGTTGTCATCACACTTGTAATGCATAAAAATCTTATTTGCTGTGATTTGAGAGTTGGGTCCTAAATCTTGACCTTCTCCTCTCTTCAGCTTACACACATAAACTTGCACACAGTTAAATTCTCCTTACACAAATACAAAACCAATAACTAATTTTCTAGCTAACCTTGGAAAAACCTGAGATAAACTTGGGCTAAAATGAGCTAAATTGTGCTCAGATACCAACTTGATCTGAATATGGACAAACTAGTTTTTTTGTGCTAGCATCCTCATCATTATTAAATAAAAGCGTGCTTAAGTATCGTCTCAATTAGCAAGTTATCAGAGGGTTTATGTGTCAATTTTTTGTATTTTTTATGAGAAATTCATGAGGTAAATTAGCTTTAAAAAACACATAACAACAAGAAATTGCAGAGAATATAATACACATCAAACACATTACACAAAGTTGATAAAGGAGTTCACCCCTCCTGGGATACATCTCCTTGGACTTACTTCCATGGCTAGGTACTCTTTGGATTAATGGTCAATTCTCTGAGTACATGCACCTAAAATGCTCCAATGGATTCCAAACCTACTCCAATGGATTTAGAAGACCCAAAAACCCCTAATTAGCCTCTTCTGGCTCTGAAAATGGTATCTAGGTGAAGCAGACATTACCTCCTCTCCTGATGGCACTAGGCATATTTAATCTTAAAATGGGAAAAATTTCTCCCATAAGTGATCCTCTACTTATGAAACCTGCACCAAACTTCTCAGAGCATCCAAATCTACTAGGATAGACTCTTCCTGAGCCCAATTTGGTCAAAATTTTCTCAATTTATGGTTTCCTCAATTTTGGCCTAGGAAAACCCTCCAAAACTGGAGTAACTCTAGTTAACTCCGACAAAACTGGAGGTCCCAATGAAATTGGCGGCCTCCGCCAACTTACCTGCCAAGATAAGTGCGAATTAATTAGTGGATAAGCATAGTTAACTGTGGCTTAACTCTAATCCAACGCTTAAGTAAATTCAAGTTTAATGAAGGGATAAGTGCATATTTAAGCTGGTTTATGGGTTAATTAACCCGTGTTCAAAACTAATCCTCCATGCATTTGGATAGGCCTCTGCCTATGGTCATGATACGAGGTCTTATGGTAAGTGGATGGCCCTATGGGGCTGACCCCGCTTACCCCCGCATTGCAAAGTTTAAAACTTAAATAAATTTTGTGCTCCATACATGTTAAGATCCAATGAGCGGGTATAACGGTAAGTATTTGTGTTTGTGTGGGGGAGGTCGTGGGGTCGAGCCCAACCTCCGCTCGTCCACATATAATTTTTTTTATAAAACATATATTTCCATTCGACCTTTGGAGGGGCAGGTAGCGGCCTTCGGGCTAGCCACGTGTTAGCACATCATTCCTCCAACCAAAATCCAATCAAACTTTGCCAATCACCAACCAATCCGGAACTGAAACTTGTCAACAGTTCATTGGTCCACCTGGGGGTGATATTCCTTATAATGTTGTTTTTGCTTACTGGGTTGTATTGATGCCTAGTTAGCATCCCTGTCACCAAAATTTTCTTATTTGTGCAATCTAACATATCGCTCTAACTTTCTCATACGGACTTTGTTTTGAGTGAAATGAAGTGCGATGAAATCAGGAAGACGAGACCTACCCGGTCATTCAGGTTCCGAGTCATTCTGAGCACTTTTAATTTTTAGCAAATTTTTGCCCCCAATTTAGTATCTGATCACAATGCCATTTAACCATATAGAAGCCAAGTAAAACCCTCCTTATTTTATGAAAATCCATCACAATAAGAGACCAAAAACATATGCAACATTATATATTTAACAAGAGATACATCAAGGCATAAATTCCACAAATCATACTTCAAGAAAACTCCTTCTTCAATATCATATTCGGGCCCTCCTCTTTCTCTATGAAATTACATATCAGATGCTCCAAATTGTGTCCAAAAGGAGATCCAATTCACCCTCTATTTATACTATTAAAAGGGGTGAAAAATAGACATGTCCTTTGGGTTAGAGCTTATATGACATACAAGGTCGACATGATTTATAGAGGGAAATTTACCCAAAATTGATATTAAAAAATTAGTTTTTTTTTTCCTTTTTCTTCACAAGTTCAAATAGGACTTTGACACTTTGACTTATCAAATCCTAGAAGCATGAAGAACATTCTTAACTTATAAAATACTAATTTCTTGAGGACGAAACCCATGCTTGAATATATACATTTTTCTTTTCTTCTTTTTGAATTTTACATAAAATACATTTTTATACAATTATGAAGGCCACACATAGTTACATTCTCCAAAACTCCCTCTTAAATAGTCATAATTGTACACTCGATACAAGGATACTCTCAAATTGTAATATTATCATAAGAGGAGTCAGATTGATAAGTCATATTTAAGAATCAATATCATAACCAACATTGTCAACACAGTAAGGCATTGACTAATAAGCTCTATCTCTCCACTAGACCAAAGCACAATTTTGGGAGGATTTACATGAGATACCACACTACCTCTCAAGGGAAATACCCCATCCGTATGTTCATCAGGTATATCCTTCTAGGACTATTCTTATCTTGGATTCCAAATCCTCAAATAATATCAGTCCTCTTTAACGATTCTTATCTTGGATACCCTATCTAATCCTCAAAGAGTGTTGGTCTAAGAGACTACTTCCTATCTTGGATTTTAGTCCTCAAGGAGTACTAGTCTCAAATTCTTATTGAATCCTCCATACCCCATTCTCCCTCCATGGCCTTCACTAGATGTATGATTGTTAGTCCTAGTCTAGTTCATGACACATGAAGAAGAGAATATAATGTCCATCATCACTCCCTCTTAACCAAAGAGGAGATCCTCATTCCATCTTAATCAAGAAATAGATTCTAGCTCCCTATCAATTAGGGAGACATCATCAAAATCCTTATTTTCTCTCATACATCATACACACAACAAATGCTTGTTCTTCTATGGAGATAGGTAGTAGTTGTAGGGATTTCTTTCTCACGTTACACCATGAATATGCTTTGACCATTTAATCATTTTATGAAGCCAAATTCTTTCACATTATTTCTACATGACAAGGCTTTTCGGCTTTATTTTGTGCCATAACATATCAAACTTTGGTATTTCTATATTTTTTCAACCATGAATTTTATCATCAACTAGTTCATTTTCCCCTTTTAAGGAGCCAAAAATTCTTCATAGTTGCTAGATGTTTCCTTTTATAGAATTCTGCCTCATGCTCTTTCAAAGAGTCATATAATCTCCTCATGCTTATACAAGCCATCAACAATACAAAGCATGTGTTACATGATTAAATCATGTATATGTAGTTACAACATCATTAATCAAACTATTCTTCCAACTTCTTCAAATGATTTTGCAATATGTACTCCTAGGGAGCCAAGTCATATCCCAAGCAAATCATCAATATTAGAATTGCTAAATTATGATATCCTCTAGTTAGAGTGTCATGTAAAATTATGCTACTTGTTCCCTTTGAATCCACCATTCTTTTGCAATATATATCTACATATTGCAACACGGTTCTATTACAACTTTCAATGTGTTCTTGGAATGAACTCATCATTTGGAAGATTTAATATCACTAGGGTCCTTACAACTTCCTATTTCCATCATGCTCATCATTATCAAGGAGTTATTATCAAGCACAAGTCTGGCCTTTCCCATCCTCCTCATCTTGCTTTCACAAGTTTGACAACCATTATTATGTGCCTACAAGTTTCACCAACAAATACAACAAAGCAAGATATAAAAATACAAGTGCATAATGTCAATATGATCAATCTACGGTTTCTATGATTTCTGAAAAGTGCATTTATAGGGTTTTAGATGTAGACCCTGGAAACTTCTAACCTAAACCTTATTAGGGTTTTTACTTTTAATGAAAACACCCATTCCAAGGGTTTTGTCTTCAAGCCCTAAGATTTATCTTGATCCAACTTTTGCTAGGGTTTAATACACACCCTACATCATTTAGCCTTGCAAACTTTAGATACCATTTCCTAAGAGCTAGGGATTCTTAAAGAGGGGACAATTAGTTAGGGTTTCCTTTACTAGGGTTTTCCAATTCAAGTCTCATCTAGGGTCTACAAACCCTAGATACCAAAATCTATAAAAACTACAACCCCTATATTCTTTTTCATCATCAGGGTATACCATGCAAAACTTATAGAAGTATGCTACAAAACCTCAATGCATTTCATTTATGTATCTTAGGATCTAATCTTCACATTCAACTGAATACATGGACCGTTTTTTTATCATACCTGGTCTTCAAATCAACATGAGGTAGTACCTAAAATGCTTAAGAACTAGGTCCTTTTTCCTTTCACAACATAAACAATCAGTTAGGGATCTCTAAGGTTTCTCCTTGCTAGGGTTTATAAGCCCTAAATGCCAAGACTTGTCACTTACAAATTTATAAAGTTCTACAACCACACACAAGAGTTAGTTGCAAAACCTTAAATTTTAAGGTCTTTAAGATCTGTCATGCAAATTCTATGCAAACCCTATGCAAACCCTATATCCTTTGTGTCTTCAAGATCTATCAATTCAAGATCTATCACGATAAGAATATCAAATTCTATACAAACCTTATAAATTTCATCATCATTAAGGATTGTCATCTAAACAATGCAATATATCATATTGCAAAACCCTAATGCCTTTTCTCCAAGACCTAATATTTACATGTATGTGTATAATAATCTATATACATATCTTTCTCAAGATCATCAACAAGACTTGATCGAAATTATTCATACCTATTTGAGGTTTACTTGTCCTCTCTTCTATAGTGACCTAGTCTTGTTCCTTTTATTAATTTTTTAATATACTACATGGCATAACAACGTATACTTCAATTCGGCTGGATATCGTGACTGCCTCAAGTCTTTAAAATTTCCATTTATTCATACCAGTTCCACATCCTTTTTCAAACTGAGATGCGAACCAGGTCAACTTTCTACTTGTTGTCCATCGACCATCATTAATATTTCTGTATCCATACACTAATGTCATCAAATTACATTTTCAATGAATGCTAGCCATGAACGATGCCAAAATTAATTGCCATCTCTTGAAACCATGGAATAGCGATGCCAAAATTAATTGCCATCTCTTCAAACCATGGAATAGTGATGCCACACTACAATCGTGATGCGATTTGATGCCTTATCATACCGTACATATTCGCAATAACTTCTGTATGCGAGCCATCATGAAACAAGTCTCTATACATGATTTAGGATCTTGATCCACAAGAAATGTGAATCATAGGCCATGGAGAATCGATGATGTTACTATGTAACAACTGCAAATGCAAGCCATACCATGTGATGCCAAATTACTGTATGCGAGCTTTAGGTTATGAGAACCATGGTTTTATGTATATTTATAAAATCATTATTTTCGTAACTTAAAGCTCACATACAGTAATTTATATACATATAGTATCCACGAGTCACTCAATGAACGATTCACTCAGTCGATGAGCCACTGTATAATGTAAAGTGAGTCATTGTTAAGACAACTTCGGATTAGATGCTACTCATATTTCAAATATTTTTCCTTACAGGCTTCATAAAGGAACTCATATTGTTGTCTTAACACCATAACACACATTAGTCTTATCAATCCATTAATCAATTTATATAGCCACATCAAAGGCTTAACAACAAGCTAGCATCAATACAAAGTCATTACACATTCTATCAAGGATATAAACCAAGTATACATCACACCAACTCCACTTGCATTCAACACTCCAAGTCTTGCTCTAAGGTTTCATCCCATAATCCCTAGGACTTTAAATTCTTGTACTAGGTTGTCTCTGCCTCTGATGCTCACAAAAAGATAAGCTCCTTTTGATCACTGTCAGCTTGTTGATCATACGTCATAACACCAAAAGATTTACTTTGGTTTTCTTTCTATCTTAGTTTTAGATTATGACATTATTAGTTTTGGTTCAAGGATGCACACACTAGTAATCTCTTAGGATTTTAATTATTGTTCATGCTTTCTATTTCACTATAAGTTTCATTAATCTTGCTTTCTAGAGTAGTTTTGCTTCCAAAAGTCTAATAGTCTAGATTTTATTTATAAAGTCTCATATATTAGATTTTCCATAGTTTAAAGTTGTTTTTCAAAATCAATAGATTAAGATTTCATTTTGAATTCAATAGATTAGATTTGGTTTTCAATCACAATAGATTAAATTTAATTTCAAAATTCATAGATCAAGATTTAATTTCAAAACCTTGTCGACTAGAATTTGCTTTCATGCTTAATAGTCTATAATTTCAAAATCTTTCATAATTAGAATAGTTTGCTTTACATTTCAAGTCTTTCACTTGATGCTTTCTTAGATACAATATTTTAGAAAGAGCATGTGTGCATTCTCACCAAGATCTTTTTATAAATAGTTTTTATTTTAATTGCATTATAGAATAGATTTATTTTATAGTTAAAATTGAAAGTTGAATTCCTAGCATATATTGTGCAAGTGTACTTCACAAGTATACATAATTGGATTGACATATAAATGTAAGCAGATCAAGAGTCAATTAAATTACCCAACATTTTGGCATAATTACAGATGAAGTATACATAGGCATTAGCTTTTAATTTTGAATGCCTTTTTATTTATACAACTCTGGATAGGAAGAGTGGTAAGACAAGAGGTAAGAACCTATGCATCACAATTGTGGGGTTCCTCCTAACCAGAGTTGTTGAATTTCATCTCATTTTTAGCTGTATTCATGCTTTGATGCATAAAAGTTAAATTTCATTCATTTTAGATTGCATTCTAGAGGTAGATTCATTGAAGGTGTTAGTGTCAGTCTAGCCATATTGCCATCAGTGATCAAAATTTCTTTTTTGCATTTGCATATTAGGAGTCCCATACCATAAATTCTCACCATTCCTCTAGGTCATGGATTCATTGATGGTAGTGATTTTTCATCAGTTTTCCCTCATGTGAAACTTGCTGATTCTCCTCTCTGTGGTCTTTAGTCATGAGTTTCTTTCACTTTGTATAGTCATGTTAGTAGGTCATATGATGGGTCTCATTAGGTTCTAGGATCTCACCGTGGTCAAATTAATGAGTCAAGTGTCAATAAATATCAGCAAGGTCATGAGGAAGTCAATAAACTCAAAGTCACAGCACCTGGGAAGATCAAAAAAATGTTTTATTCAGTTTGATGTAATTTTCACCTCAAAACCATGTTTTGAGGTGAAAACATGATACTTTGCCTTTAATTATCATCTTTATGTAATTTTATGTAATAAGTTACACTTCAGAAGCTTCTATCTCCACAAAGTTATTGCCTTGCCCTTCAGAGAGGTTTTCCATTTCATTTTTTGTGTTAAATCATGTTCTAAGTATGTCCATCAGAAAGAGCCCAGAAAGAGCTTTCCAACGGTATATTACACTCTCAAAACTGACTCCTGGATTGAAATTTATGCCTAAGTGAATAAAGTCCCCTATAACCTAACCCTTCCCTTTTTCCCACCTTTCCCTTAAACTTTATGTTATTAAAGTTTAATATTTTCTTTTATAAAACCCCTTTTTCCCCGTCCGATGGAAAAATTGCATTGTTAAAATCTTTTAAAACACGATGTGTTTTAGTTAAAACCACTTCCCCACCTTCCCATTTAAACTTTATAATAAAGTTTTAAAACATTTTATATTATAAATCTTTACCGATCACAATCGCACCATATCTGTTGTTCATTCTGATAGGCCCTTGTAAAGACTCTGATGCGATTGAGTCCCTTTTGATTGGACCCTGCCCGAATACATCCTAACCGTTGATCCGATGGACGATCGGATGGCACAAACTCCATCGCTCTATTTCAATCGGTGATTTCATAAAGCGATACACCCGATTGAGCCCTGCCGATTGCAAACCCCCGATTACACCTCCATCTTTGATCGTCCCCTCTAATTAGACGGCTCATACTCTATCGCACCATCACAATCAGTGTGATCACATAGCATTCTTCCTCTGCTCTCCTCCGACCTCCCGATTCTGATGGATCTACGGGTCCCACCGCATAATCCTCCGCCCATTCATAGTAAAAGGGCTTCTTCCCCTTGTAAAACTTAAATTTTATTTTATTTTGTTTTACAAAGGTCTTGCCCCCATCGCTTATCCCCATCGCATTGGAGGAATTTTATTATGTAATATAATCATCCCAAATCCCCAATTGCGATTGCGATTTGGTCCCTGGGTCCCACCGTAAAATTCCCCCCCTGCTCCAGGTTAAAATGCTATTTCCCTTTGAAATGCGTTAAGTCATATTTGATTATGGATGCCCCAATCACATCGGTGAAAATCCCATTGCGCCTTAACACCTCCCTTCACTTCTGATTCTGATTCCGATTGTTCCCCCGGTCCCACCTTAATCCCTTCCTTTTTTCAAATGAAATTCGGTCTTTTCCCTTTGTAAAAAGTGGAAAATCATTTTCATTTGTTTTAAAGGGATTTCTCATCTCTTCTATTGTATAAACCCCATTGGACCTTTCCAATCACATCGGAGTTTTTGCCTTGTTCTCATAACATCTCCCCCTTTCCTCCAATCCCCGATTGCAATTACACCATCGCAACATGTATTTTCAATTGCTCCATTATATATTGTATCCCCTCTTCCCCATTGATCCCGATTGCGAGTGCGATTTTGGACCCCACCTCCTTTCCCTTTCGCTCCTATTCACTCAAAGGGGCATTTCCTTCATTTAAGGCATATTTCAATTTTATTGGTTCTATAGGCATTTCTCAGCATATATGAGATTTTTAATAAGGAAAAAGCGACAGTCAAAGGCCATAAGTTAGAAATGAAACAGAGACTTCTACAGCAGCAGTAAAATAGGAATTTGTTTTTCAGATTTCCTATTTTTCTTTCATCCAATGTAACAACAGAATATTCAGATGGCTCAAAACGTATTGTTGTTCCTTATTTTCAGGGACAAATTGTTGGTTCTCTTTCTATGATCGAACTTCAGTTCTTGAGCTGGTAATAGCTCCTCTTTTTGTGGATATACTTCCCTCACATTCTAGTCTATTTAATGTAATTTTGTAAGCAATCTGTAAGTAAGTAAGGGAATAGTGTGGAAATCAAGAAGGACGCTCTGCACTCCATTGTAATAGTTTTCCAGGGAATTAATGAGAAATGCAGCTCTGATTTGTGGGATCCATGTGGTATGAATTTTAGCATTTGTTCCTTCCTTTGAGTTCATATGTAAATTGTTATGTGTTCCATTCATTCATAAACATTTATGATTGAATTCTTTCAAGACAGATAGGTAGAATCCATTTTTAATGCTCTGCCTTGGGAAATCATTCAATATTCTATATTTTCTTCTATTTGAAAAGGATCCATATCTTATGCCCTTTTTAGCTCCTCACCAGTCTTACCATATCATCATTATTTAAAATTTAATTGCTAAAATTCATGCCTACCTTGTCCCATGAAATAACCTGTATCCCTGATTTAATTCCCGATTCAAACTGTCCCATTCGTTCCATACAATCCTGAAATTCATTCATTTAAATATTTTCCCATTATTATACCTAGCCTAAAAATCAGTTCATAATTGTACTTTGTTGAATATACGGAGAGAGCCCTTTTCTGACCTTGTAGGGCTAGCTAAAAGGCTAAGCGTGGTTTAAAGGTTACCCTGATTTGCCTTTTCAGCCTGAGGTCCAGATCAGGTGATAACATTTCTGGAAACCCCACTGGGGAAAACATTTAGCATAAAAGATTTATCACCCCAGTAATATTTTCCTTGTAAATTCCTGGACTCTAGATAATGATGTTCAAAGCTTGTTAGGCTGGAAATAGAATTTTGTAAAGTAGAAAATTTCACCACACTGGCTTCAAGAAGATACACAAGGGCCAATCCTGATCCAAATCCTCCCCTTGTGTTTGAAAATCCTAATCTCATTCCAAGAATAGTCGGAAGACAAGAGGGATCACTAAGTCCTAGACCTATCTTCACATCCCATACTTGGCCCAGTGAGTGGTTGTTTGTAGAATATCTTTGTTTTGATGAGTGTTTTGAGCTTTCGTTGTTTAGAAGCAAGTTTGAAACTGCACTTGATGACATAGTTTTAGATCCAAAATTTCTTGTAGATATTGAAGTTCAAAGGGAAAATACTTCAATTGATGATTATATTTTGAATTCCCCTCAGTCATCTATCACTGTAACCCATATCCCTGAGCCTTCAGAGTAATCAGGAACAACATTTTCTCCTCCTAATTCATCAAAATTCCCGTCAGTGAATTCTCAGCTTTCATCTCCTCCATCAATACCTCCCTTAAATCCTAGTAGCACAAACACTGTTATAAATCCACCTCGAGTCATGGCTGCCCGCTATGCACCCTTGGTTTTACCTTAGATTCTGAATGATATGCCTGCTGATTATCAACGTAAAATTCCCATCTTTGATGCCACTCAAAGCACCATAGACCAACAGCATGCTGATAAGATGAATGACTTTTTTGATCTACATGAGGTAGAGGCAGAGAATGTAACCACAAGGTTGTTTGTCCAAAGTTTTGCAGGTGAAGTTAGAAAGTGGTTTAGAGCCTTGCCAACAAGCTCTATTCGCACTTTGCAGGAGTTACACACACAATTCTTAGACCAGTGGGAGGTAAAGAAAAACCCACTCCAAATTTTGTCTGAATATGAGAATATTAAAAGAAATGTGGGTGAAACTGTACAGGATTATTGTCTAAGATTCAATGCTGTATATAATGCTATTTCGGCTAACCTCAAACCTCCTGTGGGATTAGCCTTGCTCAAGTTTCCAGATGGTTTCGATGCTGATATGGCATATCAACTGCGAGAAAGAGATCCTACCACACTTGAAGACATGCAGAAGATAGCTGTGAGGGTGGAAGCTATTTTTCTCGCCAAAAGAGTGCAGACTAGGGATGAAAAGAGAGTCATTGTGAAAGAAGAAACGTATCCTTCAGATAGTAATATGGACACTTTGATTCGAACAGTCGAAAAGATGGTTGATCGGTTAACCATTTCGGACAGACCTGAGGCACAAATTAGGAATCCGAATTTCAAAGGACAGCAACCGTAATTCAGAATTAAACAAAGAGAACAGAGAGCGCAGGACCAAGCAGCACCACAATAGCAGATCAGGACTCCATTGCAGCAGAATTATGTTCAAGGAATGGAGACGGATGATGATGATCCCATGATTGAAGCCAATCATTTCTTCACAGCCGATGGTGTGCCCATATTTCTTACTGAAGATGAGGAATATACAGCGATTACAGATATTAAAAAAGATGAAGATTTCATTTTGGCCAACGATGTAGTGTTAGAAGAAGAGTCCGACGACTACCAAAGAGGATACATGAATGCTTTATTAGCGCAATAGAAGCAGTACTCTTTGAGGAACAGAGATGTTCCGATCAGTCCCATTCAGAAGAGAAAAGAGTTCCAAATGAAAAACGATTCTTCAAATATTTAGAAGAAAGGAAAAGAGCCTGCCAATCCTTCTCCCAGCAAGCCATCTTCAGTAATTAATACAGCGAATGAGAAGAACCAGCATAGCGCAGCAAAGGAGCAAATAGAGAAGAAAGACCCTCCCATCAAAGAGGTAGAAAAAATCTCTTATTTTAATTTGGAGAATGAAATTTCTAAATTGAAAGTGTCTATGCCCTTGACTGAGTTGGTGAAAAATAGCACTTATAAAAATCAGTTGTCTAGAATTTTTCAAATAGACTCTGTTTCTGATATGGTAAATGTTGAAGATGATTACCCTGAACTCATCTTTGGTTCAGCCACAGAAGATCAATCTGAAGAAAGTGAAGTCCCTCCCTTTTACCGGAGTCTTAGATTACATGAGTTCATCTTGCATAATGCTATGTTGGACTTTGGAGCCTCACATAATTTGATGCCCAAAGCCATTATGGAGAAGTTAGGACTTGATATTACCCGCAAATACCATGATTTGTATTATTTTGACTCTGGTAGGGTCCATTGTATTGGTATTGTCAAAGACTTGGTAATATATTTAGATAAAATCCCAGCTAAGAATGTTTTGATGGATGTAGTTGTTGCTGATGTTCCACCACGGTTCGGAATGCTTTTATCCAGGTCTTGGGGTGCAAAACTTAAAGGAACCATGCAGCTTGATTTCTCTTGTGCCACCATTCCTGTGTTTGGCCAGTTGAGAAAAATATATAGGGAGAAGAAAATGAAATATATGATCACTAGCAAAGAGAAGCCAGTAAATCACTCCATTAATGCAGTCCACATAGATTTAGAGTCATTTGTGTTATATTTAGATGGTGGTTTGAATGATGAAAATGTTCAGTTGGTACAAGTAGATGAAATACTTGATATTTCAGAGAATTTTAGGGAAGTCCTCAAATAGGGAAAAGATAAAGCAGCAAGCACTTCTGAGCCTCTTGCCTGCCATCAGTAAAAAGACAGTGAATAGCAGAAATATGTAGAAATTAGTCAAGATAAAGTAGAGAAAGAAACAAAGTTTCAGCATTTGGAAGAAGTAGAAGAAGGCCTATGGAGCATGGACTTTGATGGAGCTATTGATCCGGATTTATGAAGGAACGCAACAGAATACAGAAATAACCATAAACATAGAGATGCAGCGGAAATAATGCATCATTTCATTGATATCAAATAACAGAAATATGCTTACAGACATAATGGAAATAAAATAGCTAGGGTGCTGGTAGCGAATCTCTGAGAAGAGATGTGGTGGCTACAGACCTCTGAACTGTGTTACAATGAGGCTCGAGGGCATATTTATTGTTGAGAAACAATGTAGAATTTGAAACGTCCAAAAACCTAACCGTAGGAGATGAGGCGCCAAAACTGTGGGCGCCCGTTTGGGTAAATTGGTGGTTCAACTTCCCAGGGGCATAACTTTGGCACCCGATCTCCGTTTGACGCGCTCAATAGCTCGTTAGAAAGATCTATCCGAGGACTTCAATTTTTGAATGAGCAACATCGGTCCATGGACCCATGTTGCTCTCCGTTTTCCCAAAAATTTCATTTAGGGCCTCAAAACGGCTCCGGAAGTTCAGGACCCGAAAAACTGCTAAAAATAGTAAGTTTTGTTGCAACTTGAAAATTGAAAGAACTAAAGATGGGGGTTCAAATGGAATAGGTGGGTGGCCACCAATATCCACCTGGATCATTAAGCCCCCAAAACGGCTCCGAGAGTGGAGGACCCGAAAACCTGCTAAAAATAGTAAGTTGTGCTGAATGTGAAAAGATGCAAGAATTGATGGTGCTGGTCCAAATGGAATAGGTGGGTGGCCACCGATATCCACCTGGATCATTCCTCCCTCCTTAGGAAGCAATGGTCCCCATTGCGTTGAGATCCCCCATGAGATGAGGCAAATTCTGTTGAACTGAGTATTAGATGTGTTGAAGATGTCATGGACCTGCGGGTGGACATGCTGGATGCGTTTAGTAAATTTGGTTTCTTTATTAGCCTCATACAGTACATGTTTGGATTCTGTATGTGTAGTTGTAGGATGTATGGCAACATCAGGTGGTGGTGCATTGGGAGTCAGATCAATGGAGTGCTTGTCCTGACAGTGTAGAGGAACCTCTATGAGTGAGGAGAAATTTTCATCGTATTCCTCCATGACTTTGTCCATCTGCTGCAGCCGTGAAAGGGAGCCCTGTTTCGAGGTTGTGGCCACAATATTCTTCTTTCCCTATGAGTGAGTTGTAAGGAAAATGAATTTCCTGGTCTGGGAAACAATCTTACTGCGTTGTTTTGCAGTAGTCAAAGAGATGGCAGGAGGCGGTACTACCTCCGGTATCCTGTACAAGTTATTTCCCAAAGTAATAATAACATCACGAGGCCTAGACTCATACACAGCATGTTGCCTCCACAAGTATGGTTGGCCCAATAATACATCAGCTACATCAAGAGGAGCAACATCACACAATACCTCATCCGTGAATGGCTTGATACTGTACGGAAGGCGGAACTGCTGGCGGATGCGGAGATCTCCCCCTGGGTGGAGCCACCCAATGGTATATGGCTGTGGGTGTGCTATGGTAGGTAGGTCGAGCCACTTCACGACCTCTGCTGAAATGAGGTTCTTTTGGCTTCTGCTATCGATGAGAAATTGCAGCGGAGAACCCTTCACCCACATCTATGACTTGAAGAGGCGCTCCCCCTCCTATGGATCCTTTAGACCCTCCCTCTGGATCTTGGTGGTGGCAACAATAGCACTGGGATCCGCATCAATGATCTGCTTCCCTTTGTCATTTCCTTTGTATGGCTCTAACTCAGGATCAAAAAATGCATCTAATTCGGGTGCCTTTAGTTCGGCCACCAAAGACTGTTTGGCTCGACACTCCTTTGTACTGTGAGTGGGGCTATTATGAAATTCACACCACTTCCCTGTGTCCTTCTTTGGATTTTTGGTGTTCTTTTGAGTCGCAGTGCTTTGGCCCTACCTGTTGTTCTTCGGTTTGGGGGCACCTTTCGGATTCGCAGATCCAAAGTCTCGCTTCTTTTGCTTAAATTTCTGCTCGATCTTGGCGGCATAGCGATATGCCGTGCCAAGCGATGTAATGTCGAGGAACTCCATTTCCTCTTGAATGTGTTTGTGCAGACAGCCGCGGTACTTGAGCACCAAATGTCTCTCTGAATCTTTAATACCCAACTTTGTGCGTAGGGTATGGAACAGATTCGTCAGTTCGTGCACATCTTGATCCATTTGTTGCCGCAGCGTGGTCCATTGGATGTATTTGTCCTCATAGCTCCCCACAGGGTAATATTGTTCCTTGATGCCGTCTCGGAACGAATTCCAAGTGGGTGTGGTCGAGAACAGAGAGGGTTCCCCTTCACCCTCTTGCTCACGGTAGGTTTCCCACCAGTCTTTGACATGGGGGGCGGCTTTGAGGAGTGCAAAAATAATCTTTTCTCGGTCAGAGAATTCATGGACCGAGAAATACCCTTCCAGCAAATTTAACCATCTGTCTACAGCGTCTGCATCTATTTTTCCTTCAAATATAGGAATGTCAAAGTTTACCTGTACCTTGAAGGGAGTGGCGCCTCCAGAGTGGCTGTTGGATGCAGATGCGCCATATGTGGGTAGTCGTTGAAGGATTTGAGCAAATTTATCCATCATCGCGTTCCTTTGTTTCTCGAGGGCCTCCTCGAGCAGTATTTTGATAGGATCTCCTGCTCCCTCGTCTTTCTTTTCTTCCGCCATGGGAGGTCGTCGGGGTTTGCGAGGCTGATCTTGCAAGGGTTCAACCAGATCGAGCCCTAACTCCTTATATCCTGACCGCGTTGGGGACATGCAAAGAAAAACAAAGAAAGAGCAGACCCGCTCTGATACCACTGATCCGGATTTATGCAGGAACGCAACAGAATAAACACATAACCATAAATACAGAGATGCAGCAGAAATAATGCGTCATTTCATTAATAACAGAAATATGCTTACAGACATAATGGAAATAAAATAGCTAGGGTGCTGGTAGCGAATCTCTGAGAAGAGATGTGATGGCTACAGACCTCTGAACTGTGTTACAATGAGGCTCGAGGGCCTATTTATTATTGAGAAACAATGTAGAATTTGAAACGTCCAAAAACCTAACCATAGGAGATGAGGCACCAAAACTATGGGCGCCCGTTTGGGTAAATTGGTGGTTCAACTTCCCGGGGGCGTAACTTTGGCATCCGATCTCCGTTTGACGCACATGATACATCATTAGAAAGCTCTGTCCGAGGACCACAACTTTCGAGAGGAATTTCATTCCATGAAATTTGTTGTTAAAACGATGCCCAAAAAATGTCGTTTAGGGCCTCAAAACGGCTCCGGAAGTTCAGGACCCGAAAAAAGGCCTCAAAGCTGAGCTCTGGAATTTAGGATAGAAAAACTACTATGAATAGTAAGTTTTGTTGCAACTTGAAAATTGAAAGAACTGAAGATGGGGGTTCAAATGGAATAGGTGGGTGGCCACCAATATCCACTGGATCATTAAGCCCAAAACGATACAGTGGAGGACAGAAAACTGCTAAAACCGTAGTTGTCTTGAATGTGAAAAGTTGCAAGAATTGATGGTGCTGGTCCAAATGGAATAGGTGGGTGGCTAGATATCCACGTGGATCATTCCTCCCTCCTTAGGAAGAAATGGTCCCCATTGCATTGAGATCCTCCATGAGATGAGGCAAATTATGTTGAACTGAGTATTAGATGTGTTGAAGATGTCAAGGACCTGCGGGTGGACATGCTGGATGCATTTAGTAAATTTGGTTTCTTTATCAGCCTCAGACAGTACATGTTTGGATTTTGTATGTGTAGTTGCAGGATGTATGGCAACATCAGGCAGTGGTGCGTTGGGAGTCAGATCAATGGAGTGCTTGTCCTGACAATGTAGAGGAACCTCTATGAGTGAGGAGAAATTGTCATCGTATTCCTCCATGACTTTGTCCATCTGCTGCAGCCGTGAAAGGGAGCCCTATTTCGAGGTTGTGGCCACAATATTCTTCTTTCCATGTGAGTGAGTCATAAGGAAAATGAATTTCCTGGTCTGGGAAACAATCTTACTGCGTTGTTTTGCAGTAGTTAAAGAGATGGCAGGAGGCAGTACTACCTCCGGTATCCTGTACAAGTTATTTCCCAAAGTAATAATAACAGCACGAGGCCTAGACTCATACACAGCATGTCGCCTCCACAAGTATGGTTGGCCCAATAATACATCAGCTACATCAAGAGGAGCAATATCACACAATACCTCATCTGTGAATGGCTTGATACTGTATGGAAGGTGGCATTGCTGGCGGATGCGGAGATCTCTCCCTAGGTGGAGCCACCCGATGGTATATGGCTGCGGGTGTGCTATGGTTGGTAGGCCAAGCCGCTTCACGACCTCTGCTGAGATGAGGTTCTTTTGGCTTCCGCTATCGACGAGAAATTGTAGTGGAGAACCCTTCACCCACATCTGCGACTGGAAGAGGCGCTCCCCCTCCTCTGGATCCTCTGGACCCTCCCTCTGGATCTTGGTGGTGGCAACAATGGCACTGGGATCCGCATCAATGATCTGCTTCCCTTTGTCATTGCCTTTGTCTGGTTCTAACTCAGGATCAGAAAATGCATCTGATTTGGGTGCCTTTAGTTCAGCCACCAAAGACTGTTTGGCCCGACACTCGTTTGTGCTGTGAGTGGGGCTGTTATGAAATTCACACCACTTCCCTGTGTCCTTCTTTCGATTTGTGGTGTTGTTCTGAGTCACATTGCTTTGGCCTTGCCCCTTGTTCTTCGGTTCAGGGGCACCTTTCGAATTCGCAGATCCAAAGTCTCGCTTCTTATGCTTAAATTTCTGCTCGATCTTGGCGGCATAGCGATATGCCGTGCCAAGCGATGTAATGTCAAGGAACTCCATTTCCTCCTGAATGTGTTTGTGCAGACAGCTGCGGTACTTGAGCACCAAATGTCTCTTTGAATCTTTAATACCCAACTTTGTGCGCAGGGTATGGAACAGATTCGTCAGTTCGTGCACATCTTGATCCTTTTGTTGCCGCAACGTGGTCCATTGGATGTATTTGTCCTCATAGCTCCCCACGGGGTAATATTGTTCCTTGATGCCATCTCGAAACGAATTCCAAGTGGGTGTGGCCGAGAACAGAGAGGGTTCCCCTTCGCCCTCTTGCTCACGGTAGGTTTCCCACCAGTCTTTGACATGGGGGGCGGCTTTGAGGAGTGCAAAAATAATCTTTTCTCGGTCGGAGAAGTCATGGACCGAGAAATACCCTTCCAGCAAATTTAACCATCTATCTACAACGTCTACATCTATTTTTCCTTCAAATATAGGAATGTCAAAGTTTACCTGTACCTTGAAGGGAGTGGCGCCTCCAGAGTGGCTGTTGGATGCAGATGCGCCATATGTGGGCAGTCGTTGAAGGATTTGAGCAAAGTTATCCATCATCGCGTTCCTTTGTTTCTCAAGGGCCTCCTCGAGCAACATTTTGATAGGATCTCCTGCTCCCTCGTCTTTCTTTTCTTCCGCCATGGGAGGTCGTCGGGGTTTGCGAGGCTGATCTTGCAAGGGTTCAACCAGATCGAGCCCTAACTCCTTATACCCTGACCGCGTTGGGGACATGCAAAGAAAAACAAAGAAAGAGCAGACCCGCTCTAATACCACTGATCCGGATTTTATGCAGGAACGCAACAGAATACAGAAATAACCATGAACATAGAGATGCAGCGGAAATAATGCTTCATTTCATTAATATCAAATAACAGAAATATGCTTACAGGCATAATGGAAATAAAATAGCTAGGGTGATAGTAGCGAATCTCTGAGAAGAGATGTGATGGCTACAGACCTCTGAACTGTGTTACAATGAGGCTCAAGGGCCTATTTATTGTTGAGAAACAATGTAGAATTTGAAACGTCCAAAAACCTAACCGTAGGAGATGAGGCGCCAAAACTGTGGGCGCCCGTTTGGGTAAATTGGTGGTTAAACTTCCCGGGGGCATAACTTTGGCACCCGATCTCCGTTTGTGCGCATGATACATCATTAGAAAGCTCATTTTGAGGACCACAACTTTCGGGACAGATTTCATTCCATGAAATTCGCTAGTATGAATGCTAAATGTCATTGGGGCCTCAAGCGGCTCCGGAGTTCGGGACCGAAAAACTACTAAAAATAGTAAGTTTTGTTGCAACAAATTGAAAGAACTAAAGATGGGGGTTCAATGGAATAGGTGGGTGGCCACCAATATCCACGGATCATTAAGCTAAAGCGACAGAGTGGAGGACCCAAAAACCTGCTAAAAATAGTAAGTTGTGTTGAATGTGAAAAGCTGCAAGAATTGATGGTGCTGGTCCAAATGGAATAGGTGGGTGGCCATCGATATCCACCTGGATCAGCTGTTGGTAAGGACAGTGCTGGTATTGGAATATGGATTTGGAGCCCTATTTTTCAGCTTGAAAAGGTTCCTAGTAATGTTAGAGTATGTGCTTATAAGTTTGCTTTTGACTGCTCTAACAATGAAGCAGAGTATGAAGCTTTGATTGCAGGTTTGAAAATTTTGAAGAAGTTAAATGCAAAAAAGATTTCTGTATATGGAGATTCAATGCTGATAATCAAGTAGGTAAAAGGAGAGTACCAAGAAAAGCATCCTTGATTGAGGGCCTATCGAAATGCAGTCCTTGATATCTTGAAGACATTCCCCGAGTACACTTTGACAACAATACCCAGGATGCAGAACCTTATTGTCGATTCTCTTTCCACTACTGCAAGTAACTTGAAAATTCCAATGAACTCCAGCAACAAGTTTGAGATTTATGTCAAACATAGGCCTGTTGTTCCTGATAATCTAAGGTATTGGCAAGTGTTTTGGGAAGACAATGAGATCAATGCTTCTTTGCAGAGTGATGGAAAATTTAAAGATACTCTCCTAGAAGGTGACTATGAGGTTGATGATCAAGAAATTGAAGCAAATCAGATGGACATATTGTAGCTAAAGGATAATGTAATTATTAGAGGAATCATACCTTTAGAGGAGCTTTTTGATCAAGATGATGTTGCAAAGAAACCAAGCTTGGTGCCTACTGAGAAAGGAGTTGAAGATGTGAATTTTGGAACAGCTGACAAGCCCAAGTTTGTGAAGTTGTCAAAGGCATTGTCCCCTGAGGTAAAGGAAAAGTATGTTAAATTTCTTTCAGAACTTTCTGATGTGTTTGTGTGGGATTATTCAGATTTGAAGGTGTGTGATAAGAACATAATTCAGCATACTATTCTCATCAAGCCGGATCATAAACAATTTAGATAGAATCTGAGAAGAATCAATCCGAAGCTGCTGCCATCCATTGAAAAAGAGGTAAATAGATTGTACAAAGCTGGTATCATTGTTCCAATTAGATTTTCTGACTGGATTTCAAATTTGGTTCCGGTACATAAGAAGACATGAGAGATAAGGTTGTGCATAGATTTTCAGAATCTGAATAAAGCTTCCTTAAAGGATAATTATCCACTTCCGAAGATGGACCATATTCTGCAAAGAGTAGTCGGAGCATCAAGGATGTCACTACTCGATGGCTACTCAGGCTATAACCAGATCTTGGTGCATGAGAAAGACCAAGACAAAACTGCCTTCACAACACCTTGGGGAACCTTCCAGTATGCCAAAATGCCATTCGGACTGAAGAACGTTGGAGCCACTTTCCAGCGAGCAATGGAAATTGATTTTTCCAATGAAAAAGATGTTTTTCTTGTTGTTTATTTGGATGATCTGATGGTGTTTTCTGGTTCTGATGATGAGCATTTTCACCGTTTGAGGGTTGTGTTTCAGCGATGCAGAAAGTTTGGGATTTATCTCAATCCAAAGAAGAGCCTCTTTGCCATGGATGAAGGCAAGTTGCTGGGGCATGTCATCTCTAAAGATGCTATCTGCATTGATCCATCTAGAGTAGAGGCAATTCAGCACATAGACCTTCCACAAAACAAAAAGGAGATTCAAGCATTCAATGGTAAGATGAATTTCTTATGCAGATTTATACCCAATTTGGCTGAACATCTACGGGAAATGACTAACATGTTGAAGAAAGATAGCACTATTAAATGGAGTGAGGAAGCTATCAAGTCATTTAATCTGGTAAAGTTTTCTTTGTCCAATGCCCCAGTCTTGATTAGTCCCAACTATACTCAGGATTTTATTATTTTTTCATTTGTATCAGAGCATACTATGGCTGTTGTTTTGATGCAAAAAAGAGATCAGATTGAAAATCCAATTGCCTTTTTCAGTAGGACTATTAGAGATGATGCTTTAAGGTATAATATTATTGAGAAACAAGCATTGGCTCTTATAAAGGCATTGAAGGATTTTAGGGTCTATATTCTGCATTCACATACTATAGCATATGTTCCTAATGCCGCAATAAAGGATGTTCTAATGCAAACTGATCCAGAAGGTCGAAGAGGTAGGTGGATAGCAGCTCTGTTGGAGTATGATTTTGAGATCAAACCCACAAAGTTCATCAAAGTACAAGGCTTGGCAAAATTAATGGCCCAATCAAATTTGCATGCCCTGGATATAAACCTCATAACAACAATGTTAGAGGATGAAGATGAAGGTTTGCTTGTTCCAATTTCAGATATTTTCCTACAATCCCCATGGTATTCAGATATTGTTTATGTTCTTCAGCATCTTTCACCACCTCCAGGGATGTCTAAAAGTAAAGGTAGATCACTGAAACTTAAATCTGCTAAATATTGTATTTTAAACAATACTCTTTATTGGAAAGATCCTGGAGGTATTCTTCTTAATTGTTTGGTTGAAGATGAGGCTCAGAAGGTAATGCATGACTTTCACAAAGGTGATTGTGGCGGTCATTTGTTTTGGAAAACTACAGCTAACAAAGTGTTGAGAGCAGGATATTATTGGCCCACTTTATTTTCAGATTTGTATAAAACAGTGATGAGTTGTCATGAATGTCAAATTTTCCAAGGGAAGAAGAAATTTCTTCCTCTTCTTTTGAAACCAGTTTCAATAAACGCTCCCTTTCAGTAGTGGGGACTCGATTTCATAGGAGAAATCCACCCCGCATCATCATCACAACATCGATGGATATTGACAGGTACGGATTACTTCACCAAATGGATCGAGGTTGTTCCAGCAAGGCAAGCTACAGATACCGTAATTATTGAGTTCCTAGAATCAAATATTTTATCTCGTTTTGGCTGCCCTCACAAAATTATAACAGATAACACAGCAGCGTTCAAGTCTAAGAATATGGTGGATTTCTGCGACAAATACAATATTGTCTTGGGCCATTCGACAGCGTACTACCCACAAGGCAACGACCTCACAGAATCATCGAACAAATCTTTGATAAACATAATCAAGAAAATGCTGGAGGCAAACAAAAGAAACTGGCATTGAAAGCTCATCAACACATTGTGGGCAGACAGAGTTAGCAGCAAGAAATCCATAGGTATGTCACCTTTTGAATTGGTTTATGGTACTGATGCCGTATTTCCTACATCACTTACAGTTTCAGTCATGATATTATTGCAAGAAGTTGGCAGTGAATACAATGACAATCAGCGAAGAATCAATCAAATGATCCACCTTTAGCAGACAAGAGAGGAGGTGTCACAGAACACTATTCAGTTGCAGGAGAAGATAAAGAAGATCTATGAATGAAAGACCAAAGAAGAAAAGTTTCAGTTAGATGACGTGGTGTTGAGATGGGATGCAAGAAATGAGGACAAAGGGAAGCATGGTAAGTTCAACAACCTGTGGAAAGGACCATAAAATATTTCAGCATATAGGGGACAAAATGCTTTCTTGCTTTCAGAGATGGATGGCCAATATTGCCCTGGAGGAGCAGTGAACGGTAGGATTTTGAAGCACTACCATTGTTAAAGATAATGGATCAGAAAATATGTCACCATCATTGTATATACCATGTTATTTTTGGTCAGATTTCAAGTACACAGTCATTGAAGTTTCGGGCCCGAGGTGAAGGCTATAAAACTTGAATGATATGTGTATGGTTTGGTTTTATTTCAGTTTTTAGTTTGAGTCTTGAGTCAGAGTCAGTCTGCATAGTGTCAGTTTTCAGTATTTTTTGACTCCATGCCCAATGTATAAGGCTACTTGGTCTACGGTGTTCTTGGCACCTCCAAGAAGCTACCATCCCCATTGGAGCCAATGTTAGTGTCAGTCTAGTCATACTACCATCAGTGAACAAAATTTATCTTTTGAATTTGCATATTAGGAGTCCCATACCATAAATTCTCACCATTCTTCTAGGTCATGGATTCATTGATGGTAGTGGTTTTTCATCAGTTTTCCCTCATGTGAAACTTGCTGATTCTCCTCTCTATGGTATTTAGTCATGAGTTTCTTTCACTTTGTAAGTCATGTTAGGAGGCCATAGGATGGGTCTCATTAGGTTCTAGGATCTCACCCTGGTCAAATTAATGAGTCAAGTGTCAATAAATATCAGCAAGGTCATGAAGAATTCAATAAACTCAAAGTCATAGCACCTGGGAAGATCAAAGAAATGTTTTATTTAGTTTGATGTAATTTTCATGAAAACATGATACTTTGCCTTTAATTATCATCTTTATGTAATTTTATGTAATAAGTTACACTTCGGAAGCTGCTATCTCCACAAAGCTACCGCCTTGCCCTTCAGATAGGTTTTCCATAGCATTTTTAGTGTCAAATCATGTTCTAAGTATGTCCATCAGAAAGAGCCCAGAAAGAGATTTCCAATGGTATATTACACTCTCAAAACTGACTCCTAGATTGACATTTATGCCTAAGTGAATAAAGTCTGCTATAACCTAACCCTTCCCTTTTTCCCACCTTTCCCTTAAACTTTATGTTATTAAAGTTTAATATTTTCTTTTATAAAACCCCTTTTTCCCCATCTGATGGCAAAATTGCATTGTTAAAATCTTTTAAAACACGATGCGTTTTAGTTAAAACCACTTCCCCACCTTCCCATTTAAACTTTATAATAAAGTTTTAAAATGTTTTATATTATAAATCCCCGCCGATCGCAATCGCACCATATTTGTTGTCCATTCCGATTGGCCCTTGTAAAGACTCCGATGTGATTGAGTCCCTTCCGATTGGACCCCACCCTAATACATCTTGACTATTGATCCAATCAACGATCGGACGACACAAACTCCATCGCTCTATTGCAATCGGTGATTTCATAAAGCGATACACCCGATTGCAAACCCCCGATTACAACTCCACCGTCGATCGCCCCCTCCAATCGGACGGCTCATACTCCGTCGCGCCATCGCAATCGGCGTGATCACATAGCATTCTGCCTCCGTTCTCCTCTAACCTCCCAATTCCGATGGATCTATGGGTCCCACCACATAATCCTTCACCCATTCATAATAAAAGGGCTTCTTCCCCTTGTAAAACTTAAATTTTATTTTAATTCGTTTTACAAAGGTCTTGCCCCCATCGCTTATCCCCATTGCATCGGAGGAATTTTATTATGTAATACACCCGCCCCAAATCCCCAATTGTGATTGCGATTTGGTCCCCAGGTCCCACCGTAAAATTCCCCCCCCCCCCGCTCCAAGTTAAAACGCTATTTGGCGTTGAAATGTGTTAAGTCATATTTTATTACAGATGCCCCAATCACATCGGTGAAAATCCCATTGTGCCTTAACACCTCCCTTCACTTCCGATTTCGATTCCGATTCTTCCCCCGGTCCCACCTTAATCCCTTCCCTTTTTCAAATGAAATTCGGTCTTTTCCCTTTGTAAAAAGTGGAAAATCATTTTCATTTGTTTTAAAGGGATTTCTCAGCTCTTCTATTGTATAAACCCCATCGGAACTTTCCAATTGCATCGGATTTTTTGCCTCGTTCTCATAACATCTCCCCATTTCCTCCGATCCCTGATTGCGATCACACCATCGCAACATGTATTTTCAATTGCTCCATTATATATTGTATCCCCTCTTCCCCATTGATCCCGATTGCGAGTGTGATTTTGGACCCCACCTCCTTTCCCTTTCGCTCCTATTCACTCAAACGGGCATTTCCTTCATTTAAGGCATATTTCAATTTTATTGGTTCTAAAGGCATTTCTCGGCATATATGAGATTTTTAATAAGGAAAAAGCGACAGTCAAAGACTGTAAGCTAGAAATGAAACATAGACTTCTATAGCAACAGTAAAATAGGAATTTGTTTTTCAGATTTCCTATTTTTCTTTCATCCAGTGTAACAACGAAATCTTTAGATGGCTCAAAATGTATTGTTGTTCCTTATTTTCAGGGACAAATTGTTGGTTCTCTTTTCTATGATCGGACTTCAGTTCTTGAGCTGGCAACAACTCCTCTTTTTGTGGATCTACTTCCCTCACATTCTGGTCTATTTAATGTAATTTTTTAAGTAGTCTGTAAGTGAGTAGGTAATGGAATAGTGTGGAAATCAAGAAGGACGCTCTGCGCTCCATTGTAACAGTTTGACAGGGAATTAATGAGAAACGCAGCTGTGATTTGTGGGATCCATGTGGTATGAATTTTAGCATTTTTTCCTTCCTTTGAGTTCATATGTAAATTGTTATGTGTTCCATTCATTCATAAACATTTCTGGTTGAATGCTTTCAAGATAGATAGGTAGAATCCATTTTTAATGCTCTGCCTTGGGAAATCATTCAATATTCTATATTTTCTTCTATTTGAAAAGGATCCATCTCTTATGCCCTTTTTAGCTCCTCACCAGTCTTAGCATCTCATCATTATTTAAAATTTAATTGCTGAAATTCCTGCCTACCTTGCCCCATGAAATAACCTGTATCCTTGATTTAATTCCCGATTCAAACTGTCCCATTCGTTCCATACAACCCTGAAATTCATTCATTTAAATATTTTCCCATTATTATACCTAGCCTAAAAATCAGTTCATAATTGTACTTTTTTGAATATCTTTTCATGGAGAGAGCCCTCTCCTGACCTTATAGGGCTAGCTACAAGGCTGAGCGTGGTTTAAAGGTTACCCTGATTTGCCTTTTCAGCCTGAGGTCTAGATCAGGTGATAACATAATGAAAAAAAAATCAAAAATACTTCAATCACCTACCACCCCCACTAAATCATATGGTATAGTAAGAGCCATAGTTCCACATCATGAATTCTTATTTTGCAGATAGAAGAAGAGGTGTCAAGAGGTAGAATAAATGGATGGAGATGGTGACAATGAGGAAGATCCTTTTGGATTTCCCATTCAGTATATTTATATAAATTTTCATATGAAGAAAATCCCTCCATATGTACTTTCCAAATTCCATGGTATGAGATCAGAAGACCTAAAATCATTTCTTTTCAAATTTGAAATACTTTGTAGATCTTATGGTTACTTATTAGACACACAAAAATTGAATTAGCTTTTAGAAACATTGAAATATAGAGCTCTTAAATTGTTTATGGATTTAGGAATTAATTATATAAGGACATGGTATAACAAGAAAATAATATTTTTAGAAAAATACAAAGTTTATTGCATACATCTTGACCTTTAAGGATGAAGTTAATATGGCCAAAAAAGAGGATGAAAGCCTTGAATATTTAGTGGAGAGATTTAATTAAAATGTTAAAGAGATAAATTGCATGATTTAGGGGTTGACACATCAAAAAATATCTTAATAAAGGTAATAAGGGATGAATGGATTGATCTTCTTAACTTAATGGGTAAAGGAGATGTATCTCAGTTATATTTTCAATATATTTGTGAATTTTGCAAACATATTTCAAGAGGAAAATCAAAATATGGTAGAAATCCAAGAGATCCAGTTATGTCAAGAGTAAGTAAATCTACATCCGGGTTGGTAAGTCAAGCTGAACTTGGAAATTTGCTAGAGATTATCGGAAATTTAAGTGAACAGATTGATATGATAATAATGCAAAACAAAACAAAAATTGAGATTGCTACTTTGTTTATATATTTTTAAGAAACGTACTTTGTGTGAATGTCCACTTGATAACATTGAAATTTGTGCTATCTGTGCAGAATCACATGCTACTAAATATTTCCCATAATTACCAAGGTCGAAGGCAATTTACCAGGGAGAAACTAAAACCTTGAGACAAATCTATTGTGTATCTCCAATTAGACCATGGGAACCTGATCAATGAAACATGACGCAAGATCTTAATTCATAATTTCAATGTTATGCACAACAATGTCAAAGTAATTGGAACACATCCTTGATTTTTCAACCTTGGCCATCTCAATCCCAGCCTCAAAACCAATCTTGGTAACAAGGTTGGCAAGGGCCTTATGGAAGAAATCCACTATATCCTCAATATTTTCCTCACTATCCTCAATATCAATCTTAATTCTATCCACACCATTAACCTCCACCACAACCTCATTTTCACCCTTAATGGACCTCAATTCAACCTTTCCCATTACCACGTACACAAGCACCCCAAAAAACCATTCCCACTCAACTACCTACACAACCATTTTGAATCCCCAACAATAAAATATCTCATTCCACTTAAAATTATGAGGTATAAAATCTTAAAACACCTCCTCTTGATCTAAATGATATTCATCTTAGATCAGGAAGAGTATTGAAAAAATATTCTCTTTCTCTCTTTGAGGAACAACATCCAGAAGAATAAGAATATCCAAAGAATACTAAAGAATCATGGACCAAATTTGAATGAGAATAGCCATTGGAAATTGAGATCGAGGAATTTATACTATGCATATCATCAAATTTGTTATGCATCCAAGAGATCGACCATTCCATAATAGAATATCTAAATAGAATGATAGAAAAATATGTATAGAATAATCCAAATAAGCAAGAGAACCAAAGAAATCAAAACTATATTGAACATTGGTTTCAGACAATCATTGAGCTTGAGCACCACTCTCTTATTCAATAGTTCTTGACATCATCTCAATCAAAGTTGTTGGTTTCTCATATTTCGGTATATATCAAAGCGTATATTTCAAACCTTTATATGAGTTTATTTTTCATCATGTTTAACACATGGTTCCATTGAAGGTATTCCTATACTTGAAGAAGATTTTATTTTTCAAAGTAGAGTACGACATCTATGTTAGTCATCAGTAATTTTTACCTTCATAGATGACTAAATGATTTCCCTAAATTTCTAGAAACAAAGTTCATGAACATTGTGAGTTCTAGAAATCTCACTACCTTCATCATCCTTAAAGATAATTTTTCACTATTTCATCAGGTCAAACTCTGCTTATGAGTCCCAGAAAACCCATTAGGGGTTCATGTCACTCCTTTGTCCATATTTTGTCACCTTTGGCCCAAATCCTCAGTTTTTTTTAGCCTAAAACCCCCCACTGCTACCTAAGGCCACCTACCATACAACTCTATTGTGTCTCCCAAAAATACCCCAAGCATTGATGGTCTCAAAATTGTCTCTGTAGGCCCTTTAGATAAATCAAGTACATTGGATTTTGGATCTTCAAGACATCAGTCCATCATAAACTCCGTTTTACACTTGATGACCCCAAAATCTAAGTTTTTAATCCAAAGCCAAGTCCAAGGAACCTTCCACTAGGTCACCTAGGGTTTCATAAGTCTAGGGTGGATTTGGTATCCTAACATCTCTGTGTTTCCTATAAAAAGGGACTACATTCAAAGAAGAAAAGGGACAAGTGACTTTGTCCAAAACTGATCAAAGGGTCATTCAAGAAACGCCTCCTTGGCCTAGTGCACAAATATGCGAGGGATAGCTACCCTTGCTCACATTCTTACAAGAGGATCAAGATGGCCATCAACCTAGAAAGAGGTAATGTAATAGGGTGAAATCATCACAAGAATACCATCCACAGCAAAAGAAGGCAGCAAGGCCTATGTTTGAAGAGAACCAGGGTTTATGACTTATTTGGCCAAACAAGTAAATCAGTACTAGGGCTACAAGGACAGAATATCACCTCCACACTATCAAGTGCACATTGAAGATTATTTAGAAATGATAAATGATTTTTGAAAGGTTTTAGAGAACTTAGAAGACAACATTATTTACTTTTTCTAACAACCCTAAAACCTAGGAGCTTGGGAAGAATGCTAAACAGGTCAAATGCTAATGATAAAGCCTCCTTCATAATAGCAGATGGTATTCAAAGGGTATCAGTACAAAGGCCTCTCAAAAAGGATCAAAAGGAAAGCAAGCATGAGGTAAAATTGCCCTAGAAGGTAATTATGATAAGCATAGGTTCACTTTTGAAGAAAATAGGTGTCAAACTTAAAAAAGGGAAGTGATCAAAGGTAAAAGTTGTGTAGGCACCTACAAAAATAGAAGTGGCTAGGGGGAGACATAAAAGGGTTTAAATCTGCTAACTTTTTCAACCAGAAATATATCAATATCAACATGGTCAAAGAAACAAACATTTAATTGGTCTAAAAGCAGAGAAGCCTCCAAAAAATGGTTCCCCTATCAAAAGTATATTCTGCAAGAGATAGTTAACCATGAATAATACTTCTATGGGAATTTCAATATGGTTACCTACAGGAAAATTGATAAGGTCAAACCAACCTTATATGTTTCTCACCATGATGGCACATATAAAGACTAAAGGAGTTGTTGATGCTTGCTGCTAGGATTTTGACACCAAAATGTTTTTCACAGTTTCAAAGAGAAAACATGACAGGATATCAGTTGAAAGAAGGTCAAAGTTCTTCTTTTTAGTCTATCCACCAAGCAATCAAAGGCATGAAAGATGCAGGGCTGAAGACTCCAAGGAAATGGTGCCAAAAATGATCACATGCTTACTATTTACAAGTTTTTAGGTTCATGAAAAGGATAAAGTGAAAAAAACCTTCAAAAAAGGGCACTAATGTCACTGTCTGCCTATTTTCATCAAAACTTTGTCAAAATAACATTTTTTGCTTCCAAGAAAGGGTTCATGTTTCCAAGTATGGGTCAAGGGCACAGTTTGAGCTTGTTTTAAGTGTTTTTCAATTTAAAGGGAGCATCAAGATGATCCAGCAAAAAAAAATCATTTTTCCTCAAGGTCATACCACCTACAAGACAAAAAGAACAAAAATACAGTGAAAAAGTGAGAAGGGAAACAAACATTAGAAAGTGGGTTTAAATCATGAAATATTTTTCAAAAAGGAGTATAAGAGTATTCTTTACCTCCTCCCCCAAATCATTTGTGTCTTTGAAGGAGAAGCAGAGCCGTTGAAAGAATTTTTTAAAGGTTTTCTGCGAAAAATTGTGGAAGTTTTTAGGCGCTACGCACAGAGTCATTGGCGCTGCGCATAGGGGAGGCAAAGATAATGCTAAAACACATTGCGTTACACACAAAGGAGGAGGCACTATGCATTGGCAGAGGTGCTACGTACAGGCCTTCCAATAGCCCGACCCAACCCAGTGCTACGTACAGGGAAGGCCCGACAGGAACGGCCTGTTGGGTGGCGCTACACATAGAGGGGTTTTGGCCAGATTTGCCCAAAAGTGGCCAAAATCAAATTTTTTTGCCTCCAGGCTCCTGTACAGGGTTAGAAAAGGTTGGTGGTCCCTCTTCTTTGCCCTCCAAGTTTTTCTTTTGCACCCATAATCAAAGAAGAATGTCAAAAAACCTAAATTTGGCCAAACCTTAATCTTCATGAAAATTAAATATTTGACTTTCTAGGGCAAGCATTACCAAATTAGAGAGTTGTCATTAGCCTAAAAATAAACTCAATTACAAGCTAAAACTCCTCTTAAACTCTGAAATAATTCTTATACTTACTTCATTTTGCCCCCATTTGCTAAAATCTGTCCTCACCATCACTCATTTGTCCTCCCTAGACCTACAGGCTCTCACCAAGCTAAAAATAATTTTGTTCAAGGATATAATCAGCTACCATGTCCGACGAAGAGATCAGTACCAGTAGTGATGAAGGCCAAAGGCCTATCAAGCCAAAACACAAGGGAGGAAGGGTAAACAAGTTTGAGCCTTTAGACACCATTCAAATCACCTCTTCTCCCATGATCCTTGCATGTTTTCAAGATGTTTTATGATATCAATTCTATGAGAGGGTTAAACAGGTCCAAAGCCACTCAGATTTGACTAGGTTGTTCATTCTCAGCCTACAAAACCACAAGGTCAACCTAGGAGGAGTAAAGTTTGAACTATCATCTGAATCCATTGCTAAAGCCACAGGAATACCAGATATTGGTGAAAGATGGTTCAAGTAGAAGAAATTGGCCTTAAGCTACTATGAGCCCTTCCTTAAACCTAGTTATCAACAAGGCTGCAAGGCTATTTTCCCCTTCTCCCATCTGCTACAGATATATGCGCTACTGATGAGGTAGATCGTCAAGTACTAGACTTTTGAGGGGAGGTACTCCAGGATTTATTCATATCACATAAGGCTACTAATGCACTTCACCAAGGTTAAATTTCGAAACCTACCATAGTATCTCTACCAGAGCATTGACAAAATAGCTTCAGTGGTCAAGAAAATAATGTATGTCCACCAAATGCAAAGCCTTTTTCACCACTAGTTGGTTAATATGATTGTTTTGCACCAGCTAGAGCACCAGGGAATTCCTTGGGAAGTTTTCATCTCACATGATATATTTGAAAATCCCCAAGCCTTCATTCAGCAAAAATTGCCTTCCACTTCATACTCACTTACCTCCACTCCTCCATCACCTCCACCTAGGCCTTCTCCAAAAGAAAACTTACCTCTTTATTCTTCCCCTGATGCATCAAGTGAAGATGATGACAGTGGTAATGATGGGCAAGGGGGTGGCAGTGGCAATGAAGAACAAGCAAATGATAGTGGAAATGAAGAAACAATGAGGCAAAGACAGAGTTAAATGAGGAACAAGCAGGTGACAACAGCAATGAGGAAAAAGAAGATGATGATGGAAATAATGAAGACAATGGGGTAGACACAGAGTTTAATGAGGAAAATTAGGAGGATGATGATGACAATAAGGAGGGAGATGAACATGGCAGTCAAGAAGACAAAGACAGTGAGCACTTGGAGGAAAATAGTGATGATACAAACGAATCACTCCCAAGTACAGAAAAAGGTATTGTTGATGAACAAGATGAAGACATGGAGGATGATGAAGAAAATGATGAGGATGATATTCAACAAGAAGATGAATAGGACATCAAAGAGAAAAATGTGGATGAGCATGACAGTGAGCATAGTCATAGTGCAAACAGTGACCATATGAGTGAAAATGATGAACTTGAAGAAACAAAGGGAGATGATGAGGAAATATAAGATAAAGAACAAGGAAATGATGAAGCACAAACATAATTTGAAGAGGCAGGAAGTGACCAAGAAAATGACCCTGATAAGACAGTCAGTGATGATCAAGACCACAAAAGGGATAGTCATGACAGTCACGACAGCTGTCATGACTATCATAACACAAATCGGCCTCCTAATGATAATGGGAGTGAAGATAGCCCAGAAGATGTTGAAGATAAAGACCTTCATGAGGAAAAAGGTCAAAGTGAGGCAAGTGAGGGAGGTAATGATCAATTTGAAGGCCAATATGGTAGTATGGAATACAATGAAGACAATGATGAGGATGCTAAATATCAAGAAAGCAGTGGCCCAATGAGGCATGAGGTGACTCATGGAAGCCATGGGAAAAAATGAAAAATCTTGTGACAACAATAACAAGGGTCAAAGCAATGATGAAAGAACATTCAAAGCTACCATTGTCACTCCTCTCACATGCACATATCACAGAGGGGAGAGAGATGTGTTTGCTGCCTCAAAAAGGAAAAGGGCCATCTCTTCTCAAGCTATCAAGCCATTGGACAAAGGCAAGGAAAAGATGGAAAGAAGTGAGCAGTAGGTAAAGGTGAGGAGAAGTAACAGAACTAAGAAAACCTCTCAAGAACCTCAATTCATTGATCTAGACAATGACAATGAAGACAAAGAGATGGCCACCAGATTGCTACTCTTAACCAAAGATACACAGCTTAGGGAGTGGGAAAGAGATTTTGAGATGGCACAAGGTGTCATTTAGTATTACAAAGATAAGCACAAAAATTTCAAGAAGGTGAAAATGAACCTTGCTCTTCAGAATAAAATGACCAAGTACTATGCAAAGAAAAACATGCTTGCTTGTGCCAAACTGAAGGAGGCCCTCATAGAGCTAAAAAACCTAAAAAGGGAAAAAGAGCATGATAGCCTTGGAGTTTTGGCTGAGGCTTCTCAACAGGTGTCCAAGACCTCTTAAGGGACCTCTCCACAAATTTTGGGCCAAATTGAACAAAATTTTGTTTTTTTGAAATTTTGAGGCCTCTATGCGCAGCACCCTAGGCACTACACACAAATTTGGTGCATCCTAAGCTTGAAAAATTTATAGTTTTGGATTCCTCTCATCACCAGTAGTCTTCTCACAAAATTTCAGATCATTTGGAGAAGTTTTGACCCCCCAAAAGGTCAAAAAACATAAAACTTTTGACCTTTCTGCCTCATTTTCAGGCAAGGTGTTGCGCACAGAGAAGTGTTGGGAGAAATGGTTTTTGGATAGGAAAATGGAACTCATTCAAGAAAAATCAATAATTTCTAGAAATTAGACTCATCAGGCTTTCCAACGAGCCATCACGGAGCCAAATCCAGCATTAGGAAGGGGTCCAAAACTCAGCTACAAAAGACCCTATTTTTTGTTGAAGTGGTGCTGCACATAGAGACTGTCTAGTGTGTTTTGGACCAAAGGTCAACAAAACACACTCATTTATTGCAAATAGATATTTTTGAGTTTTTTGAGGTAAAAAACTCTAGAATTAGGTGCAAATAGTTATTTTGGCATTTATTTCTTAGGATATTATGTGCCTTGGGCCTTGCATGGTCTCTTGGCCATAAATGACATTTATGGTTAAATTTGACATTTTCCTACCATATTTAGGGTTTTAGTCCTCCTTTGCTCCATAAATAGAGCATGATTCCCTAATGTATTTTGTTGGTATTTAATGAGCTTGAAGAGCAATATACATGGTTTTATGAGCTTGGAGAAGAAATTGGTTTTGTGAAGTTAATGAATGGCTTGTTTGGCTTGATGATGGAGAAGCTTGTTTGCAGGATTCCTTAGCTTGGTGAATGGTGATGTCTTCTTAACTTTTTAATGTTTTCTTGTTCTCATTATGTTTCATTCTTCTTGGTTGCTATAAATCAGAAAAGTATAGGTTGAGACATGTTCTTTGAGGCGCCTCAGTCCTCCTATTTGTTATAGCTTTGATGTTTTCCTCTATTTAGTCATCTTAAGGAATTCTTGATTTCTCCTTAGGTCCACCAAAACTTGTTTTTGTTTCATGTATGGCTAGTATGCTAGTTTACAAGTATGATTCATGGTATGCTCTGCTTATTTGAAACTTTCAAAACTCTATATTGAAACCTTTCTTTGGAATATTGTTTGCAAGGTTAAATCAAAGAGGTCTCGTTCGATCTTGCCCTTTGTCCATGCCTACTAACTCGTTTTAGAGTTCTCAATAGCTTGATATATGATGTTTAGGAGTTCCCTCTTCATATATTGAGTTATTTGTGTTATCTTATATGTTTTTCTAAATTCTGAAGGTGAATTTACTAAAGTTAGAAGCTCTTATGTTTTCTATGTTTCATTGGAATGTTTATCTTGGATATTTATTAGTTTAAGTATTGTTCATTGAGCTTAATGGTTTGCCCTACCTCATGAGTTGTATTTTTTAACTATATGTATTTAAGACCTCCTAGTCTTTCCCAAATTTTATGTTCACTCCACCTCATACATCACCTTAAGGATCCATTAACCTTGCTAAATTGGCCCTGCAACACACTCTATTTCATCATTTAGACACTCTTGACTTTCATTTGACTCCATATCCTAATGGCTTTCACAGACTCTCACTCCACCTATTCCACTTGACCATCTTACCCAAAAAAAACAATCAAGAAACCCTACACTTAACAACTAGCCTAAAATCAAAACCCTAGAGAAAAAAGAACACATCCTTTGCACCCAATAGAGAGATCCATCTCTGAGTCTAGGAAGGCTAGATCCTAAGACTCCAAAGACTGGTTCCATGTTACCCTGTCATTTGGTCTACCAATCTGCCAAATCAAGGGACACTAACAATCTAAAAAGAATGTAGAGAGAAAAAATAAGTCCTATTGTGAAAACTAGTTTACTAGCGCAATTGGACATGATATTTGCTTGAAAATTAGAAAAATTGAAAGCAAAGTTCACAATAAGTTCTACAATTTCATGATGGTTTCAATATTTTATGGTTATTCATATCATTTTTGGTTTTATGCTCAATTTGGATGATGTGGGATTCCTCAAGACCCACCTTCCAATAGTTTGTGTCCCATCTACTTCAACACCTTATTTGGGACCAAGATAAGAGATTCTTTAGAGGGCATTGGAACTTGCATAGAATAATGGCAAGCCTCCTCACTAACAACAGTGGGATTACAACAATTTCTCTTGATTATCAAATGTTGCAGGTGACTCAACTTCAACACATTCATTCATCCCTGTCAAGATTCACTCAAGTACCTTGACACTCATTTGAATTATCAGTGAATTGTCTCGCATTGGTTAACGATTGTCATTAATGATTGGTAATCCAATGATTTCTTTCCATCCTCAAATTTGCACATTCATTTGCATGGTAAGAATTGTACCATGGATTTAAGTTTTGATGAAAACTATATGGTTTAATGGAATCGACAATAGATTGATGTAGTTTATTTTATGGTTATAAAAGTTTCTTGTAGCAACATGTTCGTCCTTTTTTCATTCAACAATCACATAATGAGCACTACTAAAAATCTTCATGATTTATTTAATTTTCCAAGAAAATCAATAAAATTACATCAATTTCAGTTAGAAAACATTATGTTTCATGGTTTCTACCTCAACACTCACCACAAATTCAAATTAGTAGATTAGAATCACAGAAAACAACTTTCAAAAAAAAGAATAGAAATAGATGTGGAAATTTTTTAGTTCCCTATAATACTAGTGTATCCCCTTATTATATTGTGACCCCATTGACTCCTATATATAGAAAGGAGGTTTTGTCATTTGTATCATCCAAGAAATTTTTATTTATGTAATGTAAGGGAGTTTTCCCCCTCGAAGTGGCTTATTTATAAGGCGTTGATCTCTCTCTTCTTCTATTTTTGGAGCTGGGTTCATAACATTTGGTATCAGAGTTTTAGATTCTAGGATTTCGCTACTCCAAACAGACCATCGTGGAATTTTCGCTATAATTTTTTTTCTACGAAGGTTCAGAAGTTGAAATTTTTACCATGCAAAGCAGAAACCTTGAGGAACTTCGTGTAAAAATTTCAGATCTTGGTTCGCAAAATTTTCAGATATATGATCTTTTCAAGTTAGGGTTTTTTTTAGGCTCCCGAATTTCATCTCAAAGAGGTGACCTTGGGAAAATCTCCATAACTCTCTCTCTGAGCATCCAATTGGAATTCTGTAAAAAATTAGTTGAAATTACACAAAATTTGTTTTCCTGTGTATCAATTTCAGAGCCTAAGGAAAAAATAGTGACGCGTGGCACATCATACAAGTTCAATCTACTCAATGAGTCCATAATTAGGTCATTGAGGGAGATTGGGCATAACTTTGTCTTGAACCATCTGAATCAGGTCATACCTATGGCATTCGAAAGATGATTAAGAGGGATACTATAGGACCAAATTTAATATATTGAAGATCTAAAATCACAGAGATAATTCAGTTTCAATATCGAGCTCCTAAAAAGAAAGAAAAATGTGTGTATTTTGTTTTTCAAATTGCATAAGTCTTTCTTGAAAAATAATTTTGAAGTGATTCCAAGGGCATATTGAAGCATAGATATTAGTATTGAGTTATAAAATGCCCCTTAAAAATATTTCCACACCCATTAATCCCTCAGAAGGCTATACTATGACTCATGAAGAGGAAGAATTGCAGTATGATATATCAAAATTATGATACCAAGTGCAACAAATTTCGATCTTACAAAGAGAAATCAAAGATGACATAGATGGTTTAAAATCATAAATGAAGGCTAAATTGGATGGTTTGAAGGATCAAATGAAAGCTAGTATGGATGATAAAGTAGTGGAAGATCACATCGAGCATCAACAACAAGTTCTCCAACTCTCAAAGGATAACCTAAATTTGGTGAAGAATTGAGTGAAACAATAGGAAGATCAACATTGCAGCGAAAGAAGTTCTGAAGCAGTCAAATAAACAAGAATTTGAAAACTACAAAATTGATCAATTTTATATTATCTCAGCAAGTGGAATAACTTACCTGTGAAAGATTCCACATGGAAGGATGAGAATTTTATACAGAAGCATCGAGAAATAATCATGCGTTGAGGGAAACCCTTGTTTGAAGGAGAGGGGAATTTTAGGTCCCTATAATACTAGTGTATCCCCTTATTATTATTAGTGTAGCCCCCTTATTTGTTGAAGTTTGCAACAAGAAACAGTGAAATTGGCATGCGGAAACAACATCCATGATCCTAGTGAAAATTAAGCACCTACACTAGGGTGGGCCCCACACTGTCTATTTTTAGGTGTATGTCTATTTTTATTATCCCTTAATTTATATGGACATTAAACTGTAATATATTCTCAATGTGGACTTGAATGAGTTAGCTGAAAGTGATAAATTCAGTTAGCTAAGTGAATTTCGAGTTAGAGGTTGGTTGGTGGGACATGCAGAGAGATTATAGTTGTAACTAAGTGATTCTAGTTGTAACAGACTTGGAAGTGTAATGGTGCATTAGTTAATGGAAGTTGTAAATCAGTTTAACTCAGTTAAGTGAGTTAAATTCAGTTATGCTATTTGTAACTGTAGATACACTAGTGAGAGATCAAGTGAATTAAATATTAATTAATTCACATACAGTGATATTACATGCAACTAATGTTTTTACTATTATTAGTTGCGTGCATGTCAGTTCTAGTGGAGACCCAGTTGAGTTCTAGGTGAAAGGGAAGTGTAACTATTAGTTGTGATATTAGCAGGCTACCCAAGTGTAGTTAAAAAACTACAGGATGCCCATGATACTCAACATAGTTGAGGAAGGTTGAAATTCTTTGTGATTAAGGATTGCATTCATCAGGAATTGTGTGAGCAAGGCAGGCTGTCTAGAGGTAGAAAATTGGCTGAGTATTGGCCCAATTTTATCTAAGACAGTGTGAGACAATTAGCTGATGTACTTAGATCTCTTGTGAGAATATTTTTGTATGTAATTGTTTCATGATCCATGATATAATATACAATAGAAGATAGTGGGGTTTTTAGATGTAAGCTTTCCCGGGGAAATTATATGTGTTGTGTGTGATTTTTCTTTCTTCATGCTTATGTAATTGGTGATTGTGTTTTTAATTCTGCAAAAGATTTGTAGAAGAGATTCAATATTTAACTTTAGCATATTGTTAGATTGGGTGAATCCAATATATACATGAATATTGTATAATTTCTACATGGTATAAGAGCATAGTAAATTGCAAAAGTGAAGCGGGAGCTGAGTTTGTGGTTGGATAGAATTCGAATTTGCAGAAATAATTTCTTGGTGCTACAGCTAATTCAAGATTGAAATGGATTTCAATGGCTTGAGGTTAGAGTATGCACTAGAGGGCAGCTCAAAATACATTTCTTTGAAGGACAGGATTGAGGCAGTACTCGAAGACAATGGCTTGAAGGAATTCATTGACAAAGATGTTCCTAAGCCAGATGCTGCAGATGCTGCAAATCTTGATGCATGGCATAAGAAAGTGGCAAGGGCGAGGAGGATCCTGTTGGAGGTAGTACGAGACCACATTGTCTCAAGCCTCCATGGGAAAGCCACACCATATGCTATGTGGAAGGATTTTATGGATCTATTCCAAAGCAGCAGTGACCATAGGAAATTGGCACTCAAAGATAAACTCAGGAAGATCAAGATGGAAAAGAAAGACACTATTATGGTATACTTAACAAATTTTTTCCAATGTCGGGATGAACTTGGGAATGTAGGAATAACTGTCGCTGATGATGATTTGGTGAGTTTGGCTCTCCTAGGACTTCCTAAGAGTTGGCACATTTATGAAGACTTTGTCAACGGACGAGAAAAATTTCTAGATTGGGAACGACTGTGGTCGGATCTAGTGTAGGAGGAGTTTAGGCGGAACACCGTAGATGGCTCTTCATCAAAGCATGATGATGAAGAGGATTGTGCTTTGGCTACTAAGGAAAAGAAGGGAAAGGGGAAGAAATTCCATTATAAATCTGAGGCCGGTGAAGATGGCAAGGAGCATAACATGTCCAAAGTGAAGTGTTTTCATTGTCACGAGCATGGACATATTGCCACAAAATGTCCACAAAAGAAGAAGAACAAGAAGGTTGCTAGATCTACAACTGGTGAGGCCCTTGCCTCACAATTTGAGCTTGAATTCTCATTGATCGCATGCATGGTGTCAAGTGCATTGAGATCAGGGTGGTATTTGGATAGTGGTGCTTCCTTTCACATAACGGGAGATAAGAAACTTTCAGTGACTTGGAGGAGAAGGATCTCCAGATGCATATTGAAATGGGCGATGACGAACGGTACAGTGCTACTGAGATTGGTACCATTACCTTTTAGAGGGATTCAGGTAAACTCTTTCAATTAAAAAAATTAATGCATGTACCAGGTTTGAAGAACAATTTAGTCTCAGTTGCAATGTCAGAGGATGGAGGCTATGATGTTGTTTTCAGTGAAGGAAAATTTTTCCTGCGACACAAAGCAACAGGGCAAGCCAAGAAGATTGGGATTTGAGTTAAGAATCTCTATAGACTTGATGTAGATGTGATTTCTATAGATATTCCTACCATTGGGAAGTGTGAGAAAGTCATGCAATTGACCCTTGAGAGGGATTTGGATTTGCACAGGTAAGAGTGAACCTCAAGATGTGGAGCAGCCACATGTGGAGGATCATGGAGTGGGAGAAACCACTCATGCAGAGAAATTTCGAGCCAGATGAGTAGAGGGAGTGCATGCAGCTATACCACCAGGTGAGAGGTGGGGCGACATGCATGAATAATCCTAAGAAGAAATTTAGGGCAAGATTCATGGAGATGGTGTGGATCTCATGAATCGAACCTAGCTACTAGGAGCCCACAGAGTAGCAGTAGAAGGATCAGTTGGATTGATGCAGTAAGATGTCGTGAGGACATGAAATCAAAGTGATAGTGTCATATACTGGAGTGTAGATTAGAATTGGCAGCAAGTGCAGAGTGCATGAATGCAGATGTCAGCAGCGCATAGGATCCAGTAGACATGTGCGGTAGCTAGCAGAAAATCAAAATACTTTGATGGCAGATGCATTATACTGATTCAATTGTTTGGAGGCTATTAATTTTTGGAAGTGTTTCATGCAAAGGTTGCATGTGTGATAAACACTAGTGAAGTGTTGCATGTAAGATTTTCATGTGCAAGAAACACTAGAGAAGTGTTGCATGCATGAGTTCCATGGAGTTGCATATCGCATACATGGAGTTGCATGTCGCATGCATGGATTTTCATGTCACATGCAAGGAAATTCCTTTCTTGTTGAAAGGGAGTGTTGAAGTTTGCAACAAGAAACAATGAAATTGGCATCCGGAAACAACATCCATGATCCTAGTGAAAATTAAGCACCTACACTAGAGTGGGGCCCACACAAACTATTTTTAGGTGTCTATCTATTTTTATTATCCCTTAATTTAAATGGACATTAAATTGTAATCTATTCTTAATGTGGACTTGAATGAGTTAGCTGAAAGTGATAAATTCAGTTAGCTAAGTGAATTTTGAGTTAGAGGTTGGTTGGTGGGACATGCAAAGAGATTCTAGTTGTAACTGAGTGATTCTAGTTGTGTGAGTCGGAAGTGTAGTGGTGCATGAGTTAATGCAAGTTGTAAATTATTTTAACTCAGTTAAGTGAGTTAAAGTAAGTTGTGCTAGTTGTAACTGCAGATACACTAGTGAGAGATCAAGTGAATTAAATATTAATTAATTCACATGTAGTGATCTCACATGCAATTGATGTTTTTACTATTATTAGCTGCATTCATATCAGTTCTAGTGGAGACCCAATTGAGTTCTAGGTGAAAGGGAAGTGTAACTATCAGTTGTGATATTAGCAGGCTACCTAGGTGTAGTTAAAACACCATAGGATGCCCATGATACTCAGTGCAGTTGAGGAAGGTTGAAATTCTTTGTGATTAAGGATTTCATTCATCAGGAATTGAGTGAGCAAGGCAAGCTGTCTGGAGGCAGAAAATTGGCTGAGTATTGGCCCAATTTTATCTAAGACATTGTGAGAAAATTAGTTGATGTACTAAGAGCTCTTGTGAGAATATTTTAGTATGTAATTGTTTCATGATTCATGATATAATATACAATAGAAGATAATGGGGATTTTAGCTGTAAGCTTTCCCCAAGAAATTAACTATATTGTGTGTGATTGATCTTTCTTCGTGCTTATGTAATTGGGAATTGTGTTTTTAATTTCGCAAAAGATTTATAGAAGCGATTCAGTATTTAACTTTAGCATATTGTTAGATCAGGTGAATCCAAGATATACATGCATATTGTATAATTTCTACATTATTTTTTATTTTTGTACACATGTAGCCCACATATTGTTATTATTGTGTCCTTAAATTATTATTGTTAGGTCGGATAGGATTATATTGTGACCCCATGGACTCCTATATATAGAAAGGGGTTTTATATTTTGTGTCAACCAAGAATGTTCATTTATGCAATGTAAAGGATATTTCCCCCTTGAAGTGGCTTATTTATAAGGTGTTGATCTCTCTCTTCTTCTATTTTTGGAGCTAGTTTCATAACAAACTTGACATTTTCTGCAACTACGGAAAGTTGCATTTTCTACAGCTATTGTTGTAGCAACCTATTTTTATGGTTGTAGCAGCCCATTTAGAGGCAATTTTGGCACAAATATTAGAAGAAAATGGAGCAAAAAAATAATTTGAAAAGCAGGTTTTTCTCAGAGTATGGTAAAATGAGTAATACATGGGTAGAATTCCAAAAAAATGCAATTTTGAAGGATATTTAAATGGGTTTTTAAGGCATATTTTCATTTTTCACCACTTTGCACAAATTAGGATAGAATTTGGTATTTTTGCATAATAGTCCCTTTTCTTTGTCAAAATAAGAATCTTAAGTTGTCTTATGGTGTAAAAGGTAAAAATACATTATTTCAATTTTGAAGCACTCAATTTGGCATTGAAATGAGTTTGTGGCATATGTTTTTGTGCAACATTGGATGGCGTGAAAAGTTTTTTCCATAATTTTCAAAAGCTCAAGATTCAAGAATTTATTCATTGGAAAACCCTACTTCAAAATTTCAAGTTCTTCCAAAAGTATACTTGAGGTAAAATAATCTATAAAACTTTTTAATTTTTTAAAAGTTTAGGAAATTATGATGAGAAACCACTATAAGTATAACATCACTTTGCCATAATTTCATTTTGCCACCATCTCTTTCATTATTGTAGACCACCTCATACTATCAACCATCCCTTTCATTTTTACTCATTTTGATTGTATTTTCTTTTCACCCTAAACTTACACTTTGTTCAAAAAAAAAGGAATGCATACAAGGTTGCAATAGATGAATTCAAAAATTGGAAAATGAAGACAATTTAAAGAAGCAAATTGGCAAGTTTTCTTGTTGGAAATAAATTATGTAATTTAAATAAAGATATTGAATCAAGGATTTGAAACATAATACAATGGATTGTAATTCCTTAATCTATACTTATGGTTTTTTGGAATTCCTAGAAGGGGCTTTGGAATTATTCAAGTAAATCTGAATTTGTGTTCATGAGGCATTAAAGTTATTGAGGATGACAAAAAAACACAGGTTGTCACATCCTTCTTTATGAGAATAAAGAAGTTGGAAGTCAAAAGTTATAAGAGGTACCAACATCAAGAGACTCTTCCAACCAATTTAAAGAAATCAAGAAACAACTCTTGAGGACCAAGTTTTGATTTAGATTAACTCATTACTTTGAAGGCTGAAGGTGGGCATAGCTAGAAGTTGAATGGGTGATTGAATATTGTGCTTCATTAATATTTCCTAGGCATATTCTAATTCTCAGGAATTTAATGGGTATCATAATAATAATTCAGTTCTAGTACATATTGCATCACTTGCTATAATTATGAAACATTCTCATGAGGATGTTAACATGGAAATTTTTGTATTTTCCTTTGAGAATGAAGTATTGGAATCGTTTAAGGTTCTTGGAAAGTGACATATTTATACACTTGAACACCATGTCAACGTCAAATAGAAAGTACCAAAAAGCTTCAACAACATGGTGATCAACCACATCAAGGAAACTTACACCAAAGATTAGTTTGTAAAGTATAATCTTCAAATTATGTCAAAGGTAAAAAAAGGTAATGTTTTATTTGTTTATTTGAATCAAACTACAGAACTTAGAATTTATGTACATTAATAATATATCTCACTCACGTTGTATGGCCTCCATAATTTATCATAGCCCATTAAAACCAATTATATTTCATAATATCCCATTTTTCAAATGATGAGCAAGCAATAAGGTTGAAAAATTCACTTGTTGACTTAGTTTTTATCATTTTTTTTCTTACTTTAGAAATCCACTCCATCCATCCTTTAATATAGCCAATACTATTACTTGTGCATGCAAGTGTTACATGAGCAAAATTGTTACAAGGGTCAGAATTCTAAGTTAAATGTCCATATTTCTATTGTTTTTGTGTGTTTATTCATTAAACAAGCAAAATGTGTTAAGTTGCACCATTTGACATTTTATGTATCATCCTCCCAATTCTAAAGTGAAATCACAAGTTGATGAAATTTGAGCAGTGAAAACTAGAAGATGGAGAATATAGAAAAAATATTGAATAAGGATATCAACCCATTGAAAACATTGAAGGAGCACTCTTGTCACTTTAATATCTTAGTTAATGCCTTGTTCAATAGGGTGAGCTAGTGATAAAGTACATAACAGATCCAAGTGGCAAGGCATACTAGATAAATATTCAAGTTTGCTAAGAAATGGAATAAGTAAGTGTTTGTATACAAGTTTGATCCAAGTGTCTATATTGAGTAAAGGCCCCTTGGATTTTAATTTGATCCTTGGGAGAGACTATGTCTATGCCATGAAAGCTATTGTATCGACACTCTTTCGCGTGATGTCATTCCCTCACAATGGAAACATTGTGATTATTGACCATATTTCATTCGTTGATCTTGAGTTGACTACCAGTCATCTGAAACCCCTGAATGTTCCTTATGTGGAAGTGGTATCCACCCCACCACAGGTTAATTATGTGGCAACCAATCCCATGTTTTCAGTTACCAATGTAAGTGAGCCTCTCACTGTTTGCTTGACTTATTTTGACTTATATCCAGTAATTGACATGGTGAACCCTATGTTGAGAATTTGGAGGGCTGGTTACTAATTCAAATTATCTTCTTGATAATTACTTGTGAGCTTAATTAATTTACATATGTCTTCTCTTCTTAGCTTATTTAGACTTTCATCAATTCAATTGCCAAAACACAAGAAACACAAATTTAGGCTCTTCAAGCCAGGGAAAAACCTCTCCCTCTTAGAGAGGAAAACCCATGATAAATTCTTCTTATAGAATTTCATATGACAAGTACCATGACCAAGACTCAGACCCTTGACCTAAGAATGCCTCCAAGACCTTGTCACTGCTTCTTTCTTGCTCTTCAAATTACTTCTTCCTTTCTGCACCAACCTGCACTGATCTGCACCAACACTAGAGAGCTTAGTCTCTAGGTCTATCTTTTCCAGATCTTTATTTCTGCTCTAAAATGTATTTGTACCTTGCATAGCATTCTCCTTTCCAAAAAATTATTTATGATAACTCTTAGATAATATCACTTCGAACATTTCACTTTGAATGACCCTAAAGCTTCTTCAATTGAGGTGTATAACTTCCTCTTTACGCACTATAGAACAGGAAGGTAAATCACAGATTTACCTTCCTTTCTCTCTTGTACTATAGTCTCTTCCTCATTGCTTACTTTCACTTTAAAACATCTGAATTTATTCCTTGTGAACAGTCCAAAAATATATGATATATCCGCACTTACTTTTTCTGAATAGTTTGCACTTTAGCTTCAGCGAAAAGAAACACCTATTACGCTGTGATATCTTAATTATATATGTACCTTATTATGTCCTTAAACCTGTATTGAATTATGTCCTAAATTCCATACTAGATCTTGTCCTGAAATCCGCACTTTATATCAGATATATCTGCACTTTAACCACTTTAAAAACTTCAGAGAAATCTGCACCTTTTTGTGTCTTCTGTGCAGCACATGTGGGGGTATATATAGTTGTTCCTACCAGTTAATAAGACGACCTATCATATGTTAGGAGTTCAACTATATCGTTGCTTGTAGGCCACCTTTACTTGTTGTTTGAAGTTTAACTTTAAGAGCATATTTTCCAGCGTTGAGAGTGTAGCTTTGAGCCTCATTTAGAAACCATTTCTTCACAGATTTATGACAATGTCTTGGAGCATTCTCTAGCCACTTCATATGACACTTAATTACACTTGTAACTAGAAGACAATCCTAATAAACATCAAGAAAAATTCTATTGACCTATAATAAAAATATTGCTCGTGAAACCCATGAAGCAAGTACACCAAAATACATTTTATTATATTTTTCTTCTTCTTTACATAAATAAATAATTACATAGAAATTATGAAGATCGGTCCTAGTTACACTTTTCGACACTCCCTCTTAACTAGGGAGGTATTCATACAGGCACATGGTCACTTTCGAATCGAAGAATCTCATAAGAAGAATCAGATTGGTAATGGCATCTGTATAGCATCATATCAACCAGCATTGCCCTAGTGCAAGGCCTTGACTAACAGCCCCATCTCTCAACGAGACAATGGGCTACAATTTTGGTGAGACACATGACCTATAGGCACCATATTCATTGTCTCTCCAAGGTACATACTCCACCCAAGTGTTCCAAAGTATGACCTTCTTGGACTATTCTTCTCTTGGGTAGCTATCCCTCAAAGAATATCGGTCCTCGACTACTTTTATCTTGAATTCCCTATCACATTCTCAAAGAGTATCAAATTCCAGATGATTACCCAATCTCCCATTTTTTCTTTGCAAGTGAAGACCAGAATGATGTGTCTATCTCTCCCTCTCATCCAGGGAGGACCTATTCCACAAGGGAATGTACTCATTCCAATACAAGGAATGTACCTAAGCTCATTCTTAGGAATTACCAAGTTTCTTCCAAGTAAGAAACTTATCACCAAGCTCCCTCTTAACCATGGACCTGCAGCAGCAATGGTGAGACTCCCAACTACTCATGAATAATTCCTTCCCTTGATGTCATGGATTTCGATATTGAGGAATCTTCAACTTTATCTTCATAAGGCACAGATCATCCATCACTTTCATTCACTAGTAATGTCAGCTATCAAAAAGTGATTTATCAGGCTTCCTTATCTTATCCAATTTTATGCCATGTTGATTTCTTTCGAACCATCTCTAAGGATGTTACATCCTTTTCACATGATTGGCAGCCCTACACAAATTTATCTAGATAAACATATACGTAATAACTTTTAAAAACAAAAGTTACCTCAGTGATGATCTTTCACCATGACATATTCCTGTAGGCATCGAAATCCTCTATTCATATTGACACATCTCCTAATGATATGTATTGCTAAGGGTCTTCTTCTTTACTAGACTTCTATCAGATTCTACATATCCTCTTAGGAGATCTTCTAGTCACATCTTCTTTGCTTCCATATGATTACTGCCTCTTGACATGGTTAAACTTCATGATCTCTTCCTTTTTCTACACATATTCATTCCCAAGAACTCCAAATTTATAGTTCTTTGTTCATATACAACCACCTCATGCCATATGAGGATATATTATGTTGATTGCATATGTATGTGCACCATGAGATATCATACTTCTAAAGTTCATTTCCAGCAACCATATGACATGACTACACAACATCCAGTGTCAGCATATAAATATATATACCTCATACCTTTTTCCTTTGAGTCATCCTGTAGCAATTTTACTAGAATAAGAACCTTCATTCCATTGACCTGGTTCATCAATATGTCATCACATCCTAATCCCAGAATTATGTAGCAATGAATTCTTTGATGAAACCTTTCTGCTTTCTTTCTAACCAGTGAATTCATAGAGAATTCCATTAGAGATTGTTAGCACCTGCTTCCATGATGACCCTTGATCATGATGACTGCCTTCCATCAGTATTGTTATCAGTGAGATTTTCTGGGAGTTGTTTCACTAAGATCTCCTACCATGCTTCTATCGTGATGTTATCAATATGCATTGCTTCCTATCATACTATTTTTCAACCAATAGAAATCACTTAAAGAGGGAGATCATCTCAATCATAATAGAGATCCCGTGCTTCTTCTTTCTTATATTTCTTTGCATCAGGTTCTTCCCTTATATCTGTGACATGGGTGTATTCCCTTTTCCTCTTGTCCTTTCCAAATTTAGGACAATCTCTTTTGTAATGCCCAAGTTCATTACATTCAAAGCATCATACTTTTTCCATATTTCTTCTTTTATTCTGAGGACCAAATTTTTCGAATATTCCTTTCTTCCTGGATATGGTTGCAAAGTCTTGATTCCCTTCACTTTATCATGTATCAGCTTTGGGTTTCAAAATTGTTTCCTATATTTTACATAGAGACCATAATCATGGAATGGCATGGTTTCTTTATTCCAGTATAAACTTGAAGTGAAGTTTCACCATTCTTCTGGTAGAGAATTCAGCACCACTGTAGTCAACTCAGTGTCAGACATTACTTCTCCCAGTTCCTGCAGTTGGTCTCTTATTTCATAAATCCTTATAAAGTATGAAGTGATTCCTTCTTCTCTTGACAATTTCATTTTGTAAAGTTCTTGACTTAGAGAATTTGCTTCTCCTGCAGTACTCGCAGAGAATAACTCCACCAATTTCTCATTTTTTCGATTCTTCAACTTTCTGCAAACTATAACAATTTTTCTATTTAGAATTTCATTTTGCGATAAAAATAAAAGTTGTCAGAAATTTTGTTAGCTTTCTATTACTTATTTTTTAAAATTTTTTTATGAATATTTGATATGTTAACTTAGCGTTTCTTTGAGTGTGTGTTTCCTAACAATCAAAGGATTCATAAGAAGTCATGTTAATACGCAATGTTGTATTTTTTGAAAAATTGTGTTTTTGAGAAAACAAAATGTGTTACAACAATCTAGACAAAGTCTACTTCGGTTTCGTCATATTTACAAAGCCAATGGATGCATATCATAATTAATAGAATTTTTTGAACTCGTCCAATATGAAAAAACTGCATATTTTGGATATGTTTCACGACGCAACAAATTTCTTAACATATAAGTTATAAACTAAAAATATAAAAGCTACCCATTAGAGATGATGGACTAATGTAATGCCCCATAATTTTTTCAATTTTTTTTTAAAATGTATTTTGGGAGATACAGAATTTTGATTTCACTGAATCACAATGACCGTCAGAAATTGTTTGCACTCATTTTATTAGAAAATTAATTAAAATTAGTAAATGTTTATGAAATTCCATAAAAGTTAGATTTCTTGAAAGTAGATTCAATTCTGAAAATGCTTGTCTTGGTTTCGACAGTTAATTCAGAATGTTTCATGGAGTTTAATCAGTCCAAAGTTGCAGAAAAGTCAAGATGCGTAACTGGTGACGCATTAGTTTGGCCAAAATTTGATTAAAAGTTTGGCCGAACTATTTTTTGAGCTGATGGCCCGTTAAGTCTAATGACTTAATAGTTTGGCTGAACTCTTAATCAAATTTTGGCCAAACTCTTAATCAAAGTTCGGTCGAACTCTTAATCAAAGTTTGGCTGAACTTTTAATCAAAGTTTGACCAAACTTTAATCTAATTTTCCATCGGCTGGAAAATTTCGCGGCGCCCCTCCTAAAACACATTTCGCGATAATATAAATTGCCACGAAATCATTCATAATTTTCGCACATTTCGCACATTTGGTCTGATTTTATAAAGTTCTTGGTTTGGGTTTAAAGACTTTTCTTGGAGGTTTGGGTTTAAGGGCATTTCTTGGAGGAAGACTAATTTTGCAAAGAATTGTTTTGGGTTTAAGGACTTTTCTTGGAGGACATTTCTTGGAGACGGTTAGATTTTTAAAAAAATTGTTTTGGGTTTAAGGAATTTTCTTGGACGTACATTCAAAGGAAATTTCTTGGAGGTATGTGATACATTTTTTTGGATGTTTTTTGTTCATTTTTTTTTTGAAAGTATGGATTTGTGCTTAATTTCGAATTCTTGGAGACAACCTGATTTTGCAAAGAATTGTTTTGGGTTTAAAGACTTTTCTTGGAGGACATTTCTTGGAGGCGACCTGATTTTGCAAATAATTGTATTGGGTTTAAGGAATTTTCTTGAACGTACATTCAAAGGACATTTCTTGGAGGTATGTAATACATTTTTTTGGATGTTTTTTGTGCTTCATTGTTTTTTAAAGTATGGAGTTGGGCTTGATTTCGAAAAAAAAATATTTTGGAAGTATTTTTTAAAGTGACGTTTTTTTTTTTTAAAGTTGGAGGCATTTTTTGAAGTGAAATTTTTTTAGAGTACGTTTTTTGAGTTGAAGTAAATATTTTGAGCTTCGTTTCATTTTTATAAGACATTTTTTTTCTCGAATTTTTTAAAGTAAGTGTTTTGGATTGGAGTATGTATTTTTTGCAAAAAATTTAAAATGACTTCTTTTTAAATTAAATCTTTTGTGATGCTTTTTCTAATTGAGTTATTGCCTAATTTTTTGAAGGAATTTTTTTGAACTTCATACTCTATTATCATGGGAAATCGAAGGACTTGTGCAAGAAAATATGATCGAAAAAGATACCATGAGGAACGTAGAGAAGAGACGAGACAATCTCGCAAAAGAAAGATAGAATCCCTCTAAAATATTGAAGGGGAAAATCAACCTCAAGCAAAAATTGAAGCAGATATGTAAATGTAAATATTATGATCTATTGATATATTTAAAATTTTCCTAGTGTAAAATGTGAAGCTTAATTTTTATTTGATGAACTAATTTGAAAAACATTTTGTTTAATGTAAATAGACAGAGATATTCCTCAAAACATTGATGATGAGATACAAAATTTGGAAAGAGAAAGTGAAAGAGATATTGAATCAATGATTGAAGATGGTGAAATAATTGAAAGAAATTCAAATGGAGAAACTGAATCACAAGGTATGTGTATATATATATATATATTGAACACATGCACGTATTATTGAAATTATACATATATTTATTAATTTAGTTATTTATTGTTCATATGTAAACTTATTATGTACTATTTTTTCGAATATGTACAGATGAAATCAGTGTCGATGATGAGATGTTAGAAAATGTTGACACTCGCACATATGGAGATAAAAAACCTGACCATGTTATACGATATCGTGTTAACTACATTTTTGAAAAGTATTTCTTAAATGAGCGGGCGACAGTTGAAGCTCAAATGTTGAAATGTCTCATATCATTAAGGAAATTAAAAGAAGCTACGACACTACTGGGTATTCGAAAATCAATCAAAGTAAAAAAATGAAGGAAGATGTGATACAAAATATAAGTAGTGCTATAAATTCAATTAAGAGATCTACAGAGAAAAATGTTTCAATTGTACGTAGAGGAATACATATGGCAATGGTTTCATCAAGTACTAAAGATAATCGTTTGGTAACATCTATGGCACGAGCATTAGGAACCTCGTGAAAAACTTTGGACAAACATCGGAAATTTCGGCTGCAAGTAGATGTAAATGATGAACTCGCTTGTTGGAGAGCTATTTTTAGGCAACCATACAAAGATAGACCTGGAGAAAATGTTAAAAAAATAATATATGAATATTGGAAGAACAATTCACGTGCTTCGCCAACTGCAAGGCATGTGATGCGAAGAATAATAGCACGAAATCAGTACGAAGAACATGAAAAATATTTCTTGGAAACCACTCAGATAGAGTTATTCAACAAGTTCAAAGAAGAGAATCATCAAATTCATGTTTCAATCAGTGCTTTTGTTCAACAAAAACCATGGTATGTAAAACCTATCACCATATGCGACACTTGTTGTTGTCCTTGTCATGTGAAATTTGAGTTATATTATGACAAATTCCTTGATTTTGGTAGAACATTATGGAAGGATTCACCTCCTCCTTCCACTATCCGTGATTTCATATCTCAAATTCTATGTGAAAGAGAAAGCGATGAAATATTTTACAAAAAGAAATGTGTTGGTGGTAAAAAATGCGATGATTGTGGAAATTTGAATTAATTTCAAAACAAATATCGTACTGATATAAATGATCAATCATTTTCCAACATGAAAGTGAAATGGAAAAGATATGAATATATCGATACATCGATTCAAGGTGCAAATAGTGTTAAAAGAATTGAATTATTAGAAGACAAAATTTTTGTGATAGACTTTTTGAGAAAGTTTGAGGCAGAAATTTACAAATACACCAAGCATTTCCATAGAGCTCGATGGCAAGACTTGCAATTCAAAAAATCTTGTGAATTTTTTCCACCAGGGACCATTTTGTCAGTGATTGATTTTGCAGAAAACTACACATTTGTTCCACAAAAAGAAATTCATAGTGAATACTATCATTTTGACCAAGTCTCCATGCTCGTCTATATTCTATATAGACATGCTGAACAAAAGATCGATCATATAGAAATCACGAGTGAAAATCGACATATCATTAAAGAATATCACTTTTATATCAGTGACAATCGTACACATGATACATATTTTGTACAACATTGTTTTGTAAAAATTTATGATTCCTTGAAAAATCGTGGAATAACATTCAATGAACATTGGATATGGTTAGATGGATGTGCAGGTAAATTCAAATCTGCACAATCATTCTTTTGGTTGTGTTATCTTCATAAGAAAACATGCATTAAACATTGTTGGAATTTCTTTGAGACTGGCCATGGAAAAGGATAACATGATGGTGCAAGAGCATGCATAAAATGAGCACTTCGAAGATATAAAATGAACCCCTCTACAAGCCGACTTGTGAACGCTAAAGAAGTTGTTCAATGGTGCATCACTGCTCTAAGCCATGAGACTAACCCATCAAGGGAAGTGCGAAGGTACATTCAATTTAATTTTTATTGGAAATCTAATTTTAAACATTGTACATTTATCATGCAATGATTATCTTTGATTGTATTTTGATATCATATTTAACAATTCTTCTTTTAATTTTCCATATAAAGGTTTTTCTGGCATATTGGGATCAAAGACGTAGATAGATCAATTGGAAATGATGTTGAAAAAATAAAAGGGACTGGAAAATTGCATTCAATTAAAACAAAGTCGTCCAGAAATGTGTTTTCATTAGATAAAAGAAAATATTCTTGTTTTTGTGATGTTTGCATAGACAACACAAAATCCAATGGCGTTTGTGAAAACAAAATGTATGTAAAAGACTGGAAACATACAGAGCTAAATACAAAGGGAAAAATGTATGTTGCAATGTTTGAAGAAATGAAATAAGAGGAAACTACAATATCATCCGATGGTGATCGAGTTTTTGATCTTGTTAGAGAAGGTAACATTTGAATTGCTTTTTAATGATTTAAAGATCTAGAAATAAATTTAAATATGTATAATTTTGTTAAGTTCATTTTATTGTGCAGGAGATGTTTTTGCTGTAATTGCACCTATTGACAACGATGAAAATGTTAATTATTATTTGATGCATTGCATTGAATGAAAAATGAAATTATTACAAAACTATAATGATCACGGATTTCAATATGACAGAGGATCTATTATACTGAAAGGTTATTTTTTCAGACAAACTAATCAAAGTGGGGACTTTTTTTACTTTGAAGACTATGAACCTGATTCCATAAGTTGTTAATATAGTCACTTGGTGTGTGTAGCATGCATAAAGTTGATAGAGGTTCAATCAAAGAAAAAAATGAAAATTAAGAAATGGAAAATGTCAAAATCCGATGATGAACGAATTATTGAAGATGGCATTCCATTGGAATTTTTTTGATTGAATTTCCCAACAATTTATTCTCTTTGGATTAAATATGTTTTGGAACTTCTAGTACTCAACTAAAAATTGAGTTTCTTATGTTATTTGTGCAAGTGTTTGCACATGTACAAATTGTTTTGGTACATGCACGTGCTCTAGTATCAACTTAAAGTAGCTTTTCTATACATGTGCATTGATGAAAAATGTTGCATGTAATGGATATATATATATAGTTTTACTATGTGCATTGATGAAAAATGATTCACGTACTCAATTTATATGTTCTAGAATGCAATTAACTGAAACTAGTTTTTCTATGTGCATTGATGAAAAATGTTACTTACATATTGGATATATATGTTCTAGAATGAAATTAATTGTTCAAGTAGTTTTACTATGTGCATTGATGAAAAATTATTTAAATGTACTCAATATATATGTTTTAGAATGCAATTTTAACTGAAAGTAGTTTTTCTATGTGCATTGATGAGAAATGTTGCAAGTATTGGATATATACACGAACTAAATGTGCCCAATTTTTCTTGTGATCTTTTCTGTTAAAAATTATCTGTGCAATGTAAATAAATCATCCACAATATAGTTTTGTACGAAGATTCCTTTCAGACAAGAGATTCAGAGCACTTCTCCGACTTTTGGTGGGATTTAACCCACATCTCTATTCCTAATTGAAAATCTAGTACAAAATTTGTCTATCCAATGGTCGAATATGTTCTATGTTCTAGAATGCAATTAACTGAATGTCCTCAATTTACCAAATTATAAATCAACAAGGCTACCTATTTAAGTGCATTAATGACATTGACCCAAATTCAACAAACATATATGTACTTCTTATATTTCCAATCAAAATTAAAGGGATAATTTACATATATCTACTTCTTTAAACTCTTTTTTCAATTAGAGCTCAATTGATACATGGTTAGTTGCATTGAAAAGCTATGTTCTTCCTATTGGAAAATTTTTCACTCAAACAAGACTATGTAGAGATCAAAAGCAATCTTAAGATGCAAAATGTACTTCAACCATCCAAAACTTGAGTTTTAAAAACTTTTTGATTAAATCAAAACAATACAAGTCACATAGGAGTCTTCTTTCTAAGCCAAATGTAGATTGAAACCATCCAAAACTTAGATAAAAACATTTAACATTATATCAAAACATTTAACATTTAACATTAAATCGAAATTAAAGGGATTTACATATAACTACTTCTTTACTCTTTTTTATTAAATCAAAGCAATACTTCACATGGGAGTCTTCCATCTAGGCCAAATGTAGATTGAAACCATACAAAACTTAAATCAAAACATTTAACATGTTATATCTTGAAACATTTAACATTTAACATTAAATCAAAATTAAAGGGATCTACATATAACTATTTTAATCTTTTTGAATGTATCAAAACAATACTTCAAATAGGAGTATCTTCCATCTAGGCCAAATGTAGATTGAAACCATCCAAAACTTAGATCAAAACATTTAACATTTAACATTAAATCAAAATTAAAGGGATTTACATATACAACTACTTCTTTACTCTTTTTGATTCAATCAAAACAATATTTCACATGGGAGTCTTCCATCTAGGCCAAATGTAGATTGAAACCATCCAAAACTTAGATCAAAACATTTAACATTTAACATTAAATCAAAATTAAAGGATTTACATATATATAACTGTAATGAACATAATGTACATAGCTAGACCCGTCTCTTGGGTTGCCTAACTAGCCAACACCAGAGGGGGTCTGAATCAAAAGAACAGAAAAGGGGCTGCCCATAACTGGGAAAAAGATAAAGAGGATCTGACATCAGGCTAGCTATCGATGTGTGTAGGAGGATTATCCTCCACAATTGGACAACCGTAATCCTCTGGATCATCATCTACTCCCTTGGAGTGCTGGGAGGAGTTGTCACTGCTTGCGCCATCACTGTTAGAGCTCCTTGAGCTAGATTTGACTGGAAGAGCTGCTGACTTCCTGGTGTCCTGGGGCTGATGGGTTGGGATGGTGGAATTTCTCCACCACTTCCTGGAACTAGAAGCATCTTCATCTTGCAGCTCCTCTTGAAAATAGATGGAAATGGTCGTCGTAATTCACGGTCTAACCATAGCGCTGGTGAAGTGAAATTGTGCTTCATTGGTTGCTGGAGGAGGGTGGCTACCTGTGTCATGGATGGAAAGAGGAGGGCGAGAGCCAACACTCCTGCCCCCTCCATCCCTACCCCCACCTCCCCTTCTGCAACGCATCCGTTGTCTATGCATGGGGTCTTCCATGAGCCAAATATGAATTGAAACCATCAACTTAGTCAAAACATTTAACATTATATAAACATTTAAAACATTGTTTATTAAATCAAAATTAAAGGATTTAATTTAAAACATTTAACATTAAATTGAAATTAAAGGGATTTACATTAAATGTAGATTAAAATGGTATCCAAAACTTAGTTTTAATTTTTTTTTTTATTATATCACAACATTACTTCACATGATTAATGTACTTTAACCATCCAAAACTTGGGTTTTAAAAACTTTTTGATTATATCACAACATTACTTGACATGTCATCCAATTATAGTTCAACTATCCAATAGAAACATTTAACATTATACATGTGCCAAATGTAGATTGAAACCATCCAAAACTTAAGTTTTAAAAACTTTTTGATTATATATCATGCAATATTACTTCACATGCCATGCCAATTATAGTTCAACTATCCAATAGAAACATTTAACATTATACCACATGTGCCAAATGTAGATTGAAACCATCCAAAACTTGATTTTAAAAACTTTTCGATTATATGTTGACATTAAAACTTATCAAACATTCAAAACATTAAATATCATGGGGAAATGTGAATTGAAACCATCCAAAACTTGAGTTTTAAAAACTTTTGATTGTATCATACATAACGATATACGCCCACATGCCATGTAATTATGGTTCAACTATCGATAAAACATTTAACATTATATCATATGCCAAATGTAGATTGAAACCATCCAAAACTTAACTTTTAATTTATTAAAAAATTATAGATCACAACATTACTTCACATGCCAAATGTACTTCAAGCATCCAAAACTTAAATTTTAAAAACAAAAAAATTATAACACATCATTACATAACATGCCAAATATAGTCAAGATGACAACATTAATTTATAGATGACAACATTACTAGTAGTTAAATTATCCAAAACTTAAAAGTTTTAAAAACCAAACAAATTATATAACAACATTACTTCACATTCACATGCCAAAAGTACTAAAACCATCCAAAAATTAACTTTTTGGAACAAAACAAATTATATTAACACTGTAATAAAATATGTCCAAAAATTGTAGATCTCACAAGTATCAAACTGTATCAAGATATATATATATATATATATATATATATATATAGATATATATGACAGTGCATCTAGATAATATATAAAAAAGAAAATTTAAGACTATCTAAATCTTGAAATCAAATCTACAAATCATGTCCATCAAATAGAGATGGATCTAGCGTCTTTCCTATCAGGGTCTCAATCCGCGCACTATCATGTGAAGCATGGGAAACCTACATACACAATGCACATGTACTTGAACATTAAAATTTGATGTTTTAAAAATGAGTGAGAATATATATAGAACTTCATGTAAAAAACAAAATATAACAAAAAAATCATGCAATACCTCATGAGGTTCCCTCTCCATTTGATCAACAAGTTCCGCCCCCATAAGAACATTTGCAATGGTAAACTGTACAATATACATGTACAGTTATATATCTATATATATATATATATATATATATATATATATATTAAAATTTCAAATGAAAATGCACGTGTACATATATAAACTTATTTTCAATAATATTAAAAAAAAAGTTAGACAACTTGTTCAAATGGTTGAAATGGTGTGGATGCTCCTATCTCCATCGCTAGAGTCCGTGGATTAAAGAAATCTTATATAGGAACCCAAATTCAAAAAATTTAAAATAACTCAATATATATATATATATATATATATATATATATATCTCAATTTTTAATGGAAATTTTTGAGGTGGAATATATATATATATATATAACTTAAACATAAATTTTAAAAGTGAAAAATTGTCCATACTTGTGGCTCATCTCCTAAGGAAGTAGAAGGTACATCTCCCAAGGAAGAAGAAGGTACCGCCATCCCAAAAACATCGGACGGAATCGGAATCTGTTAAAACATTTTATCATTATATATACATACATGTACATGTGTGCACAATTATTTATTTTAAAATATCACTTAAAAAACACTAACATTTTCCAACATATCTTGATGGTGAGACCCATATGCATTGTTTGAACCAGAGGTCCTGAACGTGATATTAACATTTTCTTCATTCATCATGCGTGACAACTGCAAATGGCGTTTTAACATATAATGATACATTTTTGTTAGATTAATGTACAGAAAAATAAATGTATACATGTACATACACATGTATTTATTACAAATTGTACACATGTATACATGTTAAAATAATTGAACCCTAAGGTCATTAACACATACCGTTCCCGTGCCCTCTTCCTCATGAAGAATTAGGTCTTGAAAACCATTGAATTTTTTTTTTGCATATATTCGGAGATCTTCAACATTCATGTTGTCAATCTCTTCATCTGTACAATACACAAAATTGGCACGTGCATTTTCACGTGCTCTTTGTCAATTTAGACAAACATCGACTCCACCCAATCCACTGTAAACATTGTCGATCATGACATCCCTTGCTTCTCGAGTTATTTGAGAAGTCGCATCCATCTCTGACCGCAGAGTTTCGACCCGAAAAGGTCGACTCACCAATGGCGGCTCAGGGCGAGGCAACTCCATATCTCGCTTAGTGCCCTTACGGTCATACAATTGACCTTTCCCCGGACCAAAAAATTCTGACAGAAGGTCATTGTAGTTGGGTTTCATATCCAAAAAAAATTCTGCGTAAAACAGTTGTGCAAAATAAATAGGAACCTTGTCGTTCCATGGGATCCTTCCATAGACCGCAAGGTGCCTATCATACAAATAGTCAGCTATATTTGGGTGCTTGAAATATTTCACCTTCAGCATTTTTCTTTTTGGCCCTTCCTTAAAATTAAACATTGACTTCGCCATATCTTTTGTAACTCTTTGTTTTACATCCTCCCATTTATCTGGACCCATTACTGTTTCCTTTCTCTTTCTCATCACTTCTACAAATGTATCAGTCGTTGGCCCAAGAGTTTTGTACACATTTACAAGTTTGCCCAATGAATGTGTAACTATTTCGCGGCTTTTTCGACTCTCAGCAGGTAGAGTCAAAGCCACGAGATCTCTCCGTAATTTTGCATGAAGTTTTTCACACCTTTGTAAGGTGCATTGCGATATGTTTGTTTCCGATGGTATATCAGAAATGTCGGCCGAATAAGTTGTGGTGGGTAGACAACCTTCTTCTTGAATGTAGCATTCTGCCTTGCGTCTATTTTGAACAATATTTGGAACATTTTCGGCCTCTGCATCAATATATATATATAATTTCGTATATTAGAAAAAACACATGTAAAAAAATTTGTACAAATTCAATGAAAAAAATATTGAAATTGATGGCAACCTTGACGTGGTTGGTTAGCATCTTCTCCACCATGAAACTGTTGAGACCTAGAATGACCCTGCTGAGAACTAGGCCCAAAACGACCCTGTTGAGAACCAGCACCACCAGCCATTGATTGGCCTTCGGGGGAATAAATATCACCACCTTCACGCAACCTGCTACCACTCATTGATGGCCCTCTAAGGGGATTTGAACCACCACCAACCTCTCGAGATGAGAGAGAAGCTTCATAAACAAATATGAATTTATAATCAATTGAAAAATACATTCATGTGTACATATAAATACATGTACATATTCATTGATTGAATTGCATGAACCATGCCACGACTGGGTGAAACATGGGCATGCTCCATGGATGAAGTAGAGACCCTTCTCTTCTTAGCTCCTAAAAATTAAAAAATGAAACTTATTAACAACTAATTTAACTCACAAAGTTAATAAAAAATAAATTCCATATGTACACACATGTATGGAGATTTAAGATTATATTTAAATACTGTGAACATCCCCCGATCCCTGAACCCCTATATGGGATTCTGTTGATCTTCGTCATTCATCCTCCATGATATATATATCTATTGGTGGAAATTTACACAAAATAAATTTCAAAAAATAAATTTGTAATTTAGTGTACACAAATTATGTAGAACACAACTTTCAAAGCAATAATTTATGTGTGAAACTCAATTTAAGCAAAAACGAAATTATAAAAATGATAAGTTCACCAAATTGCGCTTTACATGGTGGGAGCACACTTGGTATAAAATTGAAAAAAACACATGGTCATTAAAAAAGAAGTGAAACTACATTTAAACAAACTCCATTTAAACAAAAATTTGTTGAAGTCCCCACATTTTAATTTTATAAAAATGTGAAGTTCACCACTTGTTGCAAATGTGAAGTTCACCAAGTTGCACTTTACATGGTGTGGTGGGAGCACACTTGGTATATAATTGAAAAAAACACATGGTCATTAAAAAAGACGCATTTATAAGTACACAACACACACATATCCAAGATATGTTACAATGTCCATCAATACATTTTGAAGGAGAGCGTCTCAACACTAATTCATCTTTGAGAGATGAATCTTGAATTTTTGAAGAAGAGCATCTCAAAACCAATTCATCTTTGAGAGATTAATCTTGCATTGGCATTGCTCTGTATAATTCTAATTCATCTTTGATAGATGAATCATGAATTGGCATTGCCCCACGCAATAGATCAGCAGACATCTTATTCACATTTGTACAATGCTTTATACTAAAAAATTGAAATTGGCTAACAATATTGTTTGCTATTCCATGCAGTTCTTTTAGCCTCTCCTTTTTAACTTGGCACATGCCATTCATCTGGTTGCACACAAGTTCAGAATTGGTGAAAACTACAATTCCATTTGACCCATACTTCATCGCTGTTCCCAAGCCTTCTATCAATCCAATATAATATGCCTCGTTGTTTTTTGTTCTTCCCGGTATATTCATTTTCCTTTGGACGACTTTTCTAGTCGCAATATTGAAAAGCACATATGTAATCACTGCTTTCCCTGGATTGGGATAGTAAGAAACTTCTATGCATAATTTCCATTTTTCAACCATATTTAATGGTTTTCTTATCCCTGAAAAAAAAACAAATTCAATAAAAATATATATATTAAATCAACATTTATTGCAAATGCATGAGAAAAATGACACAAGATCATGAGGTAAATGACATGTGCATTGTTTATCTTAAAGTTTGACTTAAAAATTTTATGGTAGAGTTCACATCTAAAATTAATGGGAGGAAGCCTTTAGTTTGTGGGAGAAATGACACATGTACATAGTTTACCTTAAAGTGGTTGTGTTTTATGGATATTAGAGGAAGCCTTTAGTTTGTGGGAGAAATGACACATGTACAAAGTTTACCTTAAAGTGGTTGTGTTTTATGGATATTAAAATGAAGAACTTCTATTTATATCCATTCCAGAAATTGACTGTAGGGGCATTTACTAGATATGTCACCTTTCATAAAAGATGATATCTAGAGGCTACCTGGTCCTTTACAGACTCTTCCTATAGAACTTGTAGAAGTTAACACTACCTATCCCAATTTTATCGTGTGAAGGGTGTAGAGGACCCGTGGAATCACTCAAGGTTGTATTATTAAACCTTTGATTTAATTATCTTCAACCTTTGGTTGTAGATCCTTCAACCTTTGGTTGTACTTTGAAGGTCCTTGACCTTCATCCTTCAACGGGAGGTTGTAGATCCTTCAACCTTTGGTTGATCTTTCCTTAAACCTTTGGTTTAATGATCTTTAACCATTAGTTGTAGATCCTTAAACCTTTGGTTGTCCTTCATCCTTAAACTTTTGGTTTAATGATCTTCAACCGAAGGTTGTAGATCCTTCAACTGTTGGTTGTAGATCCTTCAACCTTTGGTTGTTGTTATGGGTTCAACCTTTGGTTGGTTTTACTTTCAACCTTTAGTTGTTTCTCCTTAAACCTTTTAACCTTTGGTTGTACTTTGAAGGTCAAGGGACCTTCATCCTTCAACCTTTGGTTTTTGATCCTTAAACCTTTGGTTTAATGCAAAGGTCCTTGACCTTACTCATTGGGCAAGCCCAACCTTCCTTAAACCTTTGGTTTAATGATCTTCAACCGTTGGTTGTAGATCCTTTAGGATGGGTTCCACCCATTCCTTCCTATGGTTGATCCTTCAACCTTTGGTTTTCCTTCATCCTTAAACCTTTAGTTTAATGATCTTCAACCGTTGGTTGTAGATCCTTCAAACTTTGGTTGTCCTTCATCCTTAAACCTTTGGTTTAATGATCTTCAACCGAAGGTTGTAGATCCTTTAGAATGGGTTCCACCCATTCCTTCCTATGGTTGATCCTTCAACCTTTGGTTGTCCTTCATCCTTAAACCTTTGGTTTAATGATCTTCAACCGTTGGTTGTAGATCCTTTAGGACGGGTTCCACCCATTCCTTCCTATGGTTGATCCTTAATGGCCCTATAAGGGCATAGGGTCCCATGCATATGGTTATATGGCCCTATGAGGGCATGGGGTCCCATCAATAATGGCCCTATAAGGGCATGGGGTCCCATCATATGGGTGATATGGCCTGATATGATTGATAATAATCAGATCATATCATTGCATTAATCAACTGCAAGGACCTTGAATGGTCCTATGAGGGCATAGGCTCCCATCAGTAATGGGAGGGCCTTCCATGACATGCTGAAGGACCTTATAGACCCCCTTAAGGGGGCATAGAAGCTTATTATCCTAATGGTTGGGTGGACCATAGGATATCTAAGTGTAGCTATAAGGAGGCAATAAGGCCTTCAATGATATGCTAATGGCCCCTCTTCTCTGTGGGGGTGTGCTACACGGAGTCCACTTACCTCCTGAGGGCTTGGCCATTGAGACTAGTGACCTAACTTGAGGGCATCGCCGACTGTTAAATTTATGGTGACCTCCTGGGGGGCATATCCTACTGGATAGTTGACCTAACTTGAGGGGTGGACTCAATAGGCTTTTGCCTGAGAGGGCCATAGACGGCTGTTTAAGGCACGTTGGAGGCATTGACGGCAACGTTACCTCTTGAGGGCATCACTGGAATGCTAAAACAGTGATGGAGACCTAACTTGAGGGCATCAGTCTGCGGGCGATGGTGACCTCCTGAGGGCTGGGGGGATCATTCCAGTTACCTAGACTTGAGGGGTTGGACCATCTAGGCCTCCTGAGATGGCCTTTAAGGACCGTTTAAGGCACGTTGGAGGCATTGACATAGACGTACCTTATAGACCTCCTTAAGGGGCAGAGAGGATGATATATCATAATGGGCATCTCTCCATATAGGATCTATAAGTGTAGCTATAAGGGGAAATAGGGCCTTCCATGTGGGCCTTAGGAGCCTTTTGTCCCAATTGGGGCCTTCGGTTCCAATTTGGGGGTCTTTCATCACTCAAACTACTTTACGTAGACATAAGGGTGTATAAGAATGTGCATGTGTTTTACATTGAATATTTTAATATTGTATTTAAATGACATTTGATATATGAATAATATGGAATGAATCATTGTACATTATGATAAATCTTGTATTAAAATGACATTTGATCTATGAATAAAAAATAAAATGGGATCATCTCTTCATATATATATATGTGTGTGTGTGTGTGTGTGTGTGTGTGTGTGTAAGAGAGAAATAAAAAGCAAAGGTAATTCCACCAAGCCTAAAGGAGCATGTCCCAATACATTAAATTATGACATAATACATTAAATTATGTTTGTCTAAAAACGAATATGGAACATGGATCATTGTACATTATTATCCTGAATCTAAAAATGAATATGGAATGAATTAATGTATTAAATTATGTCATAATACATTAAATTATGTTTGTCTAAAAATGAATATGGAACATGAATCATTGTACATTATTATCCTGAATCTAAAAATGAAATATGGAATGAATCATTGTACATTATTATTAATCTTGTATTTAAATGAAATTTGATCTATGAATAATATGGAATGAATCATTGTACATTATGATAAATCTCAAGTATTTAAATGAGATTTGATCTATGAATAATATGGAATGAATCATTGTACATTATGATAAATCTCAAGTATTTAAATGACATGACATTTGATCTATGAATAATATGGAATGAATCATTGTACATTATGATAATTACGTCTATATGCACAACTAGGAATGGGTTCCCCAACCCCAAGGTTTAGTTCCTATTCAATGAACAATGTTGCATTATTCATCCATCACTATAAGCTTCTCACTTCTTTCTCAATCTTTGGGGCTATGATGTATTGAATTGAGAAATGGAAAAAAATTGTCAAATGTGAGCTATCAGCAACAGACCAGAGAGCAGAAGACGCGTGAAGCAAGAGATGAACAAACAAACATTTCTATTATATATCAAGGTAAATTTTAAATGGGACTCAGTTCATCTGCTACTAATAATTTAACATATTAATCAACCATGCACCAAATTCTAATACAACCAGTTTTTATATTAAGTATACAGGAACATAACCAGAAGTCAAACTGTTACATAGATTCTGTTTTCTAATTACAACAATTTCCAAAATGGTATCAAAAGCAATTTGCATCTAAATCAAAATTAGACACAATGATACAATAGAATAGCAGAATCTTGCTGTTGCACATTTAAATGAGATGTAGGTTGCACCGAGCTTAAGGAGGCACATATATAGTGCCTGTAAGATCGAAAACTAGTTTCATTTAATATAACACAATTGTAGAAAGCTGATGTTTGACATTGATATGAGATGAGAGAAATCTGGTTTCTTTCTCGTAATTCCCTTCCAAGTTCTCTATTAACTGTTACATAGATTCTGTTTTGTAATTACAACAATTTCCAAAATGGTATCAAAAGAAATTTGCATCTAAATCGAAATTAGATACAATGATACAACAAAATAGAAGAATCCTGTTGTTGCACATTTAAATGAGATGTAGATTACACTGAGCTTAAGGAGGCACATATATAGTGCCTGTAAGATCGAAAGCTAGTTTCATTTAATATAACACAACTGCAGAAAGCTGTTGTTTGACATTGATATGAGATGAGAGAAATCTAGTTTCTTTCTCGTAATTCCCTTCTAGGTTCTCTATTAACTGTTACATAGATTCTATTTTATAATTGCAACAATTTCCAAAATGGTATCAAAAGCAATTTGCATCTAAATCGAAATTAGATACAATGATACAACAGAATAGCAGAATCCTGTTGTTGCACATTTAAATGAGATGAAAGTTCTACCGAGCTTAAGGAGGCACATATATAGTGCCTGTAAGATCGAAAGATAGTTTCATTTAATATAACACAACTACAGAAAGCTAATGTTTGACATTGATATGAGATGAGAGAAATCTAGTTTCTTTCTTATCTCGGCAACAGAGAAGTGTGCAGAAGATGCGCGAAGCAAGAGCAGGAGACGCGCCAGCAAGAGACTAGAGAGCAGGAGACGTGCCAGCAACAGACCAGAGAGCAGCAGACGCACGAAGCAAAAAATGAACAAAAAAAGACGCGGGAAAAATACAGCTGGTTTATATTCATGTACCAGAGCAAAAAAAGTTTTCATTCTTCAGTTGTTCATCATCATTTCCAGATTACATTTTGAGAGGGCAAACCTCATACTTGTTCAATAAATAGAATTTGAATAACATAAAAAAAACAAGAAGCAGATACATAGAATTTTAATCAGGACATTTTTAACAATTATCTTTTTTTTGGTCAAAACAGAGCCCTGTGCTCCACCCAATACAGTTAAAGAGCTTCAACTGTGTATTAAAAAAGCAGAGTTACAGAGTAAAACTTTTAGGTGACATATGATAAAGAGATTTAAGTTGGACAAATTTCGATGATGTCTTCTAATTTCGTTAAATTCCTTAGGATGGTGATTTGTAGATGGCTCTAAAGGGCAGTTTTTTTTTAATTGATAAGATTTTGAGCTTAAAAGCTAACAAGGCAGGGAAATTTCAGCAAACATATCTCTAGAAAAGTCCACCAACAAAATTTGCGTTCGAACTAGTATCTAAGCTAAACAAGTCAAACTCTAATGGTCATGACACTATGCTCACATGAGTAATTAGTGTTTTGTAATTACAACAATTTCCAAAATGGTATCAAAAGTAATTTGCATCTAAATCGAAATTAGATACAATGATACAATATAATAGCAGAATGTTTGACATTGATATGAGATGAGAGAAATCTGGTTTCTTTCTTACCTTGGCAACATAGAAGTGTGTAGAAGACGCGCGAAGCATGAGCAGGAGATGCGCCAGCCAGAGACTAGAGAGCAGGAGACGCGCCAGCAACGGACCAGAGAGCAGCAGACGCGTGAAGCAAAAGTGAACAAACAAAGACGCGGGAAAATAATGAGGTTCGCCGACGATATATTTATAATAAATAGTTCGGCCGAACTGTTGTTGCCAGTTTTCCCATCTCCGGCAAAAATATCTGTTTTCCCACGCCGTCAGTGTGTCGTCAATCTAAACGGCAGAACAAGTTCGGCCGAACTATTGCCAAAAAAAAATTATGCCCCTGATTCTCACAAAAGTGTAACCCAACTTCACAATTTAGCCCTATCATGATCTTTTTTTTACCTTGAAGTGTCTTCCCATTAGGTAAGGTCATCATTTCTTTAGTGCATGTAGTATTGCTAACATTTCCTTCTCATAAATAGCTTTTTGTAAATACTTTACTTTGATTGGACGACTTTCAAATGCAATGGGTCTTCCTTATTGCATTAAAACAACACCAATTCCATTTCCTGAGGCATCACATTCCACAATAAAGGTTTTTTTGAAATCTGGCGTAGCTAAGACCGGTTCTAAGCACATTGCCTCTTTAAGATGTTCAAAGGCCTTAGTTGTTTCAGGAGTCCATGAAAATGCCTCTTTCTTCAATAATGTTGCTATGGGTGCTGCTATTCTCCCATAATTCTTAACAAACTTGCGATAATACCCTGTTAACCCAAGAAATCCTCGCAACTTCTTTATGGTTGTGGGGACTTTCCATTCCTTAATGGCTTTAATTTTGTTAGGGTTTACCTTAACCCCCTCGTGAGATACAATATGACCCAGATATTCCACCTCTTGTACTCCAAAGAAACATTTGGATGCTTTTGCATATAATTGTTTCTTCTACAATAGTTTGAGCACCTTGTCAACATGTTGAACATGATCCTTCCAAGACATGTTGTAGATTAGTATATCATTAAAAAATACTAGCACAAATTTTCTAAGGAAGGGTTTGAAAATGGAATTCATCAACCCTTGAAATGTAGAAGGTGCATTGGTAAGGCCAAAAGGCATGACCAAAAATTCATAATGACCCTCATGAGTTTGAAATGTTGTTTTCAGAATATCTCCAGTCTTCATTCTAATTTGATGATATCCTGAACGAAGATCCAACTTGGTAAAATAAATTTCTCCATGTAATTCATCCAATAATTCAACAATCACAGGAATGGGAAATTTATCTTTAATAGTGAGCTTATTGAGCTCCCTATAATGGATTGTAGATTTCTGTGGTGTAGATTTTTAGAACCAGAGCTCAGAATCTCCACAGTTCTCATTTTTCAGTCTACGTTTCAGGTCTAAAGCAAGACCCATCATCAGGACAAATCTGCAAAAAATAGAGACAATTTGTGTTAACTAAATAATGGAAAAATGACAAGAAAGAGAGCCGACCAGATATCAACTGAGTGCTTTAGTTTCTAAATTATTTTCATTTATTTAATTTAATTTATTTTTATTTTTATTTAGTTGAGTTTTAGTTATTTTGTTTAAAAAATATCATAATCATTATTATGATACTTTAAGTTATAATGCTAATAATGTTTAAAGTTTCCTAATATTAATTAATATTCCTATTTATAAAGTCTGATTTTAGGGTAATTATTTTATTTTGTTTATTATTTCTAATTGTCAAAAAGCAATGTTTTAATAAAATCAAAGAGTGGTAAATTTATTCTTATCCTAATTTTCTGAAGAGGGGTCCTAGTAGAATGATTTAATTTTTTTATTATTATTAATTTTATAAGACCTTATGTAAATAATAATGTCTACTATTTTAATTATTTATCCTTAAAAAGTTCTAAGTATTTATATAATTTTAGCTTATGAATTATACTAAGTTTTTGTTTTTTAATATTATCAAAGTATAGCATTTTCCTTGTTATCCTAATATTATGTAAAAAGGCCTAAGGAGATTATACTAATAGATTTAAGGATTTGATTTTATTAATATTATAAGATCCTAAGGAGATTAAAATGTCTACTATTTCATTAAATATAAATCATTGTTAAAAGTCCTAATTTTTTATCCTATTTAGCTAATGATTTAGATTAATTGTTTTTGTTTTAAAGATGTGCAGCTTTATTAGAGATATTTTAGAGTTTTAGAATCCCCTTATACTAATTTTATGATTATACGGTCCTATGTGATTTATATTATAATATTGATGACTGAGGAGATATTAGAATAGGATAGGAGAAGGTCAATTGATTATAGCCCATAGATAAGGCTTGTAACCAATTGATCCTATAAACTAAGTTTTGCAAAAGGTAGGTGTTTAATAAGGCTTAAGGTATAGATAGGAGATTCATAAGGTTGTTTATAATAATTACACATATAAGTTTAAAGAAGGGTAGTATGGTAAGGCTAAGGAGTAGGGTAAGGGTTAGATGCGAACAGGCGGGTAGATGGAAGGGGAAGGGTACGAGGTAGAGAAAGTGAAAGACAATTTAAAGGTCATAAGGGGATGAAGGAAGGGTAGGGGTACAAGGAGACCAACGAATCAAGTGAGTGAGATGATTAACCGGATAGCACATGGACCCAATTTCTGCTAATTTCTAAGCCTCCATCTCTATTAAGGTTGTGAGGGTGCTTTAAGATTTCCAAGGCTTCATGTATTTTGCATTTGAAATGATGTTTTTCTTTGGCAATGATCACTGCTTCTTCCAGGCATATGTGGTGACATGTTTTGCTTGAGTGTTCTGCCAAAGCTGAGTTTTTAATTCTTCCAAGCCTAATGTCTGCCCCATGTTCTTTAAACCTTATTTTAAAGGTTCTGCCTGTTTCTCCAATATAGAAATCTCCGCATGAACAATTGATTTTGTAGACACCTTTTTTTTGGAGGTGGTCGGGGTCATCTTTAGCCGATTTCATTCTTTACCTGATGGTTACTAAAGTTTTGAGGGTTGTCCTAATGTCCTTTTCGGCTAGAACTTTGGCTATCTTGTCTGTGACCCCTTAAATATAAGGGAGGTAAGCTTTTGTAGTGGAGGGTTTGTCAGTAACCATTCTTTTGTTTCTGGATCTGGATTTTTGAATAGCTTTGTTAATGTCCTTATTGCTATATCCTGAGTTTATGAGGGATTTCCTCAGATATTCAATTTCTTCTTCCACATGAGTTTTGTCTGATATTCTAAAAGCTCATGTAAAGAGAGTCAGCAGCACCCCTGTCTTCTCGCTGGGTAGTAGTGTGAGTTGGCATGTAGATAATTATCCGTGTGTGATTTCTTTCTGAACACTTTGTGTCCAAGGGATCTGTCTTCATTTCTTGAGAGGAGTACGTCAAGGAAAGGGATGCAATTGTTTTCTTCACCTTCCATTGTAAATTGGATATCTTTGGATATGATGTTGAGATGGTCTAGGAAGTTCTTTAATTCCTCATCTCCATGGGGCCAATTGACATTGGTGTTGTCTACGAACCTTATCCAAAACTTGGGTTTTAATGGGTAGGATTCCAAAGCCTTCTTTTCAAATTTCTCCATGAAGAGATTTGCCACTATATGGGATAACGGAGATCCCATAGCAACTCTAGATGTCTATTCAAATATTTCCCCTTGGAAGGTGAAAAAGGTAGAGCGAAGACATATTTCAGCGAGTTTTTCAGTTTGCAGGTCTGCTACTTCTTTTACTACTTGCACGGCTTCATCAAGTGGGATTTTGGTAAAAAGTTGGACAACATCAAAGCTAACAATTTTTTCACCAGGATCTAATTTAGCTTTTTTAATGAAATCAACGTATTGGTTGGAGTCTTTGATGAAATATCTAGTATTACCCACCATAGGGGCGAGGGTGCGAGCCACATATTTGGCTAATTCATATGTTGGTGCACCTATAGTGTTGACGATAGGTCTTAAAGGAACACCGGCTTTATGGATTTTAGGGGCACCATAAATACGTGGTATGATTTCACCCTCTGGGTATAAGCGCTTCTTCACATTATCGTCTAGATTGGACTCCTTAATGGCTTTTTTAACATTTTTTATGACTTTGGATATGGGGTTTTCATTCAGTTTTTTATAACTACCACTATTATGTAGGTGATACCTCATCTTATTGTTGTAACCTTCTTTGTCCACAACTACTGTAGCCCCTCCTTTGTCCACCTTTAGAATGACAATATTGTCATTGCATCTTAGGTTTTTTAGGGATTTTAATTGTTCGCTGCTTAATTTTTTCTTAGGAAGCTTTGCTTTATCCAGTATAATGGCACATTCTTGCCTCACCTTGTCCTTGTCTTGATTATTAAGAGCCTTTATGCCATCTTCAATGTCACAAATGATTTCTTCCTTTAGTATACGATTAGGGGCTACAACGAAGTTGAGTCCTTTACTTAAAACTTCTATTTCGTTTTTCATTAATTCATAAGTGGAAATGTTGACAACTTTCTTATTGTTGTTTATAACCTTTTCATTACCTATAACCTTATTATTATCTATGCTATGAGTTAATATGTTCATGTTCTCGTTTTAATAATTGGTGCCAGGATTCCTTGAAAAACAAGATGTTGTGCTGGAACGTCTTCTTAAAAACTTCGATGTTGGTTTAACCATTCCATCTTTGTCACACGTACTTTGACCGTCATTGTTTGCACACGAAACAACGGTTGTTTCCACATCCATTGAATCGGTTCCGTGGTATGCTTGGTTCTGCGTAGGGACTGTAGCCATTGTTGTTTTCACACCCATCGAATCGATTCCACGGTATGCTTGGTTCTGCGTAGGGACCATGGTCATCATTGTGTTGTCAGCGTTGAGGTTTGTATGATTCATTGAAAAATAGGTTGTTGTGTTGGAACGTCTTCTTAAAAACTTCGATGTTGGTTTAGCCATTCCATCTTCGTCAAACGTACTTTTACCGTCATTGTTTGCACACGAAACAACGGTTGTTTCCACATCCATTGAATCGGTTTCGTGGTATGCCTGGTGTTGCGTAGGGATTGTGGCCCTCGTTGTTATCACATCTATCGAATCGATTTCACGGTCTGCTTGGTTCTGCGTCAGGGAAGTGGTCATCGTTGTGTTGTCAGCATTGAGGTTTGTATGCGTTGCAGAGCCTGTCAATTTTGACAAACTTATGGACTCGGTTGTGGGATCTGCATATGGTTCTATATTTACAGCTGTTTTATTAAGTGCCATGTTGTTACTTTTAGATCTTAGATCTACTGTGTTATGTGTTTCAGAACTTGTCAATGCCGTCAAACTAGAATCTGCATATGGTTTTATATACACAGCTATTTTATTAAGAGCCATGTTAACATGTTCAGATCTCAAATCCATCGTATTATGCTTATGCGGCTACTTTTCAGTGCGAGCAGCAGTCTATTTCTGCTCGGTCCATATATCTTGTTTATTGACACTTTGGTACCATTGTTCATACTTTCCATTCTCTATCTGCGATGTGGAGAATAGACTCGTCCCATCAGGATTGAGGTTCTTCTACGTTTCAGAGCATTCCGTCAAATTCATCAACTCATTTCTGTAGTCTGCGTACGGGTCTGTGTTCATAGCTGGTTCATCTACGTTGTGGGTAGTTAGTCCCAAATTGTTACTATCAGAGCTTAGATCCAATTTTTTATGCTAGAGCAGTTCCTTCACAGTGCAAGCTAGAGTCTGCTTCAGCTCGGTCCACCAGTCATCAAGGCTAAGGTTTGACCGTGTCCGTGGAGTGGAGAAATTAGATGTTAGGATGCTCTGTTGGTGCCAACATCCAGAATTGTCTCTCAATTTATCAAGTTTTTTGTTTTGTTTTTCCCACGCTTGCTTGCCTTATTTTTGACCCTTGAGTGTTGCTGCGGCTTCAATGATGGACCACAAATCTTGACGAATGACTTGTGATAGTTTGAGATGTAATCTGAAAGCTTTAGTAGATATATGATCCAGCCAGAATCTAGTTTTATGGATTTCATGGCGTATTAGGGATCTGCTGAGCCGGTTGAAAGCTCTATGGTTATGCTTATTGTTGAGTTTGTGTTTTATGAGAGTGAAGGATGGAGTGATATTAGAGTCACGACAGCGAAATTGAAAAATGAGAACTGTGGAGATTCCGAGCTCTGATTCTAAAAATCTACACCACAGAAATCTATAATCCATCATTATTAACATTATAAACCAAAAGAACTAATAGACCCAAGGGTTTAATATTATAAAGCAAAGGAATCAGCGAACCTAAGGGATAAATATTATAAACCTAATGGATGAATATTATAAACAATAGAGATTAATAAACCCTAAGAATTAATATTTTAAATTGAAAAATCTAAGAAATTAACAAACCCTGAGAATTAATATTTTAAACTCAAGTGAGTAATAAACCGAATGTGTGATTAACATTATAAACCAAAAGAACTAATAAACCCAAGGGTTTAATATTATAAACCAAAGGAATCAGTGAACCCAAGGGATAAATATTAAAAGCCTAAGGGATCAATAAGGCTAAGGGAAATATTAAAAACAATAGAGATTAATAAAACCCAAGAGTTTAATATCATAAACCAAAGGAATTGGTGAACCTAAGGGAATTGATTTAAAAATTGAGACAATTGTTGTCACAATGCGACGTTGGACCAACTATGACCAAGGTTGGCCATGGGTGATTTTCATATCGAGACAATATTTGTCAGAATGTGACATTTGATCATGGACGACATTGATCGATTATTCATAATATAAACCAAAAGAACTAATAAACCCAAGGGTTTAATATTATAAACCAAAGGAATTGGTGAACCCAAGGGAAAACCATTACCCAAAAAATTATAAACCAAAGGAATTGGTGAACCCAAGGGAATTGATTTAAACATTGAAACAATTGTTGTCACAATGCGACGTTGGACCAACTATGACCGCAATTTATTGTAGGTGATTTTATATTGATACAATGCACTTATCACAATGTGACATTTGATCATGGATGACATTGATCAATTATTGTATTGTAAACAAAAAAACAATAGCTTAGAAGTTTAAAGTAAAAACAAAGAATTGAGTGAACGAGACAACCATTACAACAAATTTATAAACCAAAGAAATTGGTGAACCCAAAAGAAGTGTGATTTATTGTTGAGACAATTATTTGTCTGTCGATGTTGAACCGTATGACCATAGTTATTATGGTGATTTTCATATTGAGACAATGTTTTAGAATACTTCAAATACTGACATTTGATCATGGATGACATTGGTCGATTATTCATATTATAAACCAAAAACTAATAAGCCAAGAGTTTAATACTATAAACCAAATCAATTGGTGAACCCAAGGGAAAACCGTTACCCAAAAAATTATAAACCAAAGGAATTGGTGAACCCAAGGGAATTGATTTAAGCATTGAGACAATTGTTGTCACAATGCGACGTTGGACCAACTATGACCATGGTTGGCCATGGGTGATTTTCATATTGAGACAATATTTGTCAGAATGTGACATTTGATCATGGATGACATTGATCGATTATTCATATTATAAACCAAAGGAATTGGTGAACCCAAGGCAATTGATTTAAACATTGAGACAATTGTTGTCACAATGCAATGTTGGACCAACTATGACCATGCTTGGCCATGGGTGATTTTCATATTGAGACAATATTTGTCAGAATGTGACATTTTATCATGGATGACATTGATCGATTATTCATATTATAAACAAAAGAACTAATAATAAACCCAAGGGTTTAATATTGTACCAAAAGATTAGTGAACCCAAGGGAATTGATTTAAACATTGAGACAATTGTTGTCACAATGCGACATTGGACCAACTATGACCATGGTTGGCCATGGGTGATTTTCATATTGAGACAATATTTGTCAAAATGTGACATTTGATCATGGATGACATTGATCGATTATTCATATTATAAACCAAAAGAACTAATAAACCCAAATGTTTAATATTATAAACCAAAGGAATTGGTAGACGAAAATCATTACCAACAAATTATAAACCAAAGAAATTGGTGAACGAGGAATTGATTTAAACATTAAGACAATTATTGTCATGATAAACATTGGACCATTATTATATGGTGTACTTAGGTGATTTCATATTGAGCAATTTGTGAAGATGAAGCATTTATCATGAATCAACATTGACCGATTATTCATGTTATAAACAAAAGAACTAATAAACCCAAGGGTTTAATAATATAAACAAAAGCGGCGGTAGGGCAAAAAACCATTACCAAAAAATTATAAACCAAAGGAATTGGTGAACCCGAGGGATTTGATTTAAACATTGAGACAATTGTTGTTGCAATGCGACGTTGGGCCAAGTATGACCATGGTTGGCCATGGGTGATTTTCATATTGATACAATGTTTGTCAGAATGTGACATTTGATCATGGATGACATTGATCGATTATTCATATTATAAACCTAAAAAACTAATAAACCCAAGAAATTGGTGAACTTAGAAATTAAGTTTAAACATTAGAGCAATTGTTGTCGTTAGCGTTGGACCAACTATGACCATGGTTGGGCATGGGTGATTTTCATATTGAGACAATATTTGTCAGAATGTGACATTTGATCATGAATGAAATTGATCGATTATTCATATTATAAACCAAAAGAACTAATAAACCCAAGGGTTTAATATTATAAACCAAAGGAATTGGTGAACCCAAGGGAATTGATTAAAACATTGAGATAATTGTTGTCACAATGTGACATTCGAGCAACTATGACCATGGTTGGCCATGAGTGATTTTCATATTGAGACAATATTTGTCAGAATGTGACATTTGATCATGGATGACATTGATCGATTATTCATATTATAAACCAAAAGAACTAATAAACCCAAGGGTTTAATATTATAAACCAAAGGAATTGATTTAAACATTGAGACAATTGTTGTCACAATGCGACGTTGGACCAACTATGACCATGGTTGGCCATGGGTGATTTTCATATTGAGACAAGATTTGTCAGAATGTGACATTTTATCATGGATGACATTGATCGATTATTCATATTATAAACCAAAAGAACTAATAAACCCAAGGGTTTAATATTAGAAACCAAAGGAATTGGTGAACCCAAGGGAATTGATTTAAACATTAAGACAAATGTTGTCACAATCCGACATTGGACCAACTATGACCATGGTTGGCCATGGGTTATTTTCATACTGTGACAATATTTGTCAGAATGTGACATTTGATCATGGATGAAATTGATCGATTATTCTTATTATAAACCAAAAAAACTAATAAACCCAAGGGTTTAATATTATAAGCCAAAGGAATTAGTGAATCCAAGGGAAAATTATTGAAAACATAAGTTATCAATAAGGCCAAGGGATCAATATTAAAAATAGAAGAGCGTAACAAACCCTAAGAATAAATATTTTAAATTCAAAATCCTAAGAAAATAAAAAACCATAAGAACCAATATTTTAAAAGCAACTAATTAATAAACAGAAGGGATTATTAATATTATAAACTAAAAGAACTAATAAACCCAAGGGTTTAATATTATAAACCAAAGGAATTAGGGAACCCAAGGGAAAATTTTTAAAAACATAAGAGATCAAGAAAGCCAAGGGATACCTATAGAAAACAAAAAAATTTAGTAAAGCCACATGATTATTAATATTATAAATGGAGGGGAATAAACATGGTTTACCATGCTTGATTTAAACATTGAGACAATTGTTGTCACAATGCGACGTTGGACCAACTATGACCATGGTTGGCCATGGGTGATTTTAATATTGAGACAATATTTGTGAGAATATGACATTTTATCAGGGATGACATTGATCGATTATTCATGTTATAAACCAAAAGAACTAACAAACCCAAGGGTTTAACATGATAAACTAAAGGAATTGGTGAACCAAGGGAAAAACATTACCCAACAAATTAGTAATAGAAATAAAAATTATTAACAAACTTAAGTGATTAACAAAGTATTATCAACCAAAAGAAGTAATAACCCAAGGGTTCAATATTAGAAAACAAAGGAATTGGTGAACCGAAGGGAAAAATATTAATAACCCAAGGGAACAATAAGGCGAAGGGAACAAAATTTTAAACTCAATGTTTAAAATGAAATATTAATAATGTTAGTAATTCAATATTTGTATTTAAATTAATGTCAATGTATATATTAATTTTAGTCGAATATTAGTATCAAATATAAATATCTTGTCATTGAACCAAACCACAACATATTTAGCAAACCACATTGATAAATATTTTTAGTTTCATGTAATAGGGATATGGACTTCAATCTTGATTTTTAACGAATGGCTAATATAAATGGCTGTATATGTCTGAATGGTATATCACAAACAAAATAAGGTAAATATGTAAATTGAACAAAAGAAGGCAAACAATAGCGACTAAAAAAAGGAGGTAAATTGAACAACACGAAAAACGATGTAAGAAATTTCTCATATATTTCTATATTGCATCTCATGAATGTATTCATTTAATTAATACATGAAAAAAATTATTATACTAAATGAAAAAGGAGACGACAATAAAAATAATTATAAAACATTCTAATATCAAACCAAAAAAATAACATTGAAATTAACATACTTTAAACACAAAACCTAAGAATTTAATAAACGATAGTATTTAATATTTTAAAATGAAGAGATTAATAAAGTGGAGGGACTATTAATAATATAAACAAAAATATATAATAAAACCAAGGGTTTAATATTATAAACCAAAGGAATTGGTGAACTCAAGGGAAAATTATTAAAAACATAAGTTATATCAATAGTCCCTTCTGTTTATATTAAGTTGAGTGAGTGTTTTTCATAATGTGAAATTGGACAATGCATTAGTATTAAACTCCAAGACTAATATTAAAACCCCAATATTTGAATTTAATAATGTGAAGGGAATATTATTACAAACCGAAAGAATCCGAAAAATCAAGGAATCAATGTTATAAACCCAATTGATCAACAAATACAGTGAAATATTAATAGTATAATCATAAAACATCAATAAAGCAAAGGGACCATTAATATTTTAAAAATTGAACATCAATAAACACAAGGGATTATCAATATTATAAACCCAACAAATTAGTATTAGAAACAAATATTATTAATAAAATCAAGTGATAAATAAAGTTGAAGCATAAAAAAAATAATAAAAAAATACTCAAGTTGAAGAAATTGATAAACACAAATAATTAACCCAAGGGATTATTCATATTATAAACCAAAAGAACTAATAAACCCAAGGTTTAATATCACAAACGAAGAAATTAGCAACATTGAACCAAGGGAAAAATATTAATAACCCAAGGGACCATTAAGGCCAAGCGAACAATATTAAAAACACAATAGCTTAATAAAGAATACGACCCAATATTTTAAATAGAGAAGAATTTTAAAGTCACATGAATATTATTATGATAAAACAGAAGTGATCAATCAAATTCACTAATTGTTAATATTATAAACTGAATAAATAAATAAACTAAAATTATACTCAATTCCGCCATCAGTGAAACCAAAAAAAAACACTGAAATTAACGTATGTTTTTTGTTGTCTTTACATAAAGAAATCCCACCACAAAAATGGACTCAAAACACTCCATCAAATGTCATTTATCAAATAGCCTCTTCAAGAACACAACCAGACTGGCCACAAAAGGAACACCAATTCAAATCAACAGGATAATGATCACGATACTTAACGCTTTCCAACCAATCCCTTCTTGTTTTTCTCCCAGCCTCCCTCATGTGCACATGCAACAAGTATTTTACATTCATTTTCATTTCATCAAGCACACGAAGATGCTCATCAATAAAAGTAGGATGGAACCCATGTTTTCTATCGAGCTTGTTCTGAATGTAAGAAACAAGACTGATGAGTCTAGAAATATTTTCCACCGCTTGATTATAATAGATCCCATCATTATTATCCATACCTGCATTTGAAAGGAAAACGACAAAATAAAAATTAATACAGACGTCATTATATAACACCCTGTTTGTATTGTTCTTAAAAAACTTAATCTTAAAAACGTCATGCTATAAACCTCATTACAAATAACATAAACCTCATTAGAAATACATACTACACACATGAAATGAGTGATAAAAATAAATGACTGATATGACCCCTATTACAATAATCAACAAGAAAGCACAAAATTTTAAACTCAATGTTTAAAATGAAATATTAATAATGTTAGTAATTCAATATTTGTATTTAAATTAATGTCAATGTATATATCAATTTTAGTCTAATATTATTAACAAATATAAATATCTTGTCATTGAACCAAACCACAACACATTTAGCAAACCACATTGATAAATATTTTTAGTTTCATGTGATAGGGATATGGACTTCAATCTTGAATTTAATGATTGGCTAATATAACTGGCTGTATATGTCTGAATGGTTTATTATAAACAAAAGAACAATAATGACTAAAAAAAGGAGGTAAATTGAACAACACGAAAAATGATGTAAGAAATTTATCATATATTACTATATTGCATCTCATGAATGTATTCATTTAATTAATACATCAAAAGAATTCTTATACTAAATGAAAAAAGAGACAACAATAAAAACAATTATAAAACATTCTATAAATATGTCAAAATACTATTAGCTACATGTGACAGTGATATGGAATTCCATCTTTATTTTTAACGGTTGGCTCATATAACTGGTTTTTTACCTGTGAATGGTTCATTGTAAGAAAAAAAAAAAAAAAAACAACATTATAAAAACAAGAAAATTAAACAACAGCAAAAACGATGTAAACGACATTCCAAAATACTACTATGAATTTGATGAATGTAGTCATCTCATTAATATATCAAAAGCATTATTATTATATTAATAGTTGCATATCATAGCGATATGGACTTTAATCTCTCCTCTTCTTTCTTCCTAATTGTAACATACACACTATTATTCATCTTGGCATAACGCTGATAAGAGAAAGGCGGTGCAATGCGTAAATCATCTATTGATTTCACTCTTGATATGGATGTGAAGGTCAGGCCTTGTTGTTCTCTATTCCCAATATCAATTGATGCTTGCTCTAAAGTCAAAAATTGTGACTTGTGAATTGTAAGAGCCCATGCCATATTTAAAGGAATTTGTTTTCGATTTCCTCTTATCACTGGTGTGATAGGTACAATGTTTGGATTGCTTGCATCAAACGGAATACCAACATACTTATCAAAAATAACAGTTGTGAACATTGGAAGCTCAGGTGGCTTAGAGTTAGGCATATAAAATATTTCCTTCACATACCCAAGTGCACCATTCACCCAACCAGCTTCAACCCACAAATTACATGTCAACATAACACGCTGGCCACGACACAACAAAATTTCACGGTCTAGTTGATCATCATTAGCATCACTAATTTTTGAACGCCTTGAATTCACAGCAATACATCGTGCAATTGGAGAATTCAATGATTTCAACATATGTCTGTTATGGAAGGAGAACAAATTATTTGTTGGAAACATGTGAACTGCTGCATTAAATAAATCCCTTTCTCTAGGATGCAACCTGATATCAGCCCATGACATAAGAAACTCCCAATCATCAAGAACAGGTTCTACGTTTCTTATGTTATTGAGGACTCAACAAAAACAAGATTGTTTCTCATTACTCCCTTGTTGGCGAAATATTGTGTCAAGAGTGACAACAGTGTTGAATTTTTTCCATAATACTTTCCCTGCTGTATTACCTACATACAAAGGCTTATCTCTCATAGGAGGTAGCTAGCCAAGGTCACCCACAAGGATCATGGATCTACCACTAAAAGGATAATTCTTTTTATCTGGAAATGCTTCTCGTAATCGAGCATATATTTGCATGAATAACCTTGATCTTAAAAAGCTCATTTCATCAATCAATATATATCAAATGTGCCTCATTTCCTCTTGGAATAGTGCCAATTATTGACCCTATAGTGGTTTCATATCTCTAATCGGGATTTTCAAAGCAGAGTGTATTGTTTTTGCATGTATATTGAAATTAGCTATTCCTGTCGGGGCAAGAAGAAGCAAAGGAGTTTTTCCATTACTTGACAGATTAGAAATAGTCTCAGAAATACAATGGATAAGGAAAGACTTGCCAGTGCCTACAGTGCCCTGAATAATCATAAGAAGAGCTTCACGAATCTCATATTCAGCAAATGCCTTAAAACGATTTCAAAAGCAAGTCATTGTTTTTTTTCCAATGAATCTGGAGAGGCAAATGTTCTATTTGAAAGGTCACTAATATCACCCCTTGATATTGCATTCCTTATAAAATTAATAGCTTCTTCGGCCACATCATCAGAAATAGTTGTACTTTTCCAGTCAAAGGATATATCAAAATCCCTTCAACCAAGGGTGTGAAGATCAGAAACATTGACACTATTTGGTGGAACCAAGCGAGAGAAAAGTTTCCACTCTTGAAAATCATCTTCATGATTCATTTCCTGGTTAGAAAAATCACCATCTTCTCCATCTTCAATATTTTCATCAATTGATGGATTTTGATCAACATGCCAAGCTCGATATCAGAAATTCCTCCAATTTTCAACAATAATTTCAGCTGAAAGCCCAATCTCTCCAGAAATGTCACAAAATGGCTTGTACAAGAGCAATTCTGTCCAGCAAAAGGTTTCAAATTCATCTGAATCCTCACCAGGAATATAATAAAACCGTTGCTAGACCCGAACAATCGCATGAGCATCTCTAGGCTTCTAGGGATCTTTTTTACGCTTGCTATCAAATGTCCAAGATCTTGTTGTTTCTATCAAAGATAGATGTTCAAGGAAAGAAGGCCTCTTCTGATAATGTTGAAAAAATGTATTTTTAGATGAACAGTGCATGCCATTCCTTGAAATTTTCCTGAACACCTTTATTCCAACATTTAACGAAACAAATTGTTGACTACACACAACAAGAGGCATCTTAAGCAACATATGACATGTTTCTTGTGCTCCAATGTCACTTTCAACGTCTGTTTCTGCAAGAAACCTCCTGTAAGCACATAAAGCATGATCCTCAGAGGCAATAGAATTTGAAATTCTAGTTAACATATCATGATAGCTTTCAGACCTTCTCTCTGCTTTTGATGCATACTTAGCAATATATTTCAGGACAGCATGCCAAGAAAGCACTGGTTGGCAATCAAAATTTGCACACCACATTGTTAGAAGGTCAATGTTATGTACATTGATCCCATCATCATTTCTTGCTGGGTCATATTTTTTTCTTCCTTGATCATCTATGAACAATCTTGATTCCTCAGAAAGATCCCATGGGGCATTGTACCGACAAGCGAGAATAGTGCCCTTTTTGCCCAAACAAGAATCTACACTACACTTTGTGTGCCTTTGGACACGATTCAACAATTCTTCGTAATCATTATGAGGATTGAAAGAGAAAATCCGATCAGTATTCAATAGGCAAGGGTCATCATTGAGACTTCTTGGAACCATTATATTGCGACGATGTATTTCACATGGATTCCATGCAGTTACATAATTTTCAAAGAATCTCTTTGCATGTTGCAAATCACAATCATTTTACCAAACAGGTCTTTCCATGTCAGGAGCTCCTTGCAACCATAGGAAACCATGGATATGTGTTGAACCTCTATGTTGCCACTCATATCTAGAAAAAATGAACACAGAGTTACTACGAAAAGTATGAATGGAAAATCAATAAGAAATTGACAATGAATAGAAAATAAATTCAAGAAAACAGACCTGTACCAGAAGTCTTTAGCTTTAAGATATTTTTGGATAACTTCCTCTCGAAATATATTGAATCTATGGTGCATAAATGTGGCAACAATATGAGGGTACTGGATAACATTTTCAACTTTCATATGATGCTTATTTAAGGAATGAGAATGTGATGGTACAGGCATGAGGCTATGCAGCTCTGGCCACTTTGTGTCAGCTGCACTCAAAGTAAAAAACAAAGATGGACATCCCAACTGAGTAATAATGTCATTCAATTCAGCCCAAAATTTAATCCAGTATGCCCTTGTACCTCTTAGAGAAGACCCAAACCGCATAAGATGCTCAACCAACTTATTATCTGGTAAATCAGAAAGTTGCTGACGCAAGTCATCAATTGTTGTCGGTGAGTTATCATGTAAATTTTTCTTCACAAAAACTGAAGCATTTTCTTGGCTACGATGCCTCATTATCATGTTCAACAGGTAATATCGGAAGTGAGGATGGCTTCCAAACCTCTGATCATAGTATCTAAGAAGATGCAATGCATACTCATGAAGTTCAACAGTACAAATGTGTGGTTGCAACCAATCAGCAGCACCAGTGGGGAACAATGTGGGGAATGCCATATCTAATAACCCCTTAGTATTATATTCATTCAATGGAGACGTTCCAATACTGGGCCAATCCATTTCATCAACATCTGAAGAATCAAAATTATCAAGAAATGCTCTAATTTCTTCCACTTCTCTCTGTTCATTGGGTAGGCGAGCAATAAAAGATGAAGGATGAAAGGGCAAATGGTTAAGAGGAAACCCTTCATTATTAGCTACACTAATCTCAGATTCTGCAATGTCACAATCAACAAATTTAAGCCTGGAGGAGACATCTGTTGATCTTTCAGGCAAAGCATTCACTAAATCATAGTCAATTACAACATCTTGATAATATTGATCACGTTCAATTTTGAAACGCAATGCATCCATAACGCGAGATATTTTTACATAACATTCATAATATTTAGACTGAGCAGCATGTATCCTCACAATTAGAAAGTCAAGATCTTCAACATGGCACGGAAGACTTTGTGCAATTGTAGAAATATCTTGGGGAAAGCTAATTGTGTGTCCGCTATACTTATATTGCCCACCTCGAGCATGTGTCACTTGCAAAATAGGATTTACGCGTGCTATTAACATTTCTTCAAATTGAGTAAGAACTCTTAAAATATGAGGTTTATCACTAGGATCCATGTTATTATAACCACAAAAATGATGTGAACCTCTTTCATGCTTACATCGTCTGCAAACAGGTCCTTCAGCATCTCTCAAAACGTGTATTCTAGGATATGATTCTTTGCAGATGTGGCAAATTTGGACAACTGACAAGCTATCTAGCTTTTCTCGAAATATTTTATGCACTGCAATCATATTTTCATCAAAATAAATATGATTTGTATTGGTTGGAGCATGTGGAGAATGACGTGGAAGAGTATAATTTCTTCTAAAATTTATTTGATTTTCAGCACCACGGGACTCCCTCCCTAAATTTGAAACATGTGGAACAGATCTATGACATGGGCTTTCTAAATTTACGGTCTGCATTTCTGGAACCTGAGAGTATGCAAAGGTTTCTTTAGCATAATTTTTTTTTAAATTGAATGTCCAAATAATTAGAATTGAAAAAATGAAAAAAAAAATTCATTCAATATTTACATTTGTTTGGCGATGTGGATGAAGTGTACAAGATGGTTGCTCTTCACTTCTAACATCAATAGATTGAACATTTGGCAAGTTAGTTTCGACGCCTCTATTCAAATTAGTTGTTTCTTGTTAAAACAAATTAAAATATTTTATAAAGATAAATGTCGAAAAAAGATAGATTTCTAATTTGACAATTAACAATAAATGAAAAAATGAGGAAAATATCAAATGCATTCAACATTTACATTTTTTTGGCGATCTGGATGAACATTATGCGATGGTTCCTCTTCACTTATAACATCAGTAGATGGAACATCTACGAAGTTAATTTGTATGCCTCTATTGAAATGAGTTGTGTCCTGTTTGAAGAAAACAAAATATGCACCAAAAATTCAAATAAAGAAAAATCAAATCAAACAGATTGAACATTAACATTAGTTTGTCAATTTGATTATCGAGGAGAATGCAGTGAAAGGTTATAATGTGCTTCATATTCAAATCTCATATTAGGAGATGGAAGACACGGGGAGAAAATTTCTAGACCTCTATTAAAATGAGGTGTATCCTACTCCAAGAGAATAAGATACCTTATCACTAAAGAAATGTAAATAGAGGAATGTAATAAAACAACCACTATTGCATCAACTGTAAAGATATCATTGGATTACCTCCATTGTTCCACGCGAACTGCTATCAGGGATGACTGTTTCTGTTCGTGGGACAACACTATTTTGAGAAGGGAGATTGGAAGATATGATTTTTCAACCAGCTGGATCCAAATTATCAAACAAATGGCCAATCAACCTATCATCCAAGTCATCACATACAATGTCATCATTGCCTCCACCATGGATATTTTGCAACCTTTGGCCTTTCTCACAAGATGCAATTATAGAAACAGAAGGGTTAGGGTGAAAATTTTCATCCACGTTATGAATATTATGTTCTTCCCTATTGCGAGATGTTTCCTCAATATTATGATAATTTTCAGGAGAGCGTTGAAAAATAAAATTATGCTGTCGAGGAGCATATTCTGGCAACGAACTACCAAGTGGAAATGTTCTTTCCATGATATCATCCATAGTACGATACCTACGAGGAACTATAAAATCATTTTGAAGAGTTGTTTCAGTCGTTCTTCTATGACATTTAGCTCTCCTATGCTCATTTATTGTGTCCTTATTTTGTTGATACCGTAAACGACGACTTTCATTAGACTTGTCACGCGATGCCGGTGACTTATTCCTTTTTCTTGTATGCTTGCTTGTACCTTCAGATGACATGTCTACAACGAATATAAAATATTTATTATAGAACACTAAACATGGAAAAAATATAATATATCCAATATAAATTAATAGAAAAGGATAAAAAAGGAACACATTTTTTTTCCAGCCACAAAACAAATTAAAACCGTATACGTTATTTTTCCAACCAAAGGGCTAAAAAGAAAAATGGATTTTTTCAAATGGCCAAAACAAAAAAGGATTAAATCTCATGTCTCATATTATAACTATAATGGGAAATCCATATAAATGGAACAAAATTCTAAAAGAATTATATGAATTTGAAATATATCTAGATATTTGGAACTATATACCATCAAAAAAACCTAAAGATATAACATTGTTTGAGAATCAATGAGAAAAAACTGATGGAAACACCATGTATAAAATAATTCATAGTAATTATAATTATAGAAACAAAGAGAAATGGATAACATCCAAACACATTCAAATGCAATTAAGAGGACTAAACGGGACAAAAAAAATAAATATTTTCGAGCAAATTGCAATGGAATTCAATATCCAGCATCCGCTACATACACATATAGAAGACACCCCCTCAGAATGGAGCCATATAAATATCCATAGTCTTAGCATACATACCCAAAAGTATGCAAAGTAAAAAAAGGAAATATTTTCCACGACGACAGAGAGAATACAAAATGGCTAATAGCCTAAGACTCCATGTCCATATCTAATGGTGGAATCTCATCTATAGAATCCATACGCGGAGCAATTGCAAAAACATTTCCAGACTCGATCAAATCATTGCAATCCTGCAACGTTGGAGACCAAAATCCATTCATTTGTTGATTAGTTGAATTATCAATATCTATTGGGAAGCAAAGGCCAGCCATCATGTCATATAATACGAAAGGAACTTCACTGCATTTGCACATAAGAACCACACCTTGGACTGTTTGAAAAGGAAGATAACCAGGACATTTCATATTTATATCTATAGACATTTCTTCCAACAACTTCCATCTGAAGCCCCAATCATCCTCGAAGTAATCAATTCTTCGTTCAATACACGAGTGACCAAATTGAAAATTATCTATTTCTTCAATTGACCATATAGAAGTGGAGCCATCATTGATAAGACATATCAACCGATTCCTGCATATTTCCAATGACATACAACGAATTTCAGTGATTGGAACAAATGAAAATCCCCAATCATTTTTTATTACATCAAACTAGTAGATTGTATACCTATATCGAGGATAATCTTCATACTCTGTGTCGAGATAGAGCCAAAACAATTTACTTCTATAAAACACTCCATTTTGAGGGGGTGAACTGCCACCAAATGGAAGATCAGCCCTTTGCCAAACCCTATCAAGACTACTGTAAACATAAAATTTAGACTGCATTCTATCATAGATATGTTTTAGAACAACCCAGTCATATTTTTTGCTGCTCACATTTTCCAATAACGAAAAGAATCCCCAGTCTCCAATTCTTATTCGCCCAATGTTTTTTAAGGCCTTTGTAAATGGATTCATCACAAAATAGTTTCGTGAATGGGAGAATTCTGTTGGTAAGGATAAAACCACCATTGGTCCAATAATAGAATCCACCTTGTATCTTGAATCTATGAATCGCAAATGAAAACAAGATATGCGCCCATTTTGATTAAGGTATTCAACAGCAAAATAATTGTCTTCATCATTGACGGAAGGAACCATAAATCCAAATTCATTTGTACAGATATGCTTGCAACGCAATAAGAAACAAGGATTTTGCAAAACAGTCTTCCATTGCTAACAAACAATGCTAAACTTTATCACAACTGATAAAGGGAGCCAAAGGAAGACAATTTCAAGAATTTCAAATGGAATACAACTCCAAATAGCTGGATCCATGATAAAACAAGGAAATCACCTAATATAAAAGAAAACAGACATGATATCAACAAAACAACTTTCAATTAATGGTGAATAGAATAAACAATATAGAAAAGCAATTTCCCATCTACAAATATAGCAACATGCACATATACATAATGTATAAAATGATATGACCCACAAGAACATTATTACAGTAGTTAAAAAGAACTCACAAATTTACTATTAATCTTAATAACTATTTTTTTTTTAATGTCTGTGTTAATGTCTATATTTCTTAAGCCAAAAATCAAAACTTGATTTGTGGCTTAAGAAATATTAATTATATATTTTAATTAAACAGATATAGCACCAATATTTTGGTTATCTACATTTATTTGACGTGGTGGAGTAAGGGACCAATATTCGTCTTAGGTTTCTTATATATTATAATTAATTATAAAAAACTATACATTTTAAAATATTAATTTTTAAATTATAAAAATAAATAAATAAATACAGTTATAAAAATATTTAAGAATATTTGTATAGTATAGACAAATAAAATGCAAAAATTTACATATTTTTTCCTTTTCAATTAAATTCATTAAATAAAAAAAATCATATTAACAAATGTAATATGAAACTAATTATGATTTATTAAAAAAACTTGTTACATAGTTTTTTTAAATATGTATGTTTAACTAAAATATTAATTTTTGCCCCAAAACTATAATAATAAAGTTAAATAAAAATTATAATTTTATTTGTTTTAACAATTTGAAATATATAATAAAATACATCTTTTTAAATTTTATTATAAATTAAGCCATATAAATATTTTTCAGTAGTTTAATTTATATATCACTGCACTAATAAAATATTCTTATCCTACAGCTACCAACAAAAATGTTAACATAAATAAAATTTCCCACTTAAAAAACTACCTCTCAACCACCAACCAGAAATCAAATACGATAATTCAATGAAAAAAAAATGAAAAAAAAAAAACAAAACCTTCAATAAAATGAATAAAGCCTAAAAGAACAGAAATAGAAAATAAATAATCCATATAATAAAATATAAAAAACGTTGAATCTACATTTATTTGACCTGGGGGAGTAAGGGACCAATATTCGCCTTAGGTTTCTTATATATTATAATTAATTATAAAAAACTATACATTTTAAAATATTAATTTTTAAATTATAAAAATAAATAAATAAATAATTGAGAACACTCTCTGCACAGGAATAACATAAAAAATGATAATTGAATTACTGTCCACACCAGATTACATACGTATATATAGATGAAGCTAATTCTAATCTTAGAGAGAGAAGTTGAGAGAATCTCTCAACTTCCTCAACAACCCAATTCAAACTAAGTAAGCATTATCCTGACAAATCCTAATACCCTCCCTTAATGATTACTTTACAAAACATATAATACTTAATCACAATTGCAACACTTTGAACTTTTGTTTCTTTGTCTGATCTGGTCTTCATCAGCAAATCTACCCACTCTGCAGTTGTCTGGACTTCGCTCTTTCTTTCTCCACATCTTCAAGCTTACCTTTCAACCCATTTAAAGTACACTTATTTCTGACCATCAATGCTAAATTTGTAAGATTAAAGATTCTTGACACTCCCGAAGAAGAGTCTCGACACTGAACTACCCTATGGAAATATTTCCATCTGTGAAATAACCTCGAAGAATAAATTTCAACAGTCTATAGGAAAATATTCTAGGTACAGAATATGATCAGCGATCAATCTTACAAAGTGACCTTTACACAAATGAATCTCACACTGTAACCTGTAGTTGACGCTCTTGAAGCCCGAAGCACAACAAGACCCATCAACGTATAACAAATTCACACAATCAAATTAGCCAATTGTTCTCTCGGCACCGAAAAAAGTCGAGAACGACTAATTTAAATAATGCTAATTTGTTCAATAATTGGTTCTGCACTACACAAATCTCACAACAACAAATATATAAGCTTAAATCCCACACACTTGCAAATCACATTACAAAACATGCTTTAGAAAATTTTAAGAGATGGATCATGAGGTTCATCCTCACTTGAAGAATCTTCATAAATTGCATCAGGTGAATCTTCTGAAAATGTTGAATAGGCTAATTTTTTCAATTTTCCATTCAAAAGATCTTGAGCCTGAATTTTGCAATTGAATGTTGTATGTCCATATTTATGACAATAAAAACATTCAGTCTTATTTTTATTCACCCTTCCCTTGGAGTATAGTGCAAGTTCATTATGTGAACTAGCCTTTGTGCCACCTATCTTCTTTTCTTCTGCCATAAGAGCTGCTATCATTTCATCAAGTGATTGATGTGGCATTTGACTTAGAGTAAATATGGCATTATCATATTTTGAAGACAAGCTATTTAATAAAATTGCCTTTGCATCATCATCATCTACTTTAGAACTAATTTCTGACAACTGTCTCATCAAAGCTCTTAACTCATTTATGTGTGTTGAAAATGATGTCTCACTATCCATTTGGAGTTTAAACAATTGTAACTTTAAGAAAAATTTTGCATTAACAGCTTTTGCCCCAAATACCTTATTCATTTCTTCCCATATTGCCGTAGAAGATTTCTTTAAGTCAATAAGATGTAGCTGAGAATCTGCAAGTGATAGTCCAAGGATAGCATTGGCTCTTTCCTCTCTTTTTTCCCATTCAATTAACTGTTTAGCATCTGTAGGTGCTTTTTCTGAGCCTTCTACAATATTCCATAGATTTCTACTCATCATTTGCAACTGAACTTTTACCTTCCAAGTGTAGAAATTAAAGCCATTAAACTTTTCCAATACAAGTGGCTCCATGTTGAAAAGAAAAGCTAAATCTAAAACTCTGCAGATCTAAAATGAAGTTACAACAAAAGCAATAAAAAATGAGCTCATGTTGTTCATATTTGGTAGCAGAAAAAGTATTTGAGTTTGTCTTCATATTAGTAACTCTTGTTGATCCTTGGTACAAAAGGCATCTACGGCAAAAAACGGTCATCCTGAATTCTCCAATGAAAAGATTGAAATGAAGAAACCATCAGTAAATTCTGTGTTCAAATTATGACTCTAATAAGTATCACCGCTCAAATCGCAAAAATCAAGCTAGAGATCAACAACGTTAGTAAAATGGGTAGTGTTGAGATACGGCTAAAGCAGCACCTACGATGATCATTAGATCTGTTGAAGCAATTATGATGTTGGGCAATTCTCGAGGAACATTAAAAGCAATTTGATCGTCTGAGTCGTATTTGTTTGGTGTATACATTGTACACAACACAGCTGCTGCTTTATGAATGGTACACCAGAGGATAGCTGACAAAATTGATGTATGGTGGAAATTTACTTCCAGGTGATAACAGAACGCAAGGTTCCCGCTATTGAGAAACCGCATTCGATATTCAAAGAAGTGGACATTACAGGCCGCTCCGATACCAAATTGAGAACACTCTCTGCACAGGAATAACATAAAAAATGATAATTGAATTACTTTCCACACCAGATTACATATGTACATATAGATGAAGTTAATTCTAATCTTAGAGAGAGAAGTTGAGAGAATCTCTCAACTTCCTCAACAACCCAATCCAAACTAAGTAAGCATTATCCTGACAAATCCTAATATAAATATACTTATAATAATATTTTAGAATATTTGTATAGTATACACAAATAAAATGCAAAAATTTACATATTTTTTATTTTTTAATTAAATTCATTAATTAAAAAAAATCATATTAACAAATGTCATATGAAACTAATTATGATTTATTAAAAAAACTTACTACATTTTTTTTTAATATGTATGTTTAACTAAAATATTAATTTTTGCTCCAAAAATATAATAATAATGTTAAATAAAATTATAATTTTATTTATTTTAACAACTTGAAATATATAATAAAATACATCTTTTTAATTTTTATTATAAATTAAGCCATAAAAATAATTTTCTGTAGTTTAATTTATATATCACTGCACTAATAAAATATTCTTATCCTACAGCTACCAACAAAAATGTTAACATAAATCAAATTTCCCACTTAAAAAACTACCTCTCAACCACCAACCACAAATCAAATATGATAATTCAATGAAAAAAAAATGAAAAAAAAAAAAACAAAACCTTCAATAAAATGAATAAAGCCTAAAAGAACAGAAATAGAAAAGAAATAATCCATATAATAAAATATAAAAAACGTTGAATTTACATTTATTTGATCTGGGGGAGTAAGGGACCAATATTTGCCTTCGGTTTCTTATATATTATAATTAATTATAAAAAGTATACATTTTTAAATATTAATTTTTAAATTAAAATAAATAAATCAATAAATATACATATAAAAATATTTTAGAATGTTTGTATAGTATACACAAATAAAATGCAAAAATTTACATACTTTTTCTTTTTTAATTAAATTCATTAATTAAAAAAAATCATATTAACAAATGCCATATGAAACTAATTATGATTTATTAAAAATACTTGTTACATATTTTTTTTAATATGTATGTTTAACTAAAATACTAATTTTTGCCCCAAAAATATAATAATAACGTTAAATATAAACCATTTTTCAATCTGGTTTATAATTTTCATGGAGTGTATGTTATTATGCTTCTAAGTAGTTTAATTAATGTCCCATTTCATTTTTACAGTGATCAAAATATTTTTCAACAGGAGGTAGAATATCAAAGTTGGAGATGATTGACACTTTGATTATGTACATAACAATGCGAATGAGAGACAACTGAAATCTAAACTCCATTTTCTTGTGTTTCTTTAAAACGTTCACGTTTTAAAAATATTTCCAGGACACGCCCCCCATATCCAACGGCGAAATTTTCTCACATCCACTTTGGAAATGCAAAAAATTTAAAAACGCAAATTGCTCAATCGGAACTTTTTGTTTGGCGGTTTCGCAATAGTTGAAAGCCGGACCCGAAATGATATTAAGGCAGATTTGATTTGGTTTTCGGGTTACAAAACCCGCTCACGTGAGCATATCCATTTCGGACCCGAAATGAGTTTATAGGATGGATTGTATAAATCATCGCGTGCACAAAATCACCGTACCAAGAAACCTCCTGGCGGACTCGATGAGCAGTTATAGACTGGTTTTAATATTTGATCGCGCGTTCAATTGATTATGTCAGCGGGGAGATATTGTAACGCGAAATTAAGCATTGCAATTCGGTTCATGAATTTTCAAGTCCGGCGGAGTTTTTTTAATAATGTTTTACGTTTTAAACTTATGCGCTTTAATGTTTTTGTTATCGCGCAGTGTAAAAGGTTTTAAACCTTTGGTCGTATATGTTATAAAGTGATAACATAATTCACTCACCACTTATGTGATAATTACAGACAAAATAAACTCCAAATTTAGAATAATCTTGAATGTAACAGTATTTTTTTTTAGCTTTCAATTATTTTTTTATTTCATTTATTTATCAGTTTTCCTCTCATATATACGTGTAAACTTTGAACTTCTCATACACTGTCGACAATCATATGCATCGTATGAGCAAAATCCCCCAATATTTATACTTCAAATACCTTATCCACATTTATGTGGATGAGATTCGCACAATTTCAAGGGCATATACATCACATGGGCAAGCTCCCCCGATATTTATACTTCAAATAGTCTTATCCAGATTTCAAGCTCTACCGGTATTTATACTTCAAATATTCTTATCCAGATTTCTGTGGCAGAAAACCTTAATATTTAATTGTATTATTAAAATGACAAACGTAACAACGTAGAAAACCCTTGTAAGCGAGCCTGATAATAGTTTTCAAGTCAGCGGGGGCATAGTATTATCACACCTCTTATCATTCGGAATCCATGTTTCCTTTTGTTGTTTTTACTTGTTCATCACCAAGGTCCATGCCTGCAAATTCCTATGTGTAGGCTTTGAAACAGTCGTATAGAGCAGCATTAAAATACCCTGATTTCAGAGTATATCCACACACAGTTCATGGAGGTTTCTCACGCAGAATTAGACTAAGCAATATACATACACTTCATATATTAAATCCTTAATACAGGAGTTTATCACGCACGGGTTACACAATTTCTTATTGAAATTCGATATGGGTATACAATTGCAGATATATTCACACTATGTCAAACTTAAATTACGAAAACAAGAAGTATTTGAAAGCTTACCGTCCAGAGCATGCATTCTACAGCTGTGAAGCTCCTCAGAAGGATTTCTTACTTCGATCTAACCAGTCACAATCCCAGTTCTCTGCGTCCAAATACATCGGCTGCTCTAAACTAGGTGGCCTTATGGTCTGAAATAAATTGAGCGTTACGATGCCAACCATCACAGCAGATGGGTGGAACAACTCCGTGGAACCACTCTGTTGAAACGTTTGGGTGACACTCTGGTTCACCTTCCCGTAACGATTCCCGCTTGTGCGATAGCTCTGCAGAATTCGTTGCGCGTGGCACTGGGTGAAGATAATGGCCATTAAAGAATTCGTTGCGCATGGCACGCTGCTCCCGTTTGAAGATGGATGGACATCGATATTTCTTGTTGTTTGCAGAGATGGTCACCTCCATACAAATCCCATGATTAACCCTGAAACGTTAAGCTAACCACATGCCATGCGGCTTCGACGATAGAACTTTCTCGCCCGAAACATGTCCTTATTTCGCTCTAATCCCTCATACTCTCATACGTGGAGATAAATAACAGGAACAATAAATTTTTAATGATCATTTGGTAAAAAATTAATTTAATTAGGGTTTAAATACTTGATTTAGACATGCAAGGAGGTTATGGCTTTTAATTTCATTCATTGATTGAGTGGCGACGACAAGAATATACCGGCATCTTTCAATCTAGACCATCGGATGAAAAATATTAATTATCATAATCATTAATGAAGCGATTTCCGATAGGGGGCTACGCCTATCGACGTAATAAATAAATAACGTATTTAATACAAGTGAATCCCAAAAAATAATATAAAAAATAATGAATTTTAATTTGAAAACCAGGCTGACAGGCTAACATTATATCTGGATGGAGGAGATTAAGAAATAGTAATTAAAAATACATAAAACAAAAATTGAATCACTTATTCATATTATGGATAATTTTATATAATAATCATAATTAAGGTTCGCTAAGACGAAACAGTCTATCGAACTTGAAAAATAAATGACAGAAGGCCCCATTGTTCTCCAACATGGAGTAACAAAAATTATGAAAATGAAATTAGATATATAGTAGCTAATGCAGATATTGTTGAATCTGTTGTTATCTGAAGCCATTACATCCTCGCCATTATTGTGTGGCTCCCATCGCTCTCAGTCCAACCTGATAGGTGATGTTGAAGAAATGTCGTGTCATGTAAGCTGGCCACAGTGTCAGCCAAGCACTTATTTATAGGCGTGAATGATTGTCCCAGATCCCTCAGCTTTTGATTGGAGAACTTGAATGGCTGCTTCCTTGGATTTTTCTCATCGGAACACCTGTGTGCATTAAGCTGGTTTCATTTATGGACATCTTTTAGTAATATCATCATAAATATATAGAGGTTAGTGGGTGCATACTTGGTAGGGAGGGGACAGCGAGGGCATAGTTTGGCCAACATGTGGACCAGCTCTCCTATGTGCAAGTTTCATTTTGCACATAGATATCTATGGCAACACGCTGAGGGCATTTGATACACTAAAATGTGAGCCTCTGCCACATCTCTTACATCCACATATGCCTGAGTTAATTTTGCATACGTCTTGGCTGACCCTGATCATCATCATGATTCATAATTATTATATCAGAAATCCATGAAGTATATTATAAACCATATATATTATATATAACCATAGATCCCTGATCATCTATTATATATATATATATAACTATATATATATATATATATATATATATATATATATATATATAACTCACCTATTAAGTATTTCATGATATGAGAAGTGCTAGGGTTCATGGCGGACTGCAACAAGGGACCCAAAACCAGGCCTGGATTAATCACCACCAACTCTAAATTCCTTCTCTTTGCAATATCCCATGCAGATTGTTCTACCAAGGTTTTCATATAGCAATACCAATTCTATAATGCACGAGTCAGGCCAACCAATTATTAGTCTATGATTTGCATTACCTCTATCTTAATTATATTTGGAATAAGCAATGTTGTGAATTAAAACCTTGGTTTGTACGCAGTAGTCCAAATCGCTCCAATAGTTATCATGGACTATGGAAAATGGGTCTCTGTGAGGATTCAAGTAAACCGCACCGGTGGAAGACATAAAGACAACACGCTTCACCCCTGATTCTGCGCAGGCCTCCATCACATTCCTCATCCCTTCCACTGCTGGTTCTATCACTTGCTCCTGCACTCAATATTAATTGCATCCATCAAATCTATATAAAAAAACAATGCTTAACAAGATCTAAAGTTATGACAATGGTCCATGGTTGATTAATGTGATTTTAAGTTTCAAATAGCTGCATGGATTTGGAATTACAAATAAAGTTGAATGAAGTAATTACAGGGTCATCATTGAGAACTGAGGCCATATGAAAAACACCGTGGCAACCTATAATGACTGTAAGTAAGCTTTGGTAATGGAAAATATCAGCTTTCACAAGCTGAAGCCTCTCTTTTGCTCCTTCCAACTCTCTCAGATGTTCATACTTTCCACCATCATCTGCACTTGCCAAATCTTGTAAGAAAATATAAGATTACTCTTACAAGAGGAAACTCAAGTACAATTTCAATATTTCAAATAAATCTTACTTATCAAAAAACTTTTGTATCTTATAACATATATTACACTTAATAAAACTCCTTGTTGGAATTTCTGAGAATTCCAGAACAATATGGAGAGAATAATACTCTCCTCTTTAACATAGAGAATAAAAAATTTTCTTCACTGGAGACAGAGCTTTGCACTTGAAAAACTATTTCATTAACTTAAAAAAAAAAACTATTACAGACTTCCTCAACAGAGGGATTACAAAACTCTTAGACTACTTCAAACGTAGTGCTAAAACAACTCTTTGTCTCTCTTAAAAAAAAATCTATTCTATGTTGAAACAAAACAATACACACTTTCTTTGTTTGATACACTATTGTGTATTTCTATTTCACTTTTCGCACTCTGATGTGCTTACAAAAATAAAAAAAAACATTAGCCTCTTGGGCTTTTCACTTTATATATGCCACGCATATAATCATAACATAAAAAATATATAAAATAAAACTAAACTAAAGTCTGTGGAAAAGACTTTCGGGGCCCACTACATACATCGCACATATAAGTTATATGTTCCAAGGTTTAAAACCTTTCGTGCATTATGTGAAAAAATTACAATGTAAAACATTAAATCCTTATGTCGCGCAATATAACAAAAAAAAACATAACAAGTGATTCCATTCGCGCGATGAACCAAACAATACACTGCCGGACTTGAAAGAACTTTAAACCAAAATGCATCGCGGGTTATCCTAAACTGCGGCCCGTACGAAGGTTTTTGCGCGCGATGAATTGTTAATTGAGTCCATAATTCATATCGTAGCCATAAGGTTACCGAACACAAGCGGAAGTTATGGCGAAAGTGTTTATCAATTAACACTTATAATTGTTGAACATAAGATTAAGCGGCTGAGAGGGTAGATAAGGTTTAACACATTCATAGAGTTTTTAAACCTTTTATTCAAACTAACATACATCTTCATTTCATGTCCAGCTTAATATGTAAGTAATCTTAGAATATGAGCAGCAAGTATTAATATAATAGAACAGCAGACTTAATATGAGAGCAGCAGGTATTAAGCAGATGATATAAATCAGATCAACACATAAACATCATGCACGGAGACACCAGATATAAGTGGAAACCCATAAAGGGAGAAAACCACATCTTATTATTGTTGTGATGCAAAGGCAAGCTCCAACTCCCTCTCACCACTGATTTTCTGTAGGCACCAACTTACAGGAGGCTCCAACCTCAGTTCTACAAGCTACAACACAGGCACCAACTCACTTCGGTGCTACGGGCACCAACCTACGGGCTCCCAGCCTCGGTAACTACAGGCGATGGCTATCAAGGCGCAACTTGATAGAGAGCTCCAACTTCCTCAATTTATCAAGGCGAATGTTTTGCTGCAGCAACGGATATCGGCTACAAAATGTACACATCTCTTTCTGCTTTCTTTCTTAATCTTCTGCGCCTCACTCTTACTGTCTCTTGTATTCACTATATTTACTCTCTCTAACCTCTTTTATGCATATCCAGTTGATATTATTTATAGAGTTCCTCACATGAAATTTTGTATTTCACAAAGAATTTTGAGTGAACAGTCATGACTCTTTGGCTTCTATCTTCTCATTCCTTTTATCTGCTCATTCAGAAAATATAACTGTAGGTATCAATTTAACATTACAGTGGGATATTTGTTCTCTTCCAGAGACTTGCCAATGCATCACAACAATATAAATTAAAATTATTTACATTCAATTACAATGAGAACTCCAGCTCACTCATTCAGCCTCTTGGCTAGCAGCGCATTTGTCTTTTCTTTGACTGTGTCTTTGTCCCTTTCGGCTCTGTTTTTTTTCTTATTCACTGTCGCAGGGTAACAGCCATATGCCATACATTTGTAACTGTGCTTTTTATATCAGCGCTTTATATATATATATGTAATTGTTGACTTCAAATCTGGGCAAATTCCAACGCTTTTCACACAGCAAGTGTCTTGTTGATGTGGTGAGTTCCGCAAGTGGAACATACATACACCATGGCCTTTGTTTTATGGCCCGATGCGATTGCACACATTGCAATCATTTTATATTAACAATCACCCTCCACCTTAAGCCAAGGCCCGTGGGTCCACAGACCACGCGGCACATTTCAATACTCGGCATACTTATATAAAGTTTTAAAAAACAAACTGCCACTTCCACTATAACAATAAAGAATCATGTTAATACTTAACAGATGCCCTTTCGGGCCCACTTGCCCCGCTTTCTGATGTGATATATTTCTCCTCCAGAGGTTTTCGATTACAATTGATCGTAGTCGCAAGCTGCCTTGCTCCGATGCGATTGATACCTTGTTCACTCAATTTTTCCGATGCGATGAATCATTTGCTTTGACGTGGAACTTAAGCCTGTATAAATCATAGTTTATAAGTCCATTGGGTCTGAACTTCCAATCTCAATCGCAACTCTTTGTTTATATGTTCTGCTGCACAGTTTTTCTCCGATGCGATTAGTGTATTATCCTTCGACTGCTTCCGATTGTGATTGATCGCAATCGCAACTCCCAGTTGCATGTTCCGATATTCCACCTTTTTCTGATGCGATCAGTCACTGTTCACCGAAAATCAAGTATATATGGATTGTAGTTTATATGCCCATCTGGTCTGGGCTTTCAATCGAAATCGCAATCTTTTAATATCGTGCTCCGAAGGTCTGCTTTTTTCCGATGCGATTGCCCATTGTTCTGCCGTAACTCAAACACATATTAAACATGATTTATAGACCCATCGGGTCCGGAGCTCAATCGCAATCGAAATCTTCTGTTTATATGATCTACTGTCACCTTTTTCGATGCGATTGATAAGGGTCCCACCTTATATTACTTCTTTTGTTTTAAAAATAGAACAATGGGACCTTTAGTCGTTTACTCTTGCGCACAAGCATATAATACATATATGTAACGCCCGGCTGGGTAATGATTCTCGGAATAAGGTTTGTATTTATATACCTGCCACTTGGGTTAAGATTCCCGGAATTTATGTATGAAATTGCTCTGCCTCTGCTGTGCTAATGACTCTGCCTCTACTGTGATAACGGCTCTGCCTTTGCCTCCACGACTCTGCCTCTGCCTCTTCCTCTTCCTCTGTATTCACTATTTTCCGGCTGGGCTCTACCTCTGCCTTCGTTGTGCTTCTTTCTCTATCTCTGCCATTTCTTCTTTCGCTGCTTCTGTTGTTTGACTGTTACATTTCGACAGTCTACTTCCGCCTGTCTCCTTTGCTTCCTTTGTTCTCTTCTTTGCTGCCTCCTTTGTCTGTCTCTGTCTTTGCTGCCTCCTTTGTCTGTCTCTATCTTTGTTGCCTTATTTTTATGTCTCTGTCTTTTCTACCTCCTTTGCCATCAATGACAACATTTCCAATAGTCTCCCCCCTTGGCATTGATGGCAATACACTTCCTCTGCTTGCCTGTTAGGATCCTTTCTCCTGTTGCTTGCTCTTCCTCCCCCTTTGACATCAATGGCAAGGGGTTTGAATTCTTAGTGTAGCTTCTATTCTTTGATCATGTGATTTTATCAGGTTCACTACTCTTCCATGTTTGGTTCACGTCGGGTTCACCACTCTTCCGCTGCACCACTGACACTTTCACCCTTTTATTGATTCTTTTATGCTGAATGTATTCTTGCTATAATCCTTTTGATCCTGAGGACCTGTTTTCATGCTTCCCTTGCTGGTTGATCTCCCCCTGAGAATGATATTTTCATTTTTGTTCTCCCCCTAAAACTGTTCTTTCTCTTCATATTAGAGAGTAGCATCTACAGATACTACCCCTAGTCTGTCTCTCAATTATTCAAATGGTTCTCTGGCAAGCAATTTAGTAAATATATCTGTTGTCTGTTCTTTTGTTGGTACATACTTTAGTTTTACTATCTTCTGAGCTACTTGTTCTCAGAGAAAATGATACTTGATTGGGATATGTTTAGTTTTTGAGTGAATCACAGGGATTTTAGATATACTTATAGCACTTGTATTATCACATTTGATTGAGATAGGTTCATCAATGCTTACCTTCATGTCTTGGAGGGTCTGATTCATCCACATGACTTGTGTACAACTTATCTTTTGCCCCCTCCTAGGCCATATGCTGCATACGCTATAGGCGAGGAGAGATAGATGCTTGTTTCTTGCTTAACATGCCACGAGACTTTCTCCTAGATAGAAAAGCACCTCCACAGCAATAGCATTTTCACACATCCCTCATCCACACATTGGCCCAATACGCATACGTGTATATTTGTCAAATTAGGCTTTTTCCTTTAGGATACCAAAGTCCATACTGTGCTATTCCTTGTAGATATCTAAATATTCTTTTGACTGCCAGAAGATGGTTTTGTTTAGGTGTTGCTTGATATCTAGCCACTAGTCCTACTGCTAGCATGATGTCTGGTCTTGATGCTGTCAGATACAACAGACTTCCTATCATGGATATGTAGAGTTTTTGATCTATATCTGCAGACCCATCATCAGCACACAGCTTGCATCCCGTGATCATGGGAGTTGACACAGGTTTGCAGTCCTCCATTTTGAACTTTTTCAACATTTCTTTTAAGTATTTTTCCTGTGAGATGAATGTGCATGTGTTCTTTTGCTGAATTTGAAGTCCTAAGTAGAAAATGAGTTCTCCAATCATGGACATCTCAAACTCTGATTTCATCTTCTTAGCAAACCCTTTTGCTAGTTCATCTCTGTTGCTTCCAAACATAATGTCATCAACATATACTACAACAATCAGGAGTTCATTTTCATGGGATTTTATGTATAGATTGTTGTCTACTCCACCTCTCTTAAAGCCTTGTTTTTGCAAATATTTATCTAGTCTTGAGTACCAAGCACGAGGAGCCTGTTTCAGTCCATAAAGAGCCTTCTTCAGTCTGCATACATAGTCTTCTTTGTCTGTTAATGAGAAGCCTTATGGTTGTTCCATGTAGACTTCTTCTTCTAAGTCTCCATTCATAAATGCAGATTTTACATCCATTTGATATACCTTGAAGTTTTGGTAGCATGCAAATGCCAGGAACATTCTGATAGCTTCCATTCTGGCTACAGGGGCAAATGTTTCATTGTAATCAAGTCCTTCAATTTGTGAGTATCCTTTGCAGACAAGTCTGGCTTTATTCCTGATTACCTGTCCTTCTTCATTCATTTTATTTTTGAATACCCATTTTGAGCCTATGACATTTTTCTCAGTGGGTCTAGGAACTAGTTCTCAGGTATTGTTCTTCTCAATTTGGTCCAATTCTTCATTCATAGCATTCACCCAATACTTGTCCTTACTGGCTTCTTCAAATCTCTTTGGCTCTATTTGTGACAGCATGGCTATGTATACTTCTTCAGTTTGTTCTGTTAGCTGCCTTCTAGTTTTGACCCCTACTCTCTTATCTCCAATGATCTGATCTTCAGGATGGTTCTTCTGAGTATATCTTGAGGGAGCTTTAGAACTCAGCTCTGTATCTTCTGTTGTCTTGCTTGTTTCCTCATCATCTTGGTTTTCTTCTTCATGGTTGTCTGATGGACTGCAGCAGTCTGTATCTCTTGTATTGTTTGGAAGTTCTTCATCAAATCTCACATCAATACTTTCTACTATTTTTCGAAGAGTCTTGTTGTAGCACTTGTACCCTTTACTTTTGGAAGCATATCCTAGAAAAATCCCTTCATCTGCTCTTGCATCAAATTTCCCAAGATTTTCATCATTATTCTTTATATAACACTTGCTTCCAAAAATTCTAAAATGTTTGATTGAAGCTGGCTTTCCATGCCATAGTTCATAGGGAGTCTTGTCACTGATTGGCCTTAAGTGATCTTTATTAAGGATATGCACTGTTGTGTGTACCGCTTCTGCCCAGAAGGTTTGAGGAATATTAATCTCTTGCATCATGGCTCTAGCAATTTGTTGAACATATATGTTTTGTCTCTCTGCTACTCCATTCTGCTGAGGTGTCCCTGCAATAGTAAATTGTTGTTTTATGCCATATTCATTGCATAGATCTGCAAAGTCATAATCTGTGAATTCACCTCCTCTGTCCGATCTGATGCATTTTAGCTTGCATCCTGTCTAATTTTCTGCTAATGCTTTGAATATTTTGAATTTGTCCAGAGCTTCCGATTTATTCTTGAGAAATGCAACCCATGTCATTCTGGAGAAATCATCTATTATCAGCATGAAGTAGGATTCTCCACTTGGTGTTTTAGTTCTTGCAGGTCCACACAAATCCATGTGCACAAGATGGAGTGGTCTTCTTGTTGATAACTCATCTTTGGCCTTGAAGGATGTGCGAGTCTGTTTGCCTAATTGACATGATTTGCATATGGTATTAGAAGGCCTCTTTATTTCTGGCATCTCTCTCACAGCATTCTTCTTGCTTAGTCTGATTATGTGATCAAAGCTGAGATGTCCCAACCTTTTATGCCATAACCATGACTCTTCTAGTTTGCTAAGATGACATGCTTCATCTTCCTCTTTCACAATGTAAACATTACTCTCTGTTTGAACTCCTTTGAGCAGAGTCTTACCTGTGGTTCTTGATCTAACTTCACAATCTTGTGCTCTAAAATGAACTTCACAGCCTTTGTCACACATCTGACTGACACTTAGTAAATTTTCTTTCAGCCCATCTACAAATAGTACATCTTGGGCCTTTCCTCTGCCATTGTCTATGCTGACTGAGCCTTTTCCCTTGATCTTACCTGATTTATCATTGCCAAAAGTAACATTTCCAGATTTCTTTTCATCAAGAGTTATAAACTTGCTTCTATCTCCAGTCATGTGTTTTGAGCAGCCACTATCCAAATACCACTGGCTTTTCAGGTCTTGAGCAGTTAGAGCCAAGTCACATTTATTCACCTTCTTTATCCACTGGAAGCATCCTTTTGTTTGGTATCTTTTGTGAGATGATGAATCACATCCTTTCAGAGGACATTTGGAAGGCATATGTCCAACTTGATTGCATATACAACATTTGATCATAGTTTTTGCAGAATTGTGAGTATGAACAAAATTTCTTTGATTCATAAACCTCCTTGAGGTGTTGAACATCAATATTTGTCCATACTTTCTACATTCAATAATTTTATGGCCAAATTCCTTACAATAAAAACAGTAACCATAGAAATTATTTGCATGCCTGATGTAAGGTTGTCTTCTTCATTTGTTTGCTTGAGACAGTCCCTTCACTGTTTGCATCTTTTGTTGGTTTGAATCACTCCTCCTTGCATGAAAGTATGCAACAATGTGTCCCAGCTTGTGGCAGACATAATAGGTGGAATTCTTCATAAGAGAGAAGAATCTCCTTTGATGGCTTCCAAATTTGACATACTCAGGGGCATATGATCTTTTTACTGTTGTCTTAGTGTTTACAACATTCTTTGTTACTGGAGGTTTCTTCTGATCTCTGTCTTCCTCATTACATGTTTCTTCTTTTGTAGGAATTGTTTGAGTTGCTTCATCATCCTTCTTTGCTTTTACAAAAATAATCTCTTTGTTTTCCTTTTCTTTGCTTTTACTTGATTCTCCTTCATAGCCTATTCCAGTTTTTATCATAGGAGATCTTTGAGCAACTAGAATTTCATTCAACTTACTAGAGCTTGTTGTTTGAGAAGAATTTATAACCACTTTCCTTTGAGCATTTTCTAATTTCTTCCTGAGACATACTACTTCTTCTTCCAACTTCTCTTGTTCTTGAGTTTTCTCCTTGATTTGCTTAAGTAACATGTCCTCTATATTCTTGGCTTCTTCAAGCTCTATCTTTAGCTGCATAAGGACTTCTGAATTATGTTCTTCTCATACATACTTGAGGAGAATGTCCTTTTGTTTTCTGCATTTCAGCTTTAGTCTATCAATCTCTTCCAGAGCACTTCTTAGCTCCCCCTCAAGGTCAACTTCACCTTCTTCTTCTTCATCTTCTAGCAGGAGACCTTCAAGTTCTTCTATGGCCATCAATAAAAATTCAGAGGTTCCTTCTTCACTTGAAGGTTCATATGAGTCTTCAGATGTACTATTTTCTTGTTGAGCATAGAAGTATTTTCTGCTGAACTTCTTTCCTTTTTGCAAGTTCTTTGATGTATTTTTCTACGGATTCTTGAGCACGATTCTTTTACTTTCTTGTGAGGCCACTTATGACATAGTGTCCATGTCATCTGAGTTAAAGCATTTGAAAAGATGTTGCTTTCTCTTCACCGAACCTCTATCAGGTTTCTTGAAAACCATTTTCCTCTTCTTGGTCAAGGCAAGAGCATATGTCTTCCTCTTCTTCTTCCATTTCTCTTTTCTATTTTAAATGTTTGCCTCACTGTACTTGGCATATGACAGAACCTCTGTCTCATAAATACATTAAATTTCCAAGTAGGCGTTCGCAGATCAAGTTTTGATCGGTTGTTTTAACCAATGAGACACAGCAGGATTAAACCTGGATGGAATAGATCTTAGAATATTTTGCACAATTATACTTTCTAGCATGGTTTCTCCAAGAGCTTTCATATTTTTAACAATTTATGCAACTTTTAGGAAGAAACTGTCAATGTCTTCATCATCATTCATTTTTAATTTCTCAAACTGGGCTCTATAGACTTGAAGTTTGGCAGTATTTACTTTCTTGTCTCCTTCATGGATGTTCTCCAGAGTATCCCACATCTCTTTGGCAGTGTCTTTGTGCATTACTTTGATAAAATCTACTTCACACAATCCATTCAAGATGGCATTCATGGCTTTTGTGTTAGCTACAAAATCTTGTTTGGATTCTTTCTTTGAGTCAGTTTCCTTTGGGGCATATCCTAATTCCACAGCACCCAAAACTTCTATTCCTAGAGACATTATGTATGTCCTCATCCTGATTTTCCAGAAGGCATAATTTGCACCTATAAAGAAAGGGGCTTTACTGGTTGAGCATCCTTCTTTACTAGCCATTCTGAGAACCTAGAATCTCCTTTTAGTTGTTAAACTGGTACAAAGGAACCTGGCTCTGATACCAATTGTTGAAACCTTAGTTAAATTGAGAGGGGGGGGGTGAATCAGTTTAACACATTCATGGACTTTTAAAACTGTTCATTAAAACTTATTTACACCTTCATTTCATGTCCAACATAATATGTGAGTAATCTTAGAATGTGAGCAGCAAGTATTAATATAATTTAATAGTAGATTTAATATGAGAGAAGCAGGTATTAAGCAGATGATATAAATTAGATCAAAACATAAACATCATGCACATATACACCAGATATAAGTGGAAACCCATAAAGGGAGAAAACCACATCTTATTATTGTTGTGATGCAAATGCAAGCTCCAACTCCCTCTCACCACTGTTTTTCTGCAGGCACCAATCTACAGGAGGCTCCAACCTCAATTCTGCAAGCTACAACTTGCAAGGAAGCACCAACTCCCTTTAATTTTCTACAGGCACCAACCTACAGGAGGCTCTAACCTCACTCAGCTACAACTGACGACTATCAAGCTACAACTTAATAGGGAAGCTCCAACTTCCTCAATTTATCAAACTGAATGTTTGTTGATTTACCTCAGATATCAGCTCTGTTCTGTAGCATCTCTTTATGCTCTTCTTTTCTTAATATTCTCTGCCTCACTCTTCTATACTCTGCATTCTTTATATTTACTCTCTCTGACCTATTTTATGCATATCCAGTTGATATTATTTATAGAGTTCCTCACATGATTGTTTGTATTCACAAATAATTTTGAGTGAACATTCATGACTCTTTGGCTTCTGTCTTCTCATTACTTTTATCTGCTCATTCAGAAAATATAACTGTAGGTATCAATTTAACATCACAGTGGAATATTTTATCTCTTCCGGAGACTTGCCAATGCATCACAACAATATAAATTAAAATTATTTACATTCAATTACAATGAGAACTCTAGCTCACTCATTCAGCCTCTTGGCTAGCAGTGCATTTGTATTTTCCTTGACTGTGTCTTTGTCCCTTTCGGCTCTGTTTGTTTCCTTATTCACTATCGCAGGATAATGGCCATATGCCATACATTTGTAACTGTGCTTTTTATATCAGCACTTTTTATATATATGTAACTACTGACTTCAAATCTGGGCAAATTCCAATGCTTTACACACAGCAAGTGTCTTGTTGATGTGGTGAGTTCCGCAAGTGGAACATACATACACCACGGCCTTTGTTTTATGGCCCGATGCAATTTCACACATCGCAATCATTTTATATTAACAATCGCCCTCCACCTTAAGCCGAGGCCCGGGGTTCCACAAACCACGCGGCACATTTCAATACTCGGCATACTTATATAAAGTTTTAACAAACAAAATGCCACTTCCACTATAACAATAAAGAATCATGTTAATACTTAACAGATGCCCTTTCGAGCCACTTGCCACTTTACGATCTGATATATTTCTCCTCCGAGGTTTCAAATTATGATTGATGTATTTCACTCAATTTCTCCGATGCGATGAATCATTTTCTTTGATGCGGAACTTAAGACTGTATAAATCATAGTTTATAAGTCCATCGGGTCCGAACTTCCAATCGCAATCGCAACTCTTTATTTATATGTTCTGCTGCACAGTTTTTCTCCGATGCGATTAGTGTATTATCCTTTGACTGCTTCCGATTACGATTGATCACAATCGCAACTCCCAGTTGCATGTTCCGATATTCCACCTTTTTCCGATGCGATCAGTCACTGTTCACCGGAAGTTAAGTATATATGGATTGTAGTTTATATTCCCATCGGGTCCGGGATTTCAATCGCAATGGAAATATTTTAATATCGTGCTCCGAAGGTCTGCTTTTTTCCGATGCGATTGACCACTGTTATGCCGTAACTCAAACACATATTAAACATGATTTATAGACCCATCAGGTCCGGAGCTCAATCGCAATCGCAATCTTCTGTTTATATGATCCGTTGTCACCTTTTTCGATGCGATTGATAAGGGTCCCACCTTATATTACTTCTTTTGTTTTAAAAATAGAACAATGGGACCTTTAGTCGTTTACTCTTGCGCATAAGCATATAATACATATATGTAACGCCCGACTGGGTAATGATTCTTGGAATAAGGTTTGTATTTATATACCTGCCACTTGGGTTAAGATTACCGAAATTTATGTATGAAATTGCTCTGCCTCTGCTGTGCTATCGGCTCTGCCTCTGCTGTGATAACAGCTCTGCCTCTGCATCCACAACTCTGCCTCTACCTCTGCAGTGATAACGGCTCTGCCTCTATTCATCTCTTCCTCTGTATTCGTTGTTTTCTGGCTAGGCTCTGCCTCTACCTTTGTTGTGCTTCTTTCTATGTCTCTGCCGTTGCTTCTTTCGCTACTTCTGTTGTTTGATTGTTACATTTTGACAGTCTTCTTCCGCCTGTCTCCTTTGCTTCCTTTGTTCTCTTCTTTGCTGCATCCTTTGTCTGTCTCTGTCTTTGCTGCCTCCTTTATCTGTCTTTGTCTTTGCTGCCTTCTTTTTCTATCTCTGTCTTTGCTGCCTCCTTTTCCATCAATGAAAACATTTCCAACAATAATAACAATGGGTCCAGTTCATAACAAAACAAATGGGCCAAACAAAAATCTCCGATGTCGATTGAAGAGCGGACCCGCGATCAACATTTAACTCTGGCCTATAGAGCTCATCGGGTCTGATTTTTCACTTTGCAATCGGGCCATGTACAAAACTTCCGATTGCGATTGTGCCATCACATCGAAACATATCAATGGAAAAAAATGAAAGGCGGTGGTTTCATATGAAACGTTCCGATTGCGATGAATGCATCAGAACTCACCACATCAACAAGACACTTTATGGGGACCACTGGGTTTTAAATAAAAATGCTCGCGTTGTTTAAAAAATCAAAACACTTATGTTTTCAAACAAAAGCTCTGTTTCTGTTTTAACACTTTGTTTTTAAATATAGAGTACTGCAGTCTTAAAAACAAACTGTTTGTTCACAAAAATAGAAGGCAGCCCTGTGTGCAGGTTTTTCGAACAATTATAGCAAGCGGCTCTGAGTACAGAAACCTGGAGAAATAAAATGGAAAGCAGCTTTACACACGGACAGTTGAAAGTAACATTTCAACACTCCCCCTTGATTTCAACTGCTGGGTTATCAGTCATACCCAGAATTTTCCTCAAAAACTCAAAACTCTTCTACCCCAATGGCTTGGTCAGAATGTCTGCAAACTACTCCTATGTTCTGCAGTGTTCTAAAACAATTTCGCCATTGTTCACTAGCTCCCTAATGTAGTGATAAAAATCTCATTTTCATTTTTCTCTACTTATATTCCTAAGAAGTACTTCAGCAAACCCATATCAGTCATTTCAAATTCTTCTTTCATGACCTTTTTAAAACTTTCAGCAAGACAGTCATCATTACCTGTAAAAATAACATCATCAACATATAACACAACAATTAGCATTTTGCCATCTTTTTATTTAATGTAAATGGTGGGTTCTCCCTCACATTTTTCAAATCCATTTTCCAGTAGATAGGAATCTATCCTACTGTACCATGCTCTTGGTGCTTGCTTTAGCCCATAAAGAGATTTCTTCAATTTGCACACTTTGTGCTCTTGGCCTTTCTTTTCGTAGCCCAGAGGTTATTCAATGTAAACCTCTTCCATTAACACTCCATTTAGGAATGCTGACTTTACGTCCATTTGGTAAAATTTCCATTTGTTTTGTGCTGCTATGGACAACACTGCTCTCACGGTTTCCGTTCTAGCAACCGGTGCGAAATTTTCCTCATAATCTATCCCATGCTTCTGCTTATACTCTTTGACAACAAGTCTGGCCTTATGTCTCTCTATTTTGCCTTCAGCATTACTCTTGGTCTTGTAGACCCATTTAACTCCAATGACATCTTTACCTTTTGGGAGTTCAACCAAATCCCATGTCTTGTTTCTTTCTATGGCATTAATCTCATCATCCATAGTTTCTATCCATTTCCTATCTTTAATAGCTTCTTCAAAGTGGATAGGGTCATCAACATGACAATATAAAGCAAACGAAGAGTTCGTACCTTCATTGGCTGCCTCTTGCTCATAAATGTCATTTAAATTTCTGAACTTCTTTCCTCTTTCATTAGGTGTATGAGTGCTTGAAGTAGCACTCGAATTTCCTCCTTGTGGTGTGCTTGGAGAAGCACTTTCATTTCTCCTCAAGGGTGTCTCTTCTTGCCCTTATATTGGTCTTTGCTATTGGGGGATGTATTTTAGCCAAATCATCATCATTTTCATCATGAGATAAACAATGTTTAACATTCACTGTTTTCTCTATGCTTCCATCCCAAGCTTCCTCTTCAATAAACTGAACATCTCTACTCACAATAAAATTCTTGGTGGATGGGTTGTACAACTCGTAAGATTTGGATTCCTCACTGTATCCAATGAAAATAAATTTCTCCCCCTTGTTTTCCAACTTCTTCCTTAGCTGATCTGGAATGTGTGCATAAGCCACACATTCAAAAAATTTCATGTGGGCGACTCCTTGCTTTGTCCCACTCCATGGCTCTTCAGGCACTTTGTTCATAACTGCTTTTGTAGGACACCTATTCAAAATGTACGCTGCACAATGTACAGCCTCAGCCCAATAATCATTAGGAAAATGCTTTTCCTTTAACATACTCCTTACCATGTCCATTATTTTTCTATTCTTCCTTTCGGCAACTCCATTTTGCTGCGGAGTATATCTAGTTTTAAACTTCTTATGAATCCCATTTTCTTTACAAAAACGTAGAAAATATTTAGAGATATACTCACCTCCTCTATCAGTCCTTAGGACTTTGATATGCAGCCCACTTTGGTTCTCTACAAGTTCTTTGAAATTACAAAATCTTTCAAACACTTCACTTTTGTTTTTCAAAAAGTAAACCTAAGTTTTTCTAGTAAAATCATCAATAAATGTTAACATATAATGGTTGCTAGCAAGTGATGGAGTTTGCATCAGTCCACATAAATCTGAGTGGACAATTTCCAAGGGTGCCTTTGCCCTTATGCTTTTCTTGGAAGGAAAAATTTCTCTGTGTTGTTTCCCCAAGATACAACCTTCACAAAGGCTGTCCGGTTTCTAAATCAATGGTAAAAATCTTACCATTCCTTTTCTATTCAACAAGTTAAGGCCTCCAAAGTTGAGATGTCCAAATCTCAAGTGCCACAACCAATTGTCATCTTTTGGTTCGCTTTAGAAAACCTCTTGTGTCACTGCTATTATCTCTTCTTCATTTTTCAAATCTGCTCTCATCCTGAGAGGGAACATCCTGTTCCTTGTCATCTTCACTTCAGCAATATATTGTTTGCTGGGTGGTTTTTCCATGATGGTGCAAAAATCATCCTCAAATAAAACATCGTACCCCTTTTGAACAAGTTTTCCAATACTTAAGAGGTTACATTTCATTCCAGGAACATGATAAACATCTGCTATGGATTTCTTTTCACCTTTCCTTGTTAAGACATTTACATCTCCTTTTCCCATAACAGAAACTTTACTATCTGTTCCTAATGTGACTTGTGATTTCACATTCTCATCTAACATAGAAAACATGGATATGTTTCCTGTCATATGGTTACTACAACCGGAGTCTAGAAACCATAAATCTTCACTCTTTTCCTCAGCCATATTACAAGCTAAAAGCAATTTATCTTGGCTGATATTTTCTCTAGTAAAATTTGCATTTGTTCTATTACCCATATCATGCTGCTTCTTTCTACATTCATTTTCATAATGTCCATATTTTTTACAATAGTGACATTGGACATTGGATTTATCATACCTTTTTCCTTGAGCATGTTGCTGACCACTTTGCTAGCTGCTGCCTTGGCCTTGGTGCTGATTTGGATTGCTGCCCCTTCCTTGAGCATTTTTTGGACTGTTTCTTCCATATTTGTTTTGGCTTCTGCCTCTTCCTCTCTTGTTTCCTCTGCCTTGCCCTCTTCCTCTTCCAAAGGAAATCTGGGTCTTAAAAGCATGCTCTAGAGATGAGTTTTCATTTCTACCCAATCTCTACTCATGTGTCATCAGTGATGCATGTAGTTCATCAACTGAAAAATTTGTGAGATCCTTAGTCTCTTCTATGGTGGTGACAATCACATCAAACATTGAGGGTAGACTCCTCAAGATTTTCTCCAAAATCCTCCTTTCTTCAAGAGTCTCTCCATGAGACCTTATATGTGTGACCATTCCAATCACATGTGTGAATAATGAGTCAATATTATCTGAATCCTTCATGCAAAGAGTCTCAAAGTCTCTCCTCAGCAACTATAGTTTTGTTGTCTTCACTTTCTCCATGCCTTGATAGGCTGTCTTGAGAGTTTTCCATGCTTCTTTGGATCTATTAGCTGCTTCTATCCTTGGAAACACACTCTCATGAACTGCTTGATACAAAAAGTAGAGGGCTATGGAGTCCTTCTTCTTATTGCTCTTCAGCAGTTCCTTCTCTGCCTGAGTTAAATCATCAAACTCATTTTCATCTGTTGGCTCTTCAAAGCCATCCTCAACAAGTTCCCATAAGTCTTGGGAAGCAAACAGGGCTCTCATGGTTATTGCCCAGTAGTCATAGTTTTTCCCACTAAATTGTGTGAGCTGAGTATTACCAATACCCATGCTAGTGCTGGCTCCAGCCATTCTTGCACTCTTAACTATGCTTCAAAATACTTGACTATGTATTTAAAATAAACTAATTGTCTTCAACAGTAACACAAAAATCTGACTTGAGAAATACCTTGGATTCTTCTTGACTGAGTCTTCTCTCTGCTGGAGAAGCTGCTACAACAAGAACTCCTTCCTTCATCTTCTTTGACACCTTCAAAGAGCTTGGACTAGCTCTAATACCATGTTGGAATTTCTGAGAATTCCAGAACAATATGGAGAGAATAATACTCTCCTCTTTAATACAAAGAATAAAATAATTTCTTCACTGGAGATAGAGCTTTGCACTTGAAAAACTATTTCATTAACTTCAAAAAAAAAAACTATTACAGACTTCCTCAACAGAGGGATTACAAAACTCTTAGACTGCTTCAAACGCAATGCTAAAACAACTCTCTATCTCTCTTAAAAAAAACTCTGTTATGTGTTGAAACAAAAAAATACACACTTTCTCTGTTTGATACACTGTTGTGTATTTCTATTTCACTTTTCGCACTCTACTGTGCTTACAAAAAAAAAAAAAAAAACATTATCCTCTCAGGCTTTTCACTTTATATATGCCGTGCATATAATCATAACATAAAAACTATATAAAATAAAACTAAACTAAATTCTGTGGAAAATACTTTCGGGGCCCACTACATAAATCGCGCATATAAGTTATATGTTCCAAGATTTAAAACCTTTCAGGCATTATGTGAAAACATTACAATGTAAAACATTAAATCCTTATGTCGCGCGATATAACAAAAAAAAAAACATAACAAGTGAACCCTTCCATTCGCGCGATGAACCAAACAATACACCGCCAGACTTGAAAGAACTTTAAACCAAAATGCATCATAGGATTTCACAACAAAAACCTGCTGACGTCACAGAAGGTTTTGTGCACGCGATCGATTATTCAATCGAGTCCATAATTCCATATTGCGTCCGCCAGAAGGTTTCTGACACAAGCAGAGATTGTAACGCGAAAGTGTTTATCAATTCCGCCTTATAATAACATCGGGTCTGGTTCATAACAAAAAAAATGGGCCAAAAAAAAAAACTCTGATGCCGATTGAAGAGCCGACTCGCGATTAACATTTAACTCCGGACTATAGAGCTCATCGGGTCTGGTTTTTCACTTTGCAATCGGGCCATGTACAAAACTTCCGATTGCGATTGTGCCATCGCATCGAAACATATCAATGGAAAAAAATGAAAGGTGGTGGTTTCATATGAAACATTCCAATTGCGACAAACGCATCAGAACTCGCCACATCAACAAGACAATTTTTCGGGACCAATGGGTTTTAAATAAAAACGCCTGCGTTGTTTAAAAAATAAAAACACTTTTGTTTTCAAAAAAAAGCTTTGTTTCTATTTTAACACTCTGTTTTGAAATACAGAGTACTGCAGTCTTAAAAAACTAACTGTCTATTCACAAAAATAGAAGGCGGCCCTGTGTGCAGATTTTTCAAACAATTACAACAAGCGAATTTGAGTACAAAAACCTGGAAAAAGAAAATAGAAAGTGGCTCTACACAGGGACAGTTGAAAGTAACATTTCAACACTCCTGAGTTTTGGTTTGATTAGCATCTAACATTAGAAAATTTTGGGTTAAACTTATCATTTTAAAAAAGCTGGAAAAAAATAGAAACAAAACAACATCACACGACTGGACTACTTCATTGATACATACACGGTGAGATTTTCCAGAGCAGAAACTATGACATATACAATCGATGCAGCCTATTCATTAAAATAATAATAATAATTAAATTAATATATCGTGTGAAGAATAATTAATATACCAGTTGGGTTGGTGCGAACTGATGCTTGGATAGTGTAGCCTCTTTGAATAAGCAACTTGACAATCCATGAGCCAATGAATCCCCCCGATCCCGTCACACACACTTTTTCCTTCCTTTTCCTATTCTCGCGCAGCTCCTTTTTGCCTGACATCATGCTAAACACTCAGCTATAGCGTGAAACTCTCGGCTCAGATGAATCGTAGAAATGTGAAGGGGTTTTACCCTTTTTAATTCCTTGTGAAGTGGAAGGTTGGAGAAACAATTGAAATTAGCATGTCGGAGCAGCCATAGCCATCTTTTCTGAAATTTCTTTCCTTGACAAACAACGTTTTGTACCTATGCACTGATTTTTTCACTCCGCCAATGATTTAGTGGACAATTCCCACTTGTAAAATGTGGGTGTTGTACAATCCATGCATATCGAATTAAAAACATCCAATTCTGCACTTTATCTTGAAAACGTGGCAATTCGATTATACGATTTTAGTGAAAAAAGGAAAATCAGTGGTATAATCACAATTTGCTGCAGCGCTATTACATTGGGTTTCCTCCTTTGGAAAATCACTAGTATAATCACAATTTGATGCAACCCTATTGTATCGGGTTTCCCTCCTCTCTCTTTTTTTAAAATAAAAAAATAGAAACATTTTCATCATAAATGATAGATTTTTAGAAGAGCATAAGTTAGCAATTGTACTTGAAAGCTAGTGACACCAAATTCATTTATATGATTCATTGAATTTTTCCTTTAAAAAGCATAGGAAAAACCACATTAACTAGTTTTATGTAGTTATTCAACCAATCTACAATCTACCCACTATTCAACAAATCTAAAGCTTTGTAATAGAAGGAATGAAATGGGGCAAACCTAGCAACATGAAAATAACAGGTGAAAAACAAAATAATATCTAAGGCTAAGATAAACCAAGAGGTTAGAAGATCTCAAAGGAGCCCTGCCTATGAAGAGCTCTATCCGCAAAAAGTTCAAAATGCATGAGACTAGACTGGAGAGAAAGAGCCCGCTTAGAAAGGGCATTTTCTTCAAAGTTTGTCCTCTAAAAGTCATAAATGTGTTTAAATGAGATCTCGGAAAAGAGGGATTTCAGATCAAGAATACGCTACATCGAATTATGAAGTGAATGAACCTGTAAATCAAATCCGGCTTGGATTCATCGAATGGTAGAAAGGGAATCCCCTGCCACCAGTATTCTATCAATACTGAGCCATTGTGCCATCTTAAGGGCACCCCATAAAGCCAACATCTCAGCCATGCAATTGTACTCATTGGCTCTAAACCATCCATAGTGATAGGGAAAGGATGTATCAATATGCAAGGAGACTTTGCAGCCACAACGACCTTGAACAAAGGCCCCATCGATGTAACATATCGAGTAGATATTAGCCAAGTCCACAAAGAAGGCATTTTAGGAGGGTTCCTTAGGGGTCCATGGACTTGTTTCCATAAATGTGCAGCAATACGAAGGGAAGCTAGAAATGCATTGTGGGAAGTACCTTCAAATATGAATTCATTTCTAGAACACTATATTCCCCAAAATACCTAGAGGGGAACAACCCGAAAAGATTTATGTCTACTTTCCCATGAGCATATCAGAGCAAGGATAGAAGTAAAGTCAGTATCACACTGAATTCCCAACAACAAAGGCACTTGCTTCCATATATCTCTCACAAAGTGAAAGAAAATAAATAAGTGAGAACAATCCTCCAGCGCATTCTTGCACAGTGAACATCTTCAAGGACATGTAAAACCTTTCGTTATAAGGGTTTCCCAGGTTAAGATATGATTATGCAGTAAAAGAAAATTAAAACATATGATCTTGAGAGGAGCCTCCCAAATCCACAAGCATGCAAAAATATTAGCAAATGGTAGATACTGAATGCAGGAAAAGATATGGCCATATGCCTCTGAGACAACGATCCTGCCTCCAAATAAATGACTACCCCATACAAGGCTATCCGACCATGGGATCAAACATATACCAGCCTGATAGAGGTTGTCACGATAAGATTCCCATTCGTCTTGCAAGTAGTCTCGAATCCAAATATCCCTGGCATGAGGCCATATAGGAGAGCGTCAAAGTAGTTGTGAAGGCTGACCAATACTAGCCAAATTAGAGAAACCTCATTGAATGAGGAAGTTTATGATGAGGACTGAGAGAAGGTGACATCCACACATTCCTTCGATGGTTTTGAATCCCACTTGAATCCTTTGTCCATCTTCAATAGCCCATAGAATATTACTAAATAGCCATGAAATAACTAAATTCAAGCTCCTCTATGTTGTAGATATATATGATTGTGATGGGGCACCAACCTGAATCTAGTCCTCCAAATATCGATGTGGAATATATTTTTCCTTCTTGATATTTTTCCATTTAAGGCACCGTTCTCCAAATATGCGCCATAAATTTGCAGTCAAAAGTGCTATATTGAAACCTCTAAAATTCATTAGACCCCAACCACCTTTTTATTGGTCTTGAAATAAGACTAAGTGCAACAAGGGGGTTCTTTATTTTGGGGCCTGATCTAGACCTGAGAAATGTTGACACGCCATATTCAATTTTTTTTAATTATAGCTTGAGGAATGTGAAAAATGTGCATCTAGTAAACTGGAATGCCTTGGAATATTGCTCAAATCATGATTATTCGACCCCCTATTTTGAGCCTGTTGGGTGTGTGTTATATTCTTTCCACAACTAGATGGACGGACAAAGTGGGGATAAGAGCAGGGCAGTAGGCCCCCCTGTCAAGGGATTTGCAGGGGGTCGGTAGCCCCTTTGCATGGGGTCCGAGGAACATCCCGGGAAATTTATTTTGGACACTATATTAGGTGGGCGAAGCTACCTATGGTTTTGTGCATGAGTTTGAACATGGTTTTGGGCATGATGGTTTTGTTTCCATGGTATTTTGTAGATCTAGTCAAGGGAACTACAATTATGTCATCAGGGGAATTTTGAGGTCTAAAATGGGCCTCCTAAGGAAATTATAAAATAATAGTGAAAATAATAAAGTAAGATTAGATTACATCATCAGATTTTAGAGGGAAAAAACAAAAAACTACTTTTTCAACTCATATTTTGAACTGATCTCCCTATGGGTTTACTCAAATTTAGAGCGGGAGCACTCGTTGGATGCATAATTTGATTCTTCATCCAAGGAGTAGCCATGTTGCATACTTTCGATGGACCTTTCTACACCTTAAATAATAAATACATGAAAAACGTGATTGTAATCACGTTTTTCATGTATTTCTCATTTTTCGTGTCTCCCAATCGATCCCTCATAAGCCAAGTGTCTCCCAATCCATCCCTCCATGAAATTCTCCTCCCAAGTTCTCATGAGATGCAAATAAATCATCCCACGAGGAAGAAAAATTTCTGGTGTAGCAATCATGGTTTTCCCAATGTTCTCCCTGAAACATGTAGCATAAGAAACATGGAGATCCTTTCTCCCAAAGGGCATGCTCAATCCTCCCATCCTTCCTCCATTAATTCCCATAATAAGAATAAGAACATCATCAATGTATGGGATCAAAACCAAATATACATAAACAACAATATGCAAAAATGGAGGTGGATCATAGTCCCACATGTGGAACCAGTGTAGTATATCTCCTGACTGCATCAAATAATGATATGGTAAGTGGTTTCCCCAGCACTTAATTTCTGCCATAGTATTCTCACAAGCTTTGAAAAGGTGAGAAATTTTTGGTGCCTTTGGAGTGCCCCAGAATGGTAAAACATCTCCCTATATCCTCCTAGGGAGTGGCCATGCTCAAAAATGTTTATGGCCCCAAGTTGGCCATGAAGTTTGTAAGGAAGAATTCTCCTACTTGGAGCAATGTCAATAACATATATGGTAAAGGAATGCAAATAATCATCAAGTAAATAATTATGTACATAAATATGTTCCTTACCATAATCTCTGCTCATACAAATGCAGTGGTCCATAGATAGATCCCCTCTCATTAATAAAGAGGAAGGAGGTGGTTGTGATAAATCCTTCATAGAGTTATGTATCTCCTCCATCTCCACATGATCCATGCATCTCTTCAAATGCTGATATATCTCCTCTTCAAAGCCTTCTTAATTTTATCCTTCCATGATGGTGTTGTAGGCTCTCATGGAATAAGTGTCGCTGAAGAGAAAATCTTCATGTGCTGCTTGTAGAAACTTCTCCTTGAGCTTGGAAGTTCTAGATAAGAAGATCCTACCATGATAATAGATGACCTCATCTTTGACTGAATATCACTCCTCTAGAAGTTGGTCATCAAGTATCATGCATGTGAAAATATCCTTGTAATAATCCACCAACAGCTGGGATTTCCAATATGGATCTATCCTCCATAGTGACAGTGCTCATGATCTATCACATAAAACATTTTTCATATGGTTGTCCTCCTCTTTGACATTTCCCATGCCAAAGTCACATACCAGGATGCTGCTATCCTTCCTCTGCTGCTCCTCCTATAGCTTCTCATGCTCAAGTAAAGGTTGAAGCTTTTGTAGGTTAGTTTTCCATGGGAAGCTATCACATATCCAAAACTTCCTAAGTTTGGCCAAAGCATGTATGAGTGGCCACCTTCTTCTATATGTGGAAGACTTCTCCCCAAGTGAGAAAATCTTATGAGCCTCCAAAGTCAAGGAATAGTCTCCTTGCACCATGTTGGTGTCATCCTCCAATCCTATAGCATCCTCTTTCAATGCAAACTGGGGTGTGAGAGTGGGTAATGATGATAGTGGGATAATTTCTCCCTCCTCCTTGAGTCTACCCAAGACTCTCTGTGTTGTATCATAACCATCCAATGTTCCCACTCCTCCTAGATCTATTAGGGGTGCAACATATTGTGAGACATCTCTCACCAACTCGGGATCAGGTGGCCTCTCAGGTGGTTTTCCATAAAACAGTGATGTCTCATGGGTCAACCTCATATGCACAATAGAAGGGACTACCATGTCCTTGCTTCCACTACTCAAATATAACTTTGTTTCCTGTGTGGAAGTTTTCTGATAATTAGGTACCACTCTCATTGATGCAAGAGTCCCTCTAATTGGAGCAATTGCTTCATCCTCAAATCCTGGTGGTGGTGGATCATCTCCTGTTATTCCAGCATTGTGACCCCCTTCTGGTTCTTCTTCTTCTTCCTCCTCATCATCTGAGAAGCCCTCTATATAGTGTTCCTTTCATGTTGCACATCTATGTCCGGGTTCCCATGATTCTTGGCATGTGAAGCAAAGCTTCCTTCTCCTCAAATCTCTTTGGACATCATCAATAAGAGGTACTTTACTTTGGCTCTCCTTTGGAAGAGGATCCTTCTCATATTTTCCCTTGGATAGAAAAGTGGGCTTTTGCTAAAATGTTTCCTTTGCTTTTGGCAAGGCATCTTGTAGATCTCTAGCCCTTTTTATGGCATCTTGTAGGGTAGTGGGTTTGGTAGATTTAACCAACCGATGAAGAGGTTCTACTAACCCATCAATAAACATATAGAACCTTATTGATGCAAATAAATCGGGAACCATAACAAAAAGTTTTAGAAATTCAGAAATATAATTTTCTAGATTACCTGATTGTTTGAGCTTTGCTAGCCCCATGAATGGTGCCTCTGGATATCTCCAATAAAACCTCTCCACCAACCTCTTTGTGAACTCTGAATATGTAGTCACATTGGCATGAACCAATGTAAATAAGAAATGAACCACCAATCATGTGCCTCACCCTCAAGGTGCAGCGTTGCTATCTTCATGGCCTCCATATCTGGTACTTTGTTAAGCTGGAAATAGATTTCAAGCTTCTCTACCCATGATTTTTCAGTGCATTTATATGACCCATAAAAGTTGGGTAAGAAAAATCTTCCCATAGTTCAGTGTGGATCATGATTCTGAATGAATCCTCCACCTCAGTTTTGATGCTTGGGTCTCCTATTGTCCTTGATCTGACAAAATTCTTGAAAACTCAAGTGATCCTTGAATCTCGGAGATTGAGACTCATACTCCATGAAATAGTCTTCAAGAGTTTCTTGTTCTTAAAACCATTCATTTCCCACTACTAAGAACATAGGCATTGTAGATCGTTGGGAATCGTGTTGCTTCTTCACTGGTTGATCACTCCAATGATAAGAAATGTCAGAGCCTTCACCATGTAGAAACCCTTTAGGGGATTATTTGTATCTGTCGATCCTCATCTCCCTTATTTCTCTAGAAATGTCTTGCCTACTTCGAAGAAGTAGATTTGGATACTCCTTCTCTTCGTCTCCTTCTGATAAAGGGGTTTTACCCTTGTCTTCTTTATCATCTGTATAGTCAAACTTCTGGTTTCTTCTTCTGAGATACATCTTCTCTCTATCTGTGAGAGGATCTCCTTCTTCTAATGACATATTGGCTTAAGAATAACAGGCTAAGCCAATATTATACTCTAACACCACTGTAATATTCCCAAATGGGAAAAGAAGAAATATAGAACAAAATGTTGGAATAGCAGTGTAAAACATCACAGAAAAACATGAGACCAATATGGAGTCTTCCCATTCATCATAACAATAGCACATATGTATAAAATAATGGGCCAAAAAGCATAGAACAAGATACAATAAGCCTCCAATGAAGAAAACCCTCAAGAATGAGGTGCTACTACTATATCAAAATGCCAAAGACACTGTTTCAGCGTAGTCATAGAAGCACTGCTACAACAAATGAGTACAAAAAAGATAAAGGGCTGATATATGCCTCAAATATAATGTACAATGAATATCAAGGCTCTAAAAAACCTCCAGAAAAGAACCCAAGAGGGTCTCCGGGAAAAAAAACCAGTAATAGAAAATGAGCTGCAGCCCTAGGGCTGAAATTATGCTGCAACAAGTAACATAAGAGAAATGGTTTAAGCTGATATGAAAATGAATGTGCTCTCCTCCAATGGATCCTCTAGATGAAAATCTGGCCCCTTCACTGAAGAAATCACCTCCCAAATCACTTATTTCAAATACCCTTGCAACTCCTCCCTAAAATAACGTAGATCCAGAATGAAACTGCGCTGTAGGGGATAAAACACTATGGCCTAGTGCCAAATGTATCAATATTGCTCCAGGGCCTCCTTTACTAGCCTCCCAAGAGAAAGGAACCTCCATCCAATGATATCTAGCTCAGAAATCACCCAAATCCGCCCTCCACAACTTCTGCCCTGCAACACAACACAAAACCTCGAAACGAACTGCGTCATACCTTAATACTGAAGCCTTGGCCTGATGCCTGAATGTGGAATGTAGTGCAAAGCTCTTCCAAGATCCTTCTCAAGGAAAGAGGTCCCGCTCGGGAACACCCTGTGCTAAACAACACTGCAATCTTAGCTAAATCGCTGAAGGAAGCTATATGTCTAAACATACCATAAAATAAAAATATCATAACATAACATGACTTCAATATGGTTGCCATCCTCTTCCTTATATAAGTGATGAGTTTCCTAACCCTAGGCCCCACTCATTTAAGACACTAATTCCATTCAAAGATTCTCCAACTAAAATTGTGTTGTCCCTCAATGAATGCCACTACTCCATGACAACGTTGTTGATTTGGTCAAAGTTGACCTAGTCTAGGTGTTCCAGCCCCTTTTCACACACAAGGGTGTTCAATTAAGCTGCTAAGATTTCCTCCTTTCACATTAGCATTGATTTTATTCATATTAAATAGATTTTTGGATCTCCATATCCTCTTATTCATCAAACAAGGAAGCAAAAACAAAAATTAATATTCCAACTAGCTCATGGCTAATTGGCAATATTACATAGGACAAGCCATGAATATTGGGATTCGTGTGAATAATATCTACAAACCTGATGTAGATGGTTGTGCAACATTGATGGGTAAGGTAGACAAAGTGGTGAGTCGGGATTAGGGTGAGTTATGGCACAAGAGATTGGGCCATCTACACCATGAAGCCTTGAAGGCCATGCAATAGATTTCTATGGGGCTTCCAAAGGGTACTCTTGCGTAGATAGAAACATGCAAGGGATGTACCATGGGGAAGTATGCAAAGGCCACTTTTCACGAGAAGGAGAACTGAGCAGCGGGAATCCTTGAGAGAGTTCCCTCAGACATGTGTGGACCATTCTCTACAGCATTGACAACAAATCACAGGTATTATGTGATCTTTGTTGATGATTTTTCTAGAAAGTGCTAAATCTACTTCATGCAGAAGAAATATTAGAGGTTCTAAAAGTTTTGTGAGTTCAAAGCACTGGTGGAGAGAGACACGGGGAAGCATGTGAAGGCTCTTAGGAGAGAAAATGGTGGTGATTACATCTACAATGAATTCAAGAACTTATGTAGCAAAGAAGGAATTCAGAGAGAGTTGATTGCGCCTCATAACTCACAACAGAATGGGGTCGCAGAAAGAAAGAATAAAACAATTATGGGTGCGACACGAATGATGTGCATGATTAGGGCTTAACGTTGCATCTATGGTTGGAGGCATGCAAAACAATGGTATTTGTGCAAAACCGTAGTCCTCATCGGATACTTGGCATGAGTACACCAGAGGAGGATTTTTTTGGTAAGAAGCCTGATGTTTCATATTTTAAAATTTTTTTCTCATCTGTCTATTGCCATGTGACCAAATATTCCATAAAGAATCTCAAACCAATAGCTGAGATTGGGATATTTGTGGGGTACACTAATACTCCCCACAACTATTGGGTGTATTTTCCAAACAACAGAATGACTGTTGTGAGATGGGATATAAAATTTGATGAGTAGAAAGCCATGCAATTTTCCCTTGAGAGGGAGCTGGATTTACATGCAGATGAGGAACTCTTGGTTCCAAAGAATAAACCTCAATATGTGGAGTAGCCACATGCGGAGGATCATGGAGTGGCAGAACACTCATGCAGAGCCATCCACCAAAAATGGTAGAAGGCACACCACAGAAGTTGATAGATTGAGACTTGATGTGGCAAAACATGTAGGAGCACCTACTTCACTGTGCAGACAGATACAGTCTCCAGAAATGTTTACTTGATACATGTCTCTTATGAGAAATTTTATTGCGATAGAAACAGCCTTCTTTTAGGAATCAGTGCAGCAACCTATTTGGGTTGACACCATGGTTGAGGAGTATGACTCCATCGTCAAGAAAAATGCATGGGAAGTTCTCCCAAGACCAGTCGGAAAATTAGTGGTTGGATCTAGATGGATCTATAAGGTGAAGCAAAAGAAATATGGGAGTGTGGAGAAGTACAAGGCTAGATTTGTAGCCAAGGGATTCTCACAAGTTGAGGGGATTGACTGTGAGGAGACTTTCGCAATGGTTGCGAGATACTCTTCAATTAGATCTATCCTTGCACTCTCAGTGCAGATGGGGTGGAAGATACATCAGATGGATGTGAAACTGTGTTTCTCAATGGATTTATTGAGGAATAAGTATACATAGAGAAGCTACAAGGTTTTGAGATCTTTGACAGTGAGTCGCATGAGTGCAGACTCAAAAGAGCATTGTATGGGCTGAAGCAAGCACCTTGTTCTTGGTACACTAGAATTGACAGTTATTTCACCGAGTTGGGATTCACCAAAAGTGAAGCGGATGCAAACCTGTAACAGATTTTTGTTGATGGTAAGCTCTTGATTACGTACTTTATTTTGATGATCTAATTTTGACAGGTGATGAGCAGTTGATAACTTCTTGAAAAGAGGATCTTGCAAGAGAGTTCGAAGGGAAGGACATGGGACTCCTTCACTATTTCCTTGGTTTGGAAATATGGTAGCGGGATGGTGAGATATTTGTTTCTCAAGGCAAGTATGCCAAAGATATTCTGAGTAAGTTTCACATGGAGAGTTGCAAACCCATGGAGACTCTTCTTCTAGGAAAATTGAGGAAGGAGGATACTACTTCAGGTGAGGTAGTGAACGATACTATTTACAGGTAGCTAGTGGGTTCACTGATTTACTTGGTGAACACCAGACAAGACATTTGCAACATAGTTAGGCAGCTAATTCAAGCTATGGTTAAGTCGACCAAGCTCTTTTGGAAGGTGGGGAAGCATATCTTGAGATATCTCAGGGACACTACAAAGTATGGATTATGGTACAGACAGACATAGGGAGTGAAGCTTTAAGGCTTCACTGATGCAGATTGGGCAGGCAGTCCATCAGAAAGAAAGGTCACATCAAGAGGGATCTTCAGCATAAGATCGATAGTAGTTTCTTGGTACAACAGGACGCAGCGATTTGTGGCACTCAATTCAGCTGAGGCAGAGTACATGGCAACAAGTTAGGCTGCATGTGAAGCCATCTGGATGAGGAAGATTTTGGTTGGTTTGTTTGGTTCTCAGATGTATCCAACGGTGATACATTTTGATAACCAAAGTTGCATTAAACTCTCAGTTAATCTGATATTCCATGATAGGTCCAAGCACATAGACATTCGGTACCACCATCTTAGAAATTGTGTTCAGAGGCACATTATGTTACTTCAGTTCATTCTCACATAAGATTAGGATGTAGATATTCGGACAAAGGCGCTCACCAGGATAAAATTTGAATACCATAGAGTCAGCATCGGGGTGGCAGATAATCCCTTTCTTGTTGAGAGAGAGTGTTGAAAAGTCAACAAGAAATGTGTGTCTAATTTAATTTTCCCTTAATTAAATTGGACAATAAAATGTAATATTATCTCATAATCACTTGTAATAGTTAATTGAGTGTGATAAACTCGGTTAGCTCATGAATTTTGAGTTGAGGGTGGTTGGTGAGGCATGTAGAGTGATTCTATTTGTTATGGAATTTGAGTTGCAGTTAGTGCATTAGTTTAATGCATGAGAAATTAGTTAACTCTATTTATTGAATTAGAGTCAGTTGAACTAGTTGTAATTGTTTTTTGCACTAGTGAGAGATCAAGTGAATTAAATTAGATTTAATTCACATGCAGTGATCTTCCATACAACTGATGATTTACTATTGATAGTTGCATTCATGTCAGTTCGAGTGGAGACCCATTTGATACAAATGTTAAAAGGATGTTAACTATTAGTTGTATAATTAATAGGTTGTTCGCATCCAGTAAGAAAACCATAGTAAGACAACCATAGTATTTCCCATGAGAATTGTGTATTTTTGGAAGGTTAAAATTCCTAAATAATAGGGATTATATTCCACTTGAATTATGCAATCAATGCAGGCCGATTAGAGGCAAGAAATTGGCTAAGTGTTGGTCCATTTTGTCCAGGTCAGTGTGAGACAGTTGTGAGAGTGCAGGAGATTCTTGTGAGAAGAGTGCATTCTAATTGTTTCATGATTCCTGAGTGAATACACAATAGAAGATAGAGGGGTTTTGAGTAGCAATCTTTCCCCAAGAAAATATTTTTGTTGTGGTTTTATTTGCTTCATTCTTTACTTGTTGTGATTGGCGATCGTGTTTATTTTCCACAATTGATTTGTAGAAGGATTCAATATATTTCTTTAGTATATTGCTTGATCGGATTGAATTCATTGATATACATATTGTTTGTATAAATTATACAGATCAAACACCAAAGATCACCGCTCACAAATAGATCACAAATCAATGCACTAGTATTTGATGTGGATAAAACCCTCGAAGGGGGAAATAGTCCATGACCTGAGCCAATGTGACCACTTCAAAAAAATTATTAATATGAAGAACGCAAATTTACATAAGCTTCTCTCATAAACGGTTACCAGACAAATGACCCTCCATGCTCTTTAAATAGAGATCATGGATCAATCGGGTGTTAAACCACATATCAAGTGTTGGTAATACCAAGGAGAGAGTGAACCGTCAGATCACTACATATCGTGACCGTCGGATTATAAATTACAAATGTACATAGTAAAGAAACACACTTTACCTAACTCTATGTTAGACCAAGCTATACTTAAATATTTCCTATGTGTCAAAATATCCTAACAAATATGAAGCCAATATACAAATATGCTCTGACGGACTGCTCGAACTAGAGATAGCCTCCCTCCTAGGGAGAGCCACCTATGTGCCCATGATAAAAGTTTAAGGTGGAATTTCACTATAAGATAGTTGTAGTATTTAATTCCATACCAATTAGGTTTAAGAAAAAATACAGGATATTTAAAACCTGCATCCAATGCAATCCAGATAAAACCATAAAATATGAGAAATCTCTAGTACAAGTGCATCATTTGGGTAAGCATGAATCATATGAGATTTAGTATTATTCATAAGGAGTCCAAAGACAGATCCAAATAGGTTGATAATACCATCAATTTTTCTCCATTCCATAAAATAGTAACCCATCATCCACAAAAATCAGATGACTAATTATGACTTGTTTAGTAATAAAGATAGCTTTCAGTGACCCATACATATGTGCCTGCAAGCGAAATCTACTAAGTCCCTCAATAACAATAATAAAAATAAGGGGTGATAAGGCGCATCCTTGTTGGAGACCCCAAGAGGCAGAAACAAATTTAGTAGGAAGTCCATTAACCAATATGGCACATTTTGCAGTAGATACACAAAACATGATCCATTTTGAAACTTGATATGAAATGCCAATTTTGTGTCGGACCAACCAAAGAAAGGTCCAACCTACAAAATCAAAATCTTTTTGTAGGTCCATCTTCATAATAATCACCATATATTTGATAGTATGTACGATATCTTGAGCAATATAAATCACATCTTAAATTTTTCTTTAACAAAGAAACTTGAATTTTTCTTGAGTGATACCATCCCACAGTGTAGGTTTCAGCCTAATAGAAATCATTTTGGAAATAATTTTGTATAGGGTATTTCAAAGAGATATAGGACTGTAATAAACAAAAGTTTATGTATGTGAAACCTTAGGAATAAATGTAATGAAAGTAGAGTTAATATCACTAGGGATATAACCGATCTCTTCAGTTTCCAAAGAGTGTACAAATGTCAATGGACAACCCCCATCGTAGACAATCTTTGATATTCCAGGTGACCAATTTCCAAATCTATCTGGGAACTAAACAATAACATGTCTAATATTATGAAAACCTAGGAAGAAAAAATGAATTGCCCAATAGTCATACACCTCCTAATATATAAGCCACCACAATTGATCTATGCTTTTGTGCAAAGGTCAGCAATGAATTCCACCTCCGCCAAAATACATGTGATATGCTTATCTCTCTGTAATAGGCTTTCTTCCTCAAGGAAAGAAAATTTACCAATGGAATTGTTGATCATCATCGATGATTCATGTGACTAAAATACGAAGGGTAAACTAGGGAGTTTAGCCCAAACCAATTTCTTTGATGGAAGTATCAAGTATGGATCAAATCGCATATGCCAGTGATGTAAAGAGAGGAAACCATGACCATGAACCAAATAGGATCCCGAAATTTTCGCAACATCGTCATCATTAATAAAGTGGAAGAAGAAGCATTGATTGTACAAAATGTGGAAGAGAGGAGAGTAATTAAGAATAGATTACCAATGTTATTTAATCCAAGATGTTCTCTAAGAGACATCCATTAGAACATAAGAGAACTTATCCACCAAAGCTCATTTTTGTAATCCTACCATCCATTCCCAAAAAACATCAAAACCAAAAATGAGTTTTTGATAATTCAGATCAACCTTAACTGTCTTATTTTTCTATGAACGACGAAAAACTATTTTTCCATGGATTACCACATTTAAAATCAATAACCGATGGGGATATTGAAACATTCGAATCCACGTGTATAGTTTCATGTAGAGAACATGTCCCATAAGGATGGACTTCAGACTTGGGAAACCACTACTCTTTGCCTCAATAGTCACATGTCTCAATGCATCGAGTAATGACATGTCACCACCCCAGTTTCCTTTAGTGTAAATTGATATCCTGCTGATAGATGTAAAGGCAAGTTATACTACTAACACCACTGACACTATAGAATCACACTTATATGTTCACCAAAGTAGGGAGCATTACCAAAAAATACCTTATGTAGTAGTGTATAAAAAAGCCTCGATAAAATATGCAGACAAGGTAAATTAATGTTACTTATCAATTATAGACCCCACACCATGTAGGTCATCACCAACTCAATCCACTAGGACACCCAATAAAATGCAATATAATGACTAATCACCAATGACCAATTCCCTTCATAAAATCTTATCAAGCACACAATCGACAAAGATATTAAATGTCAAAAGAAAACCATTATTGGATTGTCCCTCATATAATTAATGGACAACTTGGAAATTAAATATCCCCCCAGACCAATTAATGACCCCAAGAGACTCCTTCGTGATCGAATTCAAAATTGAAATATGTTACCAACTCCTCCAACCAAAATGAATGCACTTACGTAGCAGCAAAGATCCTTGGAAATCCCCTCATTGACCAATACCAAAACATAGAGGAGCATGAAGATCCACAGGGACAAAGGTCCATAAGAAAAACCACACAAAACAACCAAGTGTGTCTCAAATAGACTAGAGGGAAGACCAACAGGTAACAACTTATATCCTTGGAAATCCCACAATTGACCAATCTCAAACCAGAGAAGAAGCAAAAAGGTTCACAAGATAAAAAGTTTAGAATAAAGACCACATAAAAAACCAGCTAGTGTGTTTGAGATAGACCAAAAATAATACCAACAACTAGAGTGGAAAACAAATTGTTATTAGTGTAACTTGAACAAAAAAAACCAGTAGAGATCCTCGACATCATCCGGAATCATGGTAAAAACTTAATCTAGCACAGATAATTATGCTTATACATATTGCAACCAATAGCACCAACAACTTCACTAGTTAAGGCTACATTTAATCCATCTACCTCCACACTTGAATTCAAAATTAATGTCATTGTGAATTTTGTGACTAATTCTTCCACAATCCAATATTTTATACTCAGTGTTTTCTTCTCGCAAAAGTTGTCGTAGATATTTTGAAGTAGGTATATTGTCTGGAAACAGATATTCTGTAATTTTCCTCCACCATCCTTGTAGAAATTATGGTGTACATTTGCAACTAATCATGAATTTTTAATCATAATCACAAGACACAAACATACTCTAATACTCTGTGAAAGTTAATTCATAATTTAGAACAAAATTTTCAAACATGCAATAAGAATTAACACACATGCACACGATATTTTTCCTGGGAAAAGAAATCTGCTAAAAAACCTAATGCCCCCTTACATTAATATGATTAATAGATATGTATTACAGTTTCTTATCTCAATTGAACACAACCTGCAAGTGAATAACCTATCTCTCTACTCACTGAGAAGCTATGACCCAAACTTAATCAATTTCTGCTTTTTCTTGAGACCCTATTTCCTTGCACAATTCCTTGAGAAATTAGGCCTCTATTATTTAGGAATTTTTCCAAAATGGATTGTGCAATTCCCAAGGTTGATCACCTGAATGCATGCAACACTTGTACACTCAAGACTAGTCTACAACTAATGTTACATTGCCTTGGAATCTCCACCATAGATGGGGAACTCAAATTTTCTACATGCACTAGCTATTTTGGGCTAATTGATCAGTTAACTAGATGATCATTGACTTTGACTGAAGTCCCACTCCACAACTAACCTTCCACTAGTTCTTCCAACAGTTGGAACTAGTTAAATGGAAAACAATTTGAGATAAAGTCCTTAATATGGAGTCCCATTTGGATTCAAAACATAGACATAGTTCTTATAACATTGTGAATAATCTGGATAATTATCTTACAAAAGGTAACCACAGAAGATTGAAAACTAACATAATTTGAGATATCTAACTTTGATTGTGACAAATTGCAAATCACACATGCTTAATTGAACTCTAGCACCTCCAACTCGAATTTACAGAATTTACTGAATATGTGGAAATTCAAATTTTCTCAATTTAATAAAGGAAAAATCAAATTGATAAGTTCTTGCTGCATTTTTCAACAATCCTTCAGGTGAATCTAATCCATGTTGTCGATGACCGTTAGGAGTTCTATCACAACAATGTGTTGATAATAGAAACTAGCAGATAGATGTAGCGTTCAAAATAAATGAAACAGTGAAAAAGCACATATTAAAACACAATCAATGGAAACCTCGAAAAGTACTAAAACTATGTTACCGTCTATCCACGTTTAGCAAAAGTGTCTCCATCACTCCTCCCACCAAGCACACCTTTTTTTTGGCCTGAGCCATCTCCCTAAATCGCATTAGTTGTTGTTGGCCTCCATCGCTTTGCTTCCTAAAGAACCCATCAATAGTGTAAAGAGAAACCCTTAATCCTTTACCTTTACCCTTTTTACTAGGGTCTCGTATTGAATATTTTAAGAAAAAATATTTCTTTTATCTTAAAAAATTATCTTAAAATCCCCCTCTATGTAGTAGTGTTGAATGCAATGACAAACAAGTTGCCTCTAATGGCATCATCAAAGATCGAATGGACATTAAAGGAATTGATGTCTGAGAAATCTTCCCAAGAAAAGTTGTCGTGTTCTTTAGAGTCAACCACGCCAAAAAAACAAAGATTCCAACAAATTATTATCTTTTTATAAGATAACATGAATGGTAAGTGAAATAGCAGCTTCGATATTGGTGCGAGAGTGTAGCAGCTTGCAAGCTACCGGACTTAGGGCACACTGTCAGAGTCAATTTTGAAGTTGTTAGATAATATTGTCTTAAATTGATATGGTTTTGTCTTAATTTTCAATTGTCTTAAATGATTTTCATCTTAATTTCCATTGTGTTAAGTGGCCATTGTGTTAAATATAAAGTTTTTTTCTCAAAATATTTTTTGTCTCCAATTGTTTTTGTCTTAAATATAATTATTTTTCTTAAAATGTTTCTGTCTTAAACTGTTCTTGTCTTAAATATAAAGTTTTTTTAAGTTTTTTTTTTTTTTTTTAATATTTTTCTATCAAACTGTTTTTGTCTTAAATATAAAGTTTTGTCTTAAAATATTTTTGTCTTAAACTTTTTTTGTCTTAAATATAAAGTTTTGTCTTAAAATATTTTTGTCTAAAACTTTTTTGTCTTAAATATAAAGTTTTGTCTTAATTTTTTTTTTCTTAAACTGTTTTTGTCTTAAATATAAAGTTTTTTCTTAAACTATTTTTGTCTCAGACTATTTTTGTCTTAAATTTTATATTTAAGACAATTCAATTGATATTAAATTTTATTGTAAAATAACTAAAATAAAAAGTGACTTTTTAAGACAAAAGATTTCTTTTGTATTTAAAAAAATTTCTTAAAAGATCCCTTGGTGTAGTAGTTCTATGTTTATGGCTAATTTCAAAATTCTAGACATTTTACATCCCATTAACGAGCCCATCCTTCATGGCCCAAATTTTCCTACCATGCCTACTAAGATTTTTTCTAATGTTTATAAATTTGAAGGTCAAGGTGGAGAGGGCCCCTTATACCACATGATGAACTCCCACATGTTATTCTTCCAATACCACAATCAAGGATATTTTTAGGGTTATACTATTCCAATGTAGTCAACTTATAATTTCATCTAAGTTGTTTATTGAAATTTTCCCTCGTAAGAATTTGAGTCTATACCTAAGGTCTACTTAACTTTTTCAAATATTTGTTTGAAATGACACTAGAATTTAACTCTTAACCACGTGTCATTAAAACACCTCCACTACATAATCAACCACATCCATAAGTTGAAATTTATGATAAGAATTTTAAAATTTGACTTAGAAGAGAAAATTCACATACATTATTTCTTGAAATTTCTCCTCTTAGCTATTAGGAAAGAGTCACCATTCTTTCTAGAGGAGAAATATATTATGTCCAAATTTTACTTTAGGTGTCACACATCACACGAAAAGTTCTAGGTGATGTGAAATGGAACATGATTACATTTTTCACATGCAAAGCTTAAACGACCCACAACAAAGCATAGTTCCATTTTTGCACCAAAAATGATTTTCCCTACATTGTGTTACACACAAAATATATGTCCATGTGTCATACCACTTCTAAAATCACTTTTCCCATGACACAATATGCATGACACCTGATTTATCTTTATTTGGACACAACATTCATCACATCTTGTCAATTTATGCTCGTAACATATTAGATTACTCAAAAAATTATTTTTTTGTGGCACATCACATTGCATTTAAAATTTCTTTCCATGTAAAACATTGCATCACTTCAAAAATTCTCTATTTTTCACATTTCACTTCCTAAAAGAAATTCTTTTCATTTTTTATTTGTCACAAACCTTTTATCTCTATGACATGTCATGCATGACCAACATTTCCTCCTTTGTGGTATATCTCATGAGATTATTTTTTTGTGTGATATGTTGCACCTAAATTTATTGGAATTACATTTATTTTACCTTTTATGCGTTAGGTTTTTAAATGTTTAAAAGTGTTTGTAAAATGAAAAATGAGATTTTTGAATCTATATAGCTATTGTTAGCTCATTATTCAATGAAAAATCCAAAGCTAACCAAACAATTGTTCTATTTAGCTCCCAAATTCAACTAACTAGCATTTGACAGTTATGCATTCCTTCCAATGACTTCATAGGTTTTTTTTTCCTTGCATTTATTTATATACATAAGTAGCTATATTATATAGGTGAGGAGATGGAACTTATTTTTTCAAAGTAATGAAATTCCTTAATCAAATGATTAGTAGCCTTGGTTGTTTCTATGGTAGACAAACTCCTTTAGCCCAAATAAGAAAACAATGGGTGGGAACCTATGGCCACATATCTAAATCCTCTGCCATTTGTTTGGGGATATACCAAAGAAATACGATGAAACATGACCCAATGTATGAATGATCCCTACAAAAATTGAATTTTTGTTTTTGTTTTTCATAATTTTCTGGTTGTGCTAAATAAACTCCGTTTTCAAACATATTGTCTTGCCTATTATGCAATTTTATAAATGCTGCATGATAGCATAAGCTTTGAATTCCACGAAGGTATTGGATCATTCTTATCACATCCTTTCGGATTATCAACTATCTATACTACTAGCAATCAAGCTACCTTGCATCCAGAAATTCTAAGCAAGATGAATGAAAGGTCAATGAGGGTTAGCATGGTACTCGTACCCACATTTTTATCTTAAGTGTGTGAGGCTGGGGTCGAATTTCCTCAAAATAAGTGATTTTCTATACATAGTCCTGTATCAAAACTACACAAGAGAAATAATAAAATGCTATCACTTAACCATAATAACATTAATATAAATCTTAAGAGTGTAGGATTTCAAATTCATTCCAAAAAAAATTTGGCTTAAGGGTTTAATTTGGCATGTAAGGTCACAAAATTTTCAACTCATAGGTATTTGAAATCTTCCAAAAAAATTTCCATCTCATAAGAATTTTTTTTAAATATTTTTATGCAACCACTCACTCTCGACTCTGTTATCACCCTAGTAATTCTTAGGTCATGGGATTTTTGTTTATAGTTAAATAAAACCAGGGGTAACCAAGAACCTCTTTTGAAATCTAGGATCTAGCCTTCCTAAATTCTGGAGAGGGATCTCTCCTCAAGATTTAGCTTGATTTATGTTATTAGATTTTAGGCTAGGTATGATTGGACAATTGGTTTGTTTTGAAATTTTGGTGGGAATAAAAGGTACTTCAAGGTAAACCACAGAGGGATCTACCAGATCATTGGGCTATGGAGTCAACTTCTTGGCAAGTAGAGCTAGGAAATAACGTCAAAAGAGAAAATGTACTAAGGGCAGGGTAGATGACCTTCAAAAGGTTTGGAAATAGGATTTTTGATGAAATGGGTGAAATCTGAACAAAAAGGAAATTAAGAATCCTTAAGTTACAGAAATGGAGATGAAAGAAAGGGGGTCAAACAGGGACTAAGAAAATTTAAGAATTCTTAAGTCCGGTTATCAGCAGAAAATATATCAATGAATAACTAGTAAAAAACAGGGAGCTTTTTAACACTAATCCTATTTAAGCTTTCCTAGTTAATCATTTAAGAGAGAAAACATATAAATGTATGTATGGAACATTTATAAAGATAAACAGTGAAAACAGGAAAATACTTGACTTATCTGATCAGCACAAGAATCCTGAGTTATGATGTCTTTAATCTTAGTTCCAGTCTGTTGCTTTACAAATTGACTCACACAAACTCAAATATATTCAAAAAAAATTCTACAGTATTCTTGGCAAATTTTATTCCACACTAAAATATTTCAAAGAGTGAAGTATTTATACAAATTCTAAACTAGAATATCTTGAAAAAATATCAAGATTGGTTCACAAATATCTCTAATTGTTTTACATAAATAGAACTTAAGTAAAGGACACTCAAGAATAATGCATCTATTTGGCACTATTTTTTATGGATAGGTGATAACTAAGAGGAGAATTCGAATTTGATCCAACTCTTAGTTGATGATGAGGCATCCAAGTCACTAACTATTTCCTTTCTTTCTGCATTCTGCTCCAACAATTTTGCAAACTTGGGGTCCAATGCTATCTTTGTATTTCTCAATCCGTAATAGATATGTAAAAATTGAAAGAGGTTATTATAGATAAATATTTTTTTGAGATAAACCTATTTCATGTTCCTAAAATTATGCTCCAGCTGTCCATAATAGGCTCTGCAAAAATATGTGTAAAACAAAGTTTTAAAGAGTTTGAAAAATAGGTTGTAAAGATGTGCATTTATATCTCATTATGAAATTACTGTACAAAAAGTGAGATAGGTTTTTGTATATGGGTATCTTAGGAACAAAAACCTCCTTCATTTTTGTAAGATGTATTTCTTATTGGCCACAATATTCTCTGCAAAATGATGACTTAACAGGAATTTTCTGCAAAAAATGTTTTCCAATATTGTTTAATATTTCCCAATCCATAATGGCTGTTAGAAAAGTGAGAGAGGTTTTTGTAGATGGACATCTTAAAAACATAAAACTCCTTCCGTTTTGAAAAAATCATCTTGGATTGGTCACAATATTTTCTGAAAAACAATGGTGTAAACATGAATTTCTGCAAAAATGTTCCTTCTTGTTGTGTTTTCATCTTTTCACCTTTTTGTTCTTTTAACTGTTTTACTTTCACTTTGGATAAAATTCATTGTTGGTGAAAGTATTTTCATCTATTTTTACCATTTACTGCCTTTGTATTTACTTTTATTGTTTACCTTTGACTGCTCTTGTAACTTTGTTTTACCTTTCACTCTGACATTTACCTGATACACTTTAACCACTGATACTCTTTAACTGTTATGTTTTCAATGTCATTATGAATTTTAATTTCACTTTTACCATTCACTGTGCAAATTTCATCATTTTGATCTCTCTCTGACTTGATTTTATTCTTTATTTGTATACAACTTGTTTGTTGAATGAAGCTTTTGATTTAAGATTTGAGAATTTGGAGCAAACAATTTTGTCAACTAGTATTGAAACTATTGGCCCAAATCCATATTCTGATAATAACTTGCAAAAATCAAACAATTTGTTAATGAAATCCAGGTCTACAGGGAGGTGATTGAAGGCTTTTTGAAAGACCTGTGGAATGAGATTAGTCTGTGGAGGTTTAACTCTATTTTTTAGGCATTTTGGGTAGCTATTGCAAGATTAGACTGTTTGCAGGAGTTATTCACTTTAACAGAGATGAAACTGAACAATTTAAGCTAAGGCTGGCTTCTTTTGGGCTTTTTTGCTCAATTAGGTTTTCTGAATGAGTTTGATTGAAAACAGGGAATATCAAGGTAATTCAGAGGTTTTAGTTGTTCAGGTATTTTTACAGTCGGGGGGGGGGTTTACAGCTGGATTTGTTTGAATTTGATCTTTAAGGTTAATTGTTGCAGTCGAAGGAGTGTACTCTGGCTTTTGAAACAGGAACTCTGCGGTTAAACAAGCTTCTGGATAGGAATTGAATGCTTAAAAACTCAGGGATATAAGCTCTAAAGAATGGGAAAAGAAGATTTCTTTACGGTTGAACAACATATATAACATTAATAAGACTTATAACCAAGTTTTAAATCTTTTCTATAATCTTATAAACGTATTAAATGGCGGGTTTAATGACTGGCGAGAACTCTTTTATATTTTTTAAACACGGAAAACCAGCAATGGTTTTCGCGTTGGCATCAGGCTATAAGTGGTATCAAGCCAATTGAATGCGATCGAATGAAATTAGGACACGTTGCATTGGGCGGTATTATAAAACAACTTTTATCGCATTATTTTTCATAAGCTTCGCCCGATCACTTTTGTTATGCGATATTGAATACGCGCCATCGGATTTGATCGTATGATGTGAACGGTCGAGATTTCTTGGGAAGCTGCAGGGTAAGGAAATGTGGGACCCAAGTTAAATTTCAGTCGTTGATTCAATAGGGATGATCAACGGTTGAGTTTTAATGTGATAAGGAGTGGTGGGGCAAGGGAAGGTTTATCGCATTATATTTGGACCGTCAGATTAATGAGATGAGAATGATCGGAGGGATGAGAATGAATGTGAAGGCGCATATTTATTTGATGAAGCTTATGTATAAAAGGATTTTATACATAAAATAAAGTGAATGGGGCGGGTTAATAAAGGGTTTAACCAAGGCTTAAACTTTGGTATAGGGGTATATAACGGGCAAAGAGGGGTAAGGTTAGAACTGTAACCTTGGGTAAAGGTAATGCGGGAATAGGAGTAATGGTGTAAGTATTCTTTTTTCCACGCTATTTTATATACACAGTATGTAAACAAAATGCGCATTTTGCAATTTTTATAACTTTATTATATAGTTTTAGATTTTGAAAGGTCTAAAACCATAGGGGAGCAGGGATATTTTATTATGGGTAATTTTATATCAAAGGGATAATTTCGGGATGTAATTTCAACATGTGAGTAATATCTTTGATATAAAAAGCATATAATAAGGGGTTTTTTTGGGGATATTAAATTAAAAGGTGTTGTATTAATAGGACTAGGATATTTTATAGGGAGTTAATGAAATAAGTTAAATGTTAATATGAAAAGGGACAATGAATACTCAAAAATTCATAAATAAAACTGAGGAAAGTGAAAATTAGAATAAAGTTTCGTTTTCATAATTCATTCACTTTTACTTAGTTTATCATGTTTTTTTAGGGTTTTATGCTTTGTAAAATGGGGGAAGTTAATTAAATGGGCCTTTATGTAGCATTTAAGTAAGAAAAGAGTTCTTACTTATGAATTAAAATGGTGATGAGTGCATGAAGGGGTAAATGATGAAAATTTCAAGGATTAATATAGAAACTTAACATTTTCAACTAATCAGTCTTTGAGCCTTGGGTCTGGTCCCAACAGAAGTCAAGGAAATGCCTTGAGCCTCTTTGACTGACAGTCTAGAATATCAAATTTCTATGGGAAGGGAAAATTAGTTATTTGTAGCCTGGTGAAAGATATTTACAATCATGTTTCCCACCTTCTTCTACCTACCCAATCATATACTCTAACATTTTTTTCCTTCTATTTTAATCAGGTGCATTTGAACTAGCAACTTTATGACCTTTTATTCTTTTTGAAAGCAGTAAACTATCTAATTCTACACTTATTTCATCAAGAATCTAGATTAAACTGTTGGATTCTTTATTTCTCTACCTAACTACTGAATTGTCATGATTAAATTGTATGACAATTCTTCATTCTCTATCTAAAACAAGTAAATTGAAACATGATAAGTCAAGATTAAATTTTTCAACTCATCATGGACTATGGCATTTATTGACACTCTGCCATAATCAACTACAAACAGTAAAGTAGTGGCATTTAGACTTGCACACTTTCATGCCTTATTCATCTTTTTTCTTTTGGGGTATATTATTTTTTCTAAGTCCTTTGATATTTCTTTTAGGACTTTTTACCTTCTTTTTTTATTTTTTATTTTTTACAAAATATGGGAATACAACTTGCAGAAAGAAAAGTATGTACATAGTTACAAGACTATCATCAGTTAAGTCAAAATTATGAATCCTATATTTAAAGGTTGCTAACATCGGCTTCACTTGGGGATGGAATTTCCTGCTGAAATGTCAAGAACTCTGAGATCAGTAGCCTTCATATTTGACCTTTGATGATCTTAGTAAGTGTCTTTTGTCTTCTGCAAACTAAAATATGATCTGAAACTAAAACAACACACAACAATTTTCAAACCAACCTATAGATCTTAAACTCTTTAGGACCTCATCCTTGGCTTTAAATCTTAATGAAAAACTAGCTAAAAACTAAAAAAAAAATGCTCAAAATTCTGAGCTTATTGGCACTCATCTACCTACTCTAATCTACTAAAAATCTTATTGAATCAGGTAATACAAAAATGCCAATGAAGCCAATCAAGTAGCTGTAAAGATAAATGGATAACTTGACTGCTTGTGATCAAAATTGGAAGTATATTATCATCATGTGCATTTATAATAAATGATATGATGTGTAAAATCCACTTTTGATGTATTTGATCCTTATAGAGAAAACATGTTTGCATATTTGGGCTAAAAAAATTCTCCATATAATCTGATATAGGATCAATAAAAGCATGATGTTTGCTATTAACTTCTAGGCCTTCGATGACTAATTGTTCAGTTGAATTATGAATATTAGACCATGACACTATTTCTTCAGTCTTTTTTTTGAAAGAATAATCATCTTCAATATGCAATTCAAAAGGTATTACAATTTCTTCTTGCTTTAGAGAAGGAAGATTTTCAAAGAATTCTTTAGGATTTCAGAAATTGTATGACTGAATTTGAGAATGCAAAAGTTTGATTTCAGTTTCATAATTTTCAAAAATTATATGAAGAAGCCATTTTTTAACTTGAAGAGAACATTTTCTTGATTTAAAAATAAGAAAAAGAAATTTTAGAAAATCCTCATCAAATTGAAAATCTAATATCCCATCCTTCAAACTAGCTAGTGTTTGTTCTGTGAAGTTATCTTGAATTTGAAGAACATAATTATCATCATACTGATCAAATTTAGGCAAATCTTTAGAAGAAGGAATGTCATCAATTCTAAACATTAGATCAGCATACTTCTCTTCCAATAATCCTAATATATCTTGATTAAATTGGTTGCATTCTATTTGAAAGTCATGATTTTGCTCAATAGGAGTGCTATCAAACAATGAGCCTTTTTGGGAGGGTAGAATAACATGAGCATCAACTTGTTCTTCTGTTTCTTCATGGATAAGAACTTTAGTGCATTTATCAACCTTAGAATAATAAGAAACAATTTCTTCATTATGTAAATATTTTGAGGATGGTTGCATGTCTAGAAGCAAATTGATTTCTTCTTCGGTGAGGGGGGGTGGCAATCTCTGAATTCTTAGATTGAAATGACAATTATTTTTTCTCTTATCTAGAAATTGATCATGAGGTTTAATATTTTCTTTCACTTCATTCAAAACATTAAATGAAACATCATTTGTTACTATAGAGGGGCTTTCTGGATCTTGATTCATCTCTTGATCTATTTCATCTTTGTTTAACTCCTCTTGATTATTATGAAATTTAACTTGAGAATGAAAGTTCTGGACTTCTTCTAATAAATCTTCAGTATGCCAATTTCCAAAATCTTCATCAATATTTTTAAGGTAATGTATAATATCTTCAGCTTGATCACAACAATTTTCAGCTAATGATAAATATGGAAAATCTTCTTTGTAATGCTCATAAAATACCTTATGAAAACAAACTTGCAGGTTTGAGAGCTTCGTACCATTCCCTTGCTTTTCCTTCTAAGGTTGCCAGGAATATTTTCATGAGGCAATCCTCATGCCAATCACCCTTCAATCTCGATGAGTGTAAATGAAATTTAATGAGATGTAACGAAGGATCATCAATATTCTCATCTTGAAATATGGGCAGATTTGTACCCCAATTTACCTTTGGTAGTTTGTGTGGAAATCCAGGTATGTGATCTCTGCTCATGGGAGCATATATTCATTTTATTCTTGGGTCATCTTGGAAATTATCCATAATGAAAGGCCACTGTATCTGTACAACCAAGTTAGATCCTTATATAAAATACAATACATATTGAAAAACTTTCTTAACGAGAAAGAACATGATGCCTTGGATTAAGATCCAAGCTGAAAGCCTGATCTTTCCATTTTGTTCTTCCAAGTTCATTCCTCCAGTGGAGTCTTGATTGTGAAATTGGTGTGGAGTCGCCAAGATGATGATTTTAACCTTTGTGTGTCTGATCATTGTCCACCATCATAGATCAGATCTGAACCTGTAAAATATTTCTGAAGAAAAGGTTAGTTTCCCCAGTAGAACTGTCATTATATTACCCACAACCTTTAAACTTAATCTTAAAGTAGAAAAGATATGTTTTAAAAATCTTCCTCTAAGATTAAACTTAAAACTGGAGAGTGGTTAGTCCCCAGTGGAGTCGCCAGTATGTTATCACTCTAGTAAATTCTTAGGTCATGGGATTTTGGTTTATAGTTAAAGAAAACCAGGGGTAACCAAGAACCTCTTTTGAAATCTAGGATCTAGCCTTCCTAAATTCTGGAGAGGAATCTCTCCTCAAGATTTAGCTTGATTTTTGTTATTAGATTTTAGGCTAGGTATGATTGGACAATTGGTTTGTTTTGAAAGTTTGGTGGGAATAAAATGTACTTCAAGGTAAACCACCGAGGGATCTACCAGACGATTGGGCTATGGAGTCAACTTCTTGGCAAGCAGAGCTAGGAAATAAGGTCAAAAGAGAAAATGTACTGAGGGCAGGGTAGATGACCTTCAAAGGGTTTGGAAATAGGCTTTTTGATGAAATGGGTGAAATATGAACAAAATGGAAATTAAGAATCCTTAATTTACAGAAATGAAGATGAAAGAAAGGGGGTCAAACATGGACTAAGAGAATTTGAGAATTCTTAAGTCCAGTTATCAGCAGAAAACATATCAATGAATAACTAGTAAAAAACAGGGAGCTTTTTAACACTAATCTTGTTTAAGCTTTCCTAGTTAATCATTAAAGAGAGAAAACATATAAATGTATGTATGGAACTTTTAGAAAGATAAACAGTGAAAACAAGAAAATACTTGACTTATCTGATCAACACAAGAATCCTGATTTATGATGTCTTTAATCTTAGTTCCAGTCTGCTGCTTTGCAAATCGACTCACACAAACTCCAATATATTCAGAAAAAATGTCTATAGTAGTCTTGAAAAATTTTATTCCACACTAAAATACTTCAAAGAGTGAAGTATTTATACAAATTCTAAACTAAAATATCTTGAAAAAATATCAAGATTGGTTCACAAATATCTCTAACTGTTTTACATAAATAGAACTTAAGTAAAGGACACTCAAGACTAATGAATCTATTTGGCACTATTTTTTATGTATAGGTGATAAATAAGAGGAGAATTCGAATTTGATCCAACTCTTAGTTGATGATGAGGCATCTAAGTCACTAACTGTTTCCTTTCTTTGTGCATTCTGCTCCAGAAATTCTGCAAACTAGGGTCCAATGATATCTTTCTATTTCTCAATACATAATAGATATGTAAAAATTTAAAGAGGTTATTGTAGATAAATATGTTGGTGAGATAAACCTCTTTCATTTTCCTAAAATTATTCTCCAACTGTCAATAATAGGCTCTGCAAAAAGATGTGTAAAACAGAGTTTTACAGAGTCTGAAAAATAGGTTGTAAATACATGCATTTATCTCGCATTATGAAATGACTGTACAAAAAGTGAGATAGGTTTTTGTATATGAGTCTCTTAGGAACAAGAACCTCCTTCTGTTTTGTAAGATGTATTTCTTATTGGCCACAATATTCTCTGCAAAATGATGACTTAATAGGAATTTTCTGAAAAAAACATTTTCCAATATTGTTTAATATTTCCCAATCCATAATGGTTGTTAGAAACATGAGAGAGGCTTTTGTAGATGGACCTCTTAATAACATAAACCTCCTTCTGTTTTGCAAAATTCATATTGGTTTGGTCACAATAGTTTCTGCAAAACAATGGCTTAAATATGAATTTTTGCAAAAATGTTCTTGTTGTGTTTTCATCTTTTCACCTTTTGTTCTTTTAACTATTTTACTTTCACTTTGGATAAAATTCATTGTTGGTGAAAGTATTTTCATCTCTTTTTACCATTTAATACCTCTGTATTTACTTTTACTATTTACCTTTGACTGCTCTTGTAACTTTGTTTTACCTTTCACTCTAACATTTACCTGATACACTTTAACCACTGATACTCTTTAACTGTTATGTTTTCAATGTCATTGTGAATTTTTATTTCACTTTTACCATTCACTGTGAAAATTTCATCATTTTGATCTCTCTCTGACTTGATTTTATTCTTTCTTTGTATACAAATGATTTTTTGAATGAAGCTTTTGATTTAAGATATGAGAATTTGGAGCAAACAATTTTGTCAACTAGTATTGAAACTATCGGCCCAAATCCATATTCTGATAATAACCTGCAAAAATCAAACAATTTGTTAATGAAATCCAGGTCTACAGGGAGGTGATTGAAGGCTTTTTGAAATACCTGTGGAATGAGATCAATTTGTGGAGGTTTAACACTATTTTTTAGGCATTTTGGGTAGCTACTGCAAGATTAGACTGTTTGCAGGAGTTATTCACTTTAACAGAGATGAAACTGAGCAATTTAGGCTAAGGATGGCTTATTTTGGGCTTTTTTTCTCAATTAGGTTTTCTGAATGGGTTTGATTGAAAATAGGGAATATCAAGGTAATTCAGAGGTTTTAGTTGTTCAGGTATTTTTACAGTCGGGAGGGTTCATGGCTGGCTTTGTTTGAATTTGAGCTTTAAGGTTAATTGATGTAGTCGAAGGAGTGTACTCTGGCTTTTGAAACAGAAACTCTGCGGTTAAATAGGCTTCTGGATAGAAATTGAATGCTTAAAAACTCAGGGATATAAGCTCGAAAGAACGGGAAAAGAATATTTCTTTACAGTTGAACAATATATATAACGTTAATAAGACTTATAACCAAGTTTTAAATCTTTTCTATAGTCTTATAAACGTATTAAATGGCAGGTTTAATGACTGGCAGGAACTCTTTTAGATTTTTTAAACACAAAAAACCAGCGATGGTTTTCGCGTTGGCATTAGGCTGTAAGTGGTATCAAGCCAACTGAATGAGATCGAATGAAAATAGGGCACGTTGCATTGGGCGGTATTATAAAACAACTTTTATCGCATTATTTTTCATAAACTTCGCCCGATCACTTTTGTTATGCGATATTGAATACGCACCGTCGGATTTGATCGTACGATGTGAACAGTCAAGATTTCTTGGGAAGCTGCGGGGTAAGGAAATGTGGAAAACGGGTTAAATGTCAGTCGTTGATTCAATATGGATGATCAACGGTTGAGTTTTAATGTGATGAGGAGTGGTGGGGCAAGGGAAGGTTTATCGCATTAGATTTGGACCGTCAGATTAATGAGATGAGGATGATCGGAGGGATGAGAATGAATGTGAGGGTGCATAGTTATTTGATGAAGCTTATGTATAAAAGGAGTTTATACATAAAATAAAGTGAATGGGGAGGGTTAATAAAGGGTTTAACCAAGGCTTAAACTTTGGTATAGGGGTATATAGCGGGCAAAGAGGGGTAAGGTTAGAACTGTAACCTTGGGTAAAGGTAATTGGGGAATGGGAGTAATGGTGTAAGTATTATTTTTTCCACGCTATTTTATATACACAGTATGTAAACAAAATGCGCATTTTGCAATTTTTATAACTTTATTATATAGTTTTAGATTTTAAAAGGTCTAAAACCATAGGGGAGCAGGGATATTTTATTATGGGTAATTTTATTTCAAAGGGATAATTTCGGGATGCAATTTCAACATGTGAGTAATATCTTTGATATAATAAAGGGTTTTTTTTGGGATATTAAATTAAAAGGAGTTGTATTAATAGGACTAGGATATTTTATTTGGAGTTAATAAAATAAGTTAAATGTTAATATGAAAAGGGACAATGAATACTCAAAAATTCATAAATAAACTAAGGAAATTGAAAATTAGAATAAAGTTTTGTTTTCATAACTCATTCACTTTTACTTAGTTTATCATGTTTTTTGAGGGTTTTATGCCTTGTAAAATGGGGGAAGTTAATTAAATGGGCCTTTATGTAACATTTAAGTAAGAAAAGAGTTTTTACTTATGAAGTAAAATGGTGATGAGTGCATGAAGGGGTAAATGATGAAAATTTCAGGGATTAATATAGAAACTTAACATTTTCAACTAATCAGTCTTTGAGCCTTGGGTCTGGTCCCAACAAAAGTCAAGGAAATGCCTTGAGCCTCTTTGACTGACAATATAGAATATCAAATTGCTATGGGGAGGGGAAATTAGTTATTTGTAGCCTAGTGAAAGATATTTACAATGATGTTTTCCACCTTCTTCTACCTACCCAGTCATATCCTCTAACATTTTTTTCCTTCTATTTTAATCAGGTGCATTTGAACTAGCAACCTTATGACCTTTTATTATTTTTGAAAGCAATAAACTATCTAATTATACACTTATTTCATCCAGGAATCCAGATTAAACTGTTGGATTCTTTATTTCTCTACCTAACTACTGAATTGTCATGATTAAATTGTATGACAATTCTTCATTCTCTATCTAAAACAAGTAAATTGAAACATGATAAGTCAAGATTAAATTGTTCAACTCATCATGGACTATGGCATTTATTGACACTCTGCCATAATCAACTACAAACAGTAAAGTAGTGGCATTTAGACTTGCACACTTTCATGCTTTATTCATATTTTTTCTTTTGGGGTATATTATTTTTTCTAAGTCCTTTGATCTTTCTTTTAGGACTTTTTACCCTCTTTTTTTTTTTTTTTTAAACAAAATATGGGAATACAACTTGCAAAAAGCAAAGTATGTACATATTTACAAGACTATCATCAGTTAAGTCAAAATTATGAATCCTATATTTATAGGTTGCTAACATCGGCTTCACTTGGGGATGGCATTTCCTGGTGAAATGTCAAGAACTCTGAGATCATTAGCCTTCATATTTTACCTTTGATGATCTTAGTAAGTGTCTTTTGTCTTCTACAAACTGAAATTTGATATGAAACTAAAACAACGCACAACAATTTTCAAACCAACTTATATATCTTAAACTCTTTAGGACCTTATCCTTGGCTTTAAATATTAATGAAAAACTAGCTAAAAACTTTTAAAAAAAATGCTCAAAATTCTGAGCTTATTGGCACTCATCTACCTGCTCTAATCTACTAAAAATCTTATTGAATCAGGTAATACAAAAATGCCAATGAAGCCAATCAAGTAGCTGTAAAGATAAATGGATAACTTGACTGCTTGTGATCAAAATTGGAAGTATATTATCATCATGTGCCTTTATAATAAATGATATGATGTGTAAAGGCCACTTTTGATGTATTTGATCCTTATAGAGAAAACATGTTTGCAGATTTGGGCTAAAACAATTCTCCATATAATCTGATATAGGATCAATAAAAGCATGATGTATGTTATTAACTTCTAGTCCTTTGATGACTAATTGTTCAGTTGAATTATGAATATTAGACCATGAAACTATTTCTTCAGTCTTGTGTTTGAAAGAATAATCATCTTCAATATGCAAGTCAAAAGGTATTACAATTTCTTCTTGCTTTGGAGAAGGAAGATTTTCAAAGAATTCTTTAGGATTTCGGAAATTGTATGATTGAATTTGAGAATGCAAAAGTTTGATTTCAGTTTCATAATTTTAAAAAAACATATGAAGAAGCCATTTTTTAACTTGAGGAGAACATTTTCTTGATTTAAAAATAAGGAAAGGAACTTTTAGAAAATCCTCATCAAATTGAAAATCTAATATCTCATCCTTCAAACTAGCTAGTGTTTTTTCTATGAAGTTATCTTGAATTTGAAGAACATAATTATCATCATACTGATCATATTTAGGCAAATCTTCAGAAGAATGAATGTCATCAATTATAAACATTAGATCAACAGATTTCTCTTCCAACAAACCTAATATATCTTGATTAGATTGGTTGCATTCTATTTGAAAGTCATTATTTTGCTCAATAGGAGTGCTATCAAACAATGGGCCTTTTCGGGAGGGTAGAATAACATGAGCATCAACTTGTTTTTTTGTTTCTTCATGGATAAGAACTTTAGTACATTCATCAACCTTAGAATAAGTAGAAACAATTTCTTCATTATGTAAATATTTTGAGGATGGTTGCATGTTTAGAAGAAAATTGATTTCTTCTTCGGTGAGGGGGGGTGGCAATCTATGAATTCCTAGATTAAAATGACAATTGTTTTTTCTCTTATCTAGAAATTGATCATGAGGTTGAATATTTTCTTTAACTTCATTCAAAACATTAAATGAAACATCATTTGTTACTATAGAGGGGCTTTGTGGATCTTGATTCATCTCCTGATCTATTTCATCTTTGTTTAAATCCTCTTGATTATTATGACATTTAACTTGAGAATGAAAGTTCTGGATTTCTTCTAATAAATCTTCAGTATGCAAATTTCCAAAATCTTCATCAATATTTTTAAGGTAATGTATAAGATCTTCAGCTTGATCACAACAATTTTCAGCTAATGATAAAGATGGAAAATCTTCTTTGTAATGCTCATAAAATACCTTATGAAAATATTTTAGAGAAAACAAACTTGCAGGTTTGAGAGCTTCGTACCATTCCCTCGCTTTTCCTTCTAAGGTTGCCATGAATATTTTCATGAGGCAATCCTCATGCCAATCACCCTTCAATCTTGATGAGTGTATATGAAATTTAATGAGATGTAACAAAGGATCATCAATATTCTCATCTTAAAATATGGGCAGATTTGTACCCCAATTTACCTTTGGTAGTTTGTGTGGAAATCCAGGTATGTGATCTTTGCTCATGGGATCATATCTTCATTTTGTTCTTGGGTCATCTTGGAAATTAGCCATAATGAAAGGCCATTGTATCTGTACAACCAAGTTAGATCCTTATATAAAATACAATACATATTGAAAAAATTTCTTAACGAGAAAGAACATAATGTCTTGGATTAAGATCCAAGTTGAAAGCCTGATCTTTCCATATTGTTCTTCCAGGTTCATTCGTCCAGTGGAGTCTTGATTGTGAAATTGGTGTGGAGTCACCAAGTGGATGATTTTAACCTTTGTGTGTCTGATCATTGTCCACCATCATAGATCAGATCTGAACCTGTAAAATATTCCTGAAGAAAAGGTTAGTTTCCCCCAGTAGAGTTGTCATTATATTACCCACAAACTTTAAACTTAATCTTAAAGTAGAAAAGATATGTTTTAAAAATCTTCCTCTAAGATTAAACTTAAAAATGGAGAGTGGTTAGTCCCTAGTGGAGTCGCCAGTATGTTATCACCCTAGTAATTCTTAGGTCATGGGATTTTGGTTTATAGCTAAAGAAAACTAGGGGTAACCAAGAACCTCTTTTGAAATCTAGGATCTAGCCTTCCTAAATTCCGGAGAGGGATCTCTCCTCAAGATTTAGCTTGATTTTTGTTATTAGATTTTAGGTTAGGTATGATTGGACAATTGGTTTGTTTTGAAAGTTTGGTGGGAATAAAAGGTACTTCAAGGTAAACCACAGAGGGATCTACTAGACCATTGGGCTATGGAGTCAACTTCTTGGCAAGCAGAGCTAGGAAATAAGGTCAAAAGAGAAAATGTACTAAGGGTAGGGTAGATGACCTTCAAAGGGTTTGGAAATATGCTTTTTGATGGAATGGGTGAAATCTAAAAAAAATGGCAACTAAGAATCCTTAAGTTACAGAAATGAAGATGAAAGAAAGGAGGTCAAACAGGGACTAAGAGCATTTAAGAATTCTTAAGTTCGGTTATCAGCAGAAAACATATCAATGAATAACTAGTAAAAAACAAGGAGCTTTTTAACACTAATCCTATTTAAGCTTTCCTAGTTAATCATTCAAGAGAAAACATATAAATGTATGTATGGAACTTTTAGAAAGATAAACAGTGAAAACAGGAAAATACTTGACTTATCTGATCAGCACAAGAATCCTGAGTTATGATGTCTTTAATCTTAGTTCCAGTCTGCTGCTTTGCAAATAGACTCACACAAAATCCAATATATTCAGCAAAAATGTCTATAGTAGTCTTGAAAATTTTTATTCCACACTAAAATACTTCAAAGAGTGAAGTATTTATACAAATTCTAAACTAGAATATCTTGAAAAAATATCAAGATTGGTTCACAAATATCTCTAACTGTTTTACATAAATAGAACTTAAGTAAAGGAAACTCAAAACTAATGCATCTATTTGGCACTATTTTTTATGGATAGATGATAAATAAGAGGAGAATTCAAATTTGATCCAACTCTTAGTTGATGATGAGGTATCCAAGTCACTAACTGTTTCCTTTCTTTGTGCATTCTGCTCCAGAAATTCTGCAAACTTGGGGTCCAATGATATCTTTTTATTTCTCAATTTGTAATAGATATGTAAAAATTGAAAGAGGTTATTGTATATAAATATGTTGGTGAGATAAAACTCTTTTAGTTTCCTAAAATTATGTTCCAGCTATCCATAATAGGCTCTGCAAAACGATGTGTAAAACAGAGTTTTACAGAGTCTGAAAATAGGCTGTAAATATGTGCATGTATCTCTCATTCTAAAATGACCGTGCCAAAAGTCAGATAGGTTTTTGTATATGGGTCGCTTAGGACCAAAAATATATTTCCGTTTTGTAAGATGTATTTCTGATTGGCCACAATATTCTCTGCAAAATGATGACTTAACAGGAATTTTCTGAAAAAAAATGTTTTCCAATATTGTTTAATATTTCTCAATCCATAATGGTTGTTAGAAAAGTGAGAGACTTTTTTGTAGATGGACCTCTTAAGAACATAAACCTCCTTCCGTTTTGAAAAATTTATCTTGGATTGGTCACAATAGTTTCTTCAAAACAATGGCTTAAACATGAATTTCTCCAAAAATGTTCCTTCTTGTTGTGTTTTCATCTTTTCACCTTTTTGTTCTTTTCACTGTTTTACTTTCACTTTGGATAAAATTCATTGTTGGTGAAAGTATTTTCATCTCTTTTTACCATTTACTGCCTCTATATTTACTTTTACTGTTTACCTTTGACTGCTCTTGTAACTTTGTTTTACCTTTCACTCTGACATTTACCTAATACACTTTAACCACTGATACTCTTTAACTGTTATGTTTTCAATGTCATTGTGAATTCTGATTTTGCTTTTACCATTCACACTGAAAATTTCATCATTTTGATCTCTCTCTGACTTGATTTTATTCTTTCTTTGTATACAAATTGTTTGTTGAATGAAGATTTTGATTTAAGATCTGAGAATTTGTAGCAAACAATTTTGTCAATTAGTATTGAAACTATTGGCCCAAATCCATATTCTGATAATAACCTGCAAAAATCAAACAATTTTTTAATGAAATCCAGGTCTCCAGGGAGGTGATTGAAGGCTTTTTGAAAGACCTATGGAATGAGATCAGTATGTGGAGGTTTAACTCTGTTTTTTAGGCATTTTTGATAGCTACTGCAAGATTATACTGTTTTCAGGAGTTATTCACTTTAACAGAGATGAAACTGAGCAATTTAGGCTAAGGATGGCTTCTTTTGGGATTTTTTGCTCAATTAGGTTTTCTGAATGGGTTTGATTGAAAACAGGGAATATCAAGGTAATTCAGAGGTTTTAGTTGTTCAGGTATTTTTACAGTTGGGAGGGTCTATGGCTAGCTTTGTTTGAATTTGAGCTTTAAGGTTAATTGTTGCAGTCAAAGGAGTGTACTCTGGCTTTTGAAACAGGAACTCTGCGGTTAAACAGGCTTCTGGATAGGAATTGAATGCTTAAAAACTCAGGGATATAAGCTCGAAAGAATGGGCAAAGAAGATTTCTTTACGATTGAACAATATATATAACGTTAATAAGACTTATAACCAAGTTTTAAATCTTTTCTATAGTCTTATAAACGTATTAAATGGCAGGGTTAATGACTGGCAGGAACTCTTTTAGATTTTTTAAACACAGAAAACCAGCGATGGTTTTCGCGTTGGCATCAGGCTGTAAGTGGTATCAAGCCAACTGAATGAGATCGAATGAAAATAGGGCACGTTGCATTGGGCGGTATTATAAAACAACTTTTATCGCATTATTTTTCATAAACTTTGTCCGATCACTTTTGTTATGCGATATTGAATACGCACCGTCGGATTTGATCGTACGATGTGAACAATCGAGATTTCTTGGGAAGCTGCGGGGTAAGGAAATGTGGAAAACGGGCTAAATGTCAGTCGTTGATTCAATAGGGATGATCAACGGTTGAGTTTTAATGCGATGAGGAGTGGTGGGGCAAGGGAAGGTTTATCGCATTAGATTTGGACCGTCAGATTAATGAGATGAGGATGATCGGAGGGATGAGAATGAATGCGAGGGTGCATAGTTATTTGATGAAGCTTATGTATAAAAGGAGTTTATACATAAAATAAAGTGAATGGGACGGGTTAATAAAGGGTTTAACCAAGGCTTAAACTTTGGTATAGGGGTATATAGCGGGCAAAGAGAGGTAAGGTTAGAACTGTAACCTTCGGTAAAGGTAATGCGGGAACGGGAGTAATGGTGTAAGTATTATTTTTTCCACGCTATTTTATATACACAGTATGTAAACAAAATGCGCATTTTGCAATTTTTATAACTTTATTATATAGTTTTAGATTTTGAAAGGTATAAAACCATAAGGGAGCGGGGATATTTTATTATGGGTAATTTTATATCAAAGGGATTATTTCGGGATGTAATTTCAACATGTGAGTAATATCTTTGATATAAAAAGCATATAATAAGGGGTTTTTTTGGGTATATTAAATTAAAAAGAGTTATATTAATAGGACTAGGATATTTTATAGGGAGTTAATAAAAAAAGTTAAATGTTAATATGAAAAGGGACAATGGATACTCAAAAATTCATAAATAAAACTAAGGAAAGTGAAAATTAGAATAAAGTTTCGTTTTCATAACTCATTCACTTTTACTTAGTTTATCATGTTTTTTTAGGGTTTTATGCTTTGTAAAATGGGGGAAGTTAATTAAATGGGCCTTTATGTAACATTTAAGTAAGAAAAGAGTTTTTACTTATGAAGTAAAATGGTGATGAGTGCATGAAGGGGTAAATGATGAAAATTTCAGGGATTAATATGGAAACTTAACATTTTCAACTAATCAGTCTTTGAGCCTTGGGTCTAGTCCCAACAGAAGTCAAGGAAATGCCTTGAGCCTCTTTGAATGACAGTCTAGAATATCAAATTGCTATGGGGAGGGTAAATTAGTTATTTGTAGCCTGGTGAAAGACATTTACCATGATGTTTCCCACCTTCTTCTACCTACCCAGTCATATCCTCTAACATTTTTTTCCTTCTATTTTAATCAGGTGCATTTGAACTAGCAACCTTATGACCTTTTATTCTTTTTGAAAACAGTAAACTATCTAATTCTACACTTATTTCATCCAAGAATCCAAATTAAACTATTGGATTCTTTATTTCTCTACCTAACTACCGAATTGTCATGATTAAATTGTATGACAATTCTCCATTCTCTATCTAAAACAAGTAAATTGAAACATGATAAGTCAAGATTAAATTGTTCAACTCATCATGGACTATGGCATTTATTGACACTCTTCCATAATCAACTGAAAATAATAAAGTAGTGGCATTTAGACTTGCACACTTTCATGCTTTATTCATCTTTTTTCTTTTGGGGTATATTATTTTTTCTAAGTCCTTTGATCTTTCTTTTAGGACTTTTTACCCTCTTTTTTTATTTTTATTTTTATTGTTATTTTTTATTTTTTACAAAATATGGAAATACAACTTGCAGAAAGCAAAGTATGTACATATTTACAAGACTATCATCAGTTAAGTCAAAATTATGAATCCTATATTTATAGGTTGCTAACAGACTCTACTAATTAACTCAAAGGTTTTAAAGTTTAATATCCAATTTCTTCTTTAAAAAAAATCACAACTTATATATTATATTAGACATATAATATGGACACTTCTCATCCTAGAGGTTTTTAAGTTCTTCGAAAAGGGTTACATATGGAAAAAAATCCCAATCTACTCGCAATCACACCCCCTAACCAACTCACCCTCCTCCTCTTCCTTATCCCCCCCCGCCTCCTACACACAAAGAAACATAATAAAAAATATAACAAATATTTGTCACCTTATAGTTATTATAAATATTGAGAGAATATACTTTGAAAGATTATACTTCTCTGTATCATTGATGAATAACCGCCCTTATTTACCAACAATGATATGTCCACTCACCTTTTTTCCCTTTGTCTTTTTAAAAAATATACATGTCAATAAATGGCTATAAAAAAGGTGTCAAAAGTTCATTTTTGATGATCAATGAAGCAAATTACGGAGGTTAAAATGTAAGCCAAAGGCGTAATTCTTTCAATTGCAAGTATTTGAAAAAAACAAATTTCTTTAAATATACATGTAAAAAATGGGTATAGCAGATATGTTAAAAGTTGATTCTTGATAATCAATGAAATAAATTATGGAGATTAAAATTCTAAGTAAACGGCCTAACTCTTTCAAGTGGGAGTGTGTAAAAACCAATCTAAAAAGTTAAGGAAAAATTCCTTTAACTTCTCCCTAATTTGAAGTTTATTAATTAACTTTGAGAGTTTGTTGAATATAAAAATGCATGTCCCCATTATTTTGGATTTTTATCCTTCAATAACTTTGTCATATATTAATTTTCTCTACTTTGAAATTTGTAATGAATTTTTTTTCTTTCTCTCAAAACTCATGAAACTCTTTAAAATGTGCGTTAATTAACTGTCCTCTTTGAAAGTTAATTTTTATTTTCCTAGACCAAGTCCCGCTCAATTTATATATTACAAAATTTATCATAAACGAAATAAAACTATGAATTATTTATGCATATTGGTAATTCATCTAAAATGAAATCTTAGTATGTAGTGTATAAAAAAGCCTCGATAAAATATGTAGACAAGGTAAATTAATGTCACTTATCAATTATAGACCCCACACCATGTAGTTCATCACCAACTCAATCCACTAGGACACCCCTTAAAATACAATATAATGACTAATCACCGCTGACCAATGCCCTTCCTAAAATCTCATCAAGCACACAATCGACAAAGATATTAAATGGCGAAAGAAAACCATTATTGGATTGTCCCTAATATAATAAATGGAAAACTTGGAAAATAAATATCCCTTCAGACCAATTAATGACCCCAGGAGACTCCTTCGTGATCGAATTCAAAATTCAAATATGTTACCAACTCCACCAACCAAAATGAATGCACTTACGTAACAACAAAGTTCCTTGGAGATCCCCTCATTGACCAATACAAAACCAGAGAGGAGCATGAAGATCCACAGGGACAAAGGTCCATAAGAAAGACCACACAAAACTACCAAGTGTGTCTCAGATAGACCACAGAGAAGACCAATAGGTAACAACTAAGATCCTTGGAAATCCCACAATTGACCAATCCCAAACCAGAGAAGAAGCAGAAAGATCCACAAGATAAAAGGTTCAGAAGAAAGACCACATAAAAAACGAGCTAGTGTGTTTGAGATAGACCAAAAAGAATACCAACAACTAGAGTGGAAAACAAATTGTTATTAATGTAACTTGAAACAAAAAAAACAGTAGATATCCTTGATATCATCCGGAATCAGGATAAAAACTTAATCTAGCACAGATAATTATGCTTATACGTATTGCAACCAACAGCACCAACAACTTCACTAGTTAAGGCTACACTTAATCCATCTACCTCCACACTTGCATTCAAAATTAATGCCATTGTGAATTTTGTGACTAATGCTTCCACAATCCAATATTTTATCCTGAGTGTTTTCTTCTCGCAAAAGTTGTCGTAGATATTTTGAAGTAGGTATATTGTTTGGAAACAAATATTTTGTAATTTCCTACACCATCCTTGTAGAAATTATGGTGTACATTTGCAACTAATCATGAATTTTTAATCATAATCACAAGACACAAACCTACTCTACTACTCTGTGAAAGTTAATTCATAATTTAGAACAAAATTTTCAAACATGCAATAAGAATTAACACACATGCACACAATATTTTTCCTAGGAAAAGAAATCTGCTAAAAACCCCAATGCCTTCTTACATTAATATGATTAATAGATATGCATTACAGTTTCTTATCTCAATTGAACACAACCTGCAAGTGAATAACCTATCTCTCTACTCACTGAGAAGTTATGACCCAAACTTAATCAATTTCTGATTTTTCTTGAGACCCTATTTCCTTGCACAATTCCTTGAGAAATTAGGCCCCTATTATTTAGGAATTTTTCCAAAATGGATTGTGCAATTCCCAAGGTTGATCACTTGAATGCATGCAACACTTGTACACTCAATACTAGTCTACAACTAATGTTACATTGCCTTGGAATCTCCACCATAGATGGGGAGCTCGAATTTTCTACATGCACTAGCTATTTTGGGCTAACTGATCAGTTAACTAGATGATCATTGACTTTGACTGAAGTCCCACTCCACAACTAACCTTCCACTATTTCTTCCAACAGTTGGAACTAGTTAAACGGAAAAAATTTTGAGATAAAGTTCTTAATATGGATTCCCATTTGGATTCAAAACGTAGACATAGTTCTTATAACATTGTGAATAATCTGGATAATTATCTTACAAAAGATAACCACAGAAGATTGAAAACTAACATAATTTGAGATATCTAACTTTGATTGCGACAAATTGTAAATCACACATGCTTAATTGAACTCTAGTAGCTCCAACTCGAATTTAATGATTTTACTGAATATGTGGAAATTCAAATTTTCTCAATTTAATAAAGGAAAAATCAAATTGATAATTTCTTGCTGCATTTTTCAATAATCCTTCAGGTGAATCTAATCCATGTTTTCGATGAATGTTAGGAGTTCCATCACAACAATGTGTTGATAATAGAAACTAGTGGATAGAAGTAGCATTCAAAATAAATGAAACAGTGAAAAAGCACATATTAAAACACTATCGATGGACACCTCGAAAAGTACTACAACTATGTTACCATCTATCCACGTTTAGCAAAAGTGCCTCCATCACTCCTCTCACCAAGCACACCTCTTTTTTTGGCCTCCATCTCCCTAAATCGCATCAGTTGTTGTTGGCCTCCATCGCTTTGCTTCCTGAAGAACCCATCAATAGTGTAAAGAGAAACCCTTAATCCTTTACCTTTACACTTTTTACTAGGGTCTCGCATTGAATATTTTAAGACAAAATTAAATTTTAAGACAAAAGATTTCTTTTATCTTAAAAAATTATCTTAAAAGCCCCCTCTATTTAGTATTGTTGAATGCAATGATAGAAAATTTGTCTCTAATCGTATCATCAAAGATCGAATGGACATTAAAGGAATTGATGTCCGAGAAATCTTCCGAAGAAAATTTGTCGTGTTCTTTAGAGTCGACTATGCCAAAAAAACAAAGAGTCCAACAAATTGTTATCTTTTTATAAGATAACATGAATGGTAAGTGAAATAGCAGCTTCGGTATTGGCGCGAGAGTGTAGCAGCTTGCAAGCTACCAGACTTAGGGCACACTGTCAGAGTCAATTTTGAAGTTGTTAGATAATATTGTCTTAAATTGATATGGTTTTGTCTTAATTGTCAATTGTCTTAAATGAGTTTCATCTTAATTTCCATTGTCTTAAGTGGCCATTGTGTTAAATATAAAGTTTTTTTCTCAAAATATTTTTGTCTCATAGTTTTATATAATTTAATAAATTAAACTCCTTAATTTATTATATATTAAGTGCTTGTTTATTTATTTTATCTAACTTTGTTTTACCTTTCACTCTGACATTTACCTAATACACTTTAACCACTGATACTCTTTAACTGTTATGTTTTCAATGTCATTGTGAATTCTGATTTTTCTTTTACCATTCACAGTGAAAATTTCATCATTCTGATCTCTCTCTGACTTGATTTTATTCTTTCTTTGTATACAAATTGTTTGTTGAATGAAGCTTTTGATTTAAGATCTGAGAATTTGGAGCAAACAATTTTGTCAATTAGTATTGAAACTGTTGGCCCAAATCCATATTCTGATAATAACCTGCAAAAATCAAACAATTTGTTAATGAAATCCAGGTCTCCAGGGAGGTGATTGAAGGCTTTTTGAAAGACCTATGGAATGAGATCAGTCTGTGGAGGTTTAACTCTGTTTTTTAGGCATTTTTGATAGCTACTGCAAGATTAGACTGTTTGCAGGAGTTATTCACTTTAACAGAAATGAAACTGAGCAATTTAGGCTAAGGATGGCTTCTTTTGGGCTTTTTTTCTCAATTAGGTTTTATGAATGGGTTTGATTGAAAACAGGGAATATCAAGGTAATTCAGAGGTTTTAGTTGTTCAAGTATTTTTACAGTCGGGAGGGTTTATGGCTAGCTTTGTTTGAATTTGAGCTTTAAGGTTAATTTTTGCAGTCGAAGGAGTGTACTCTGGCTTTTGAAACAGGAACTCTGCGGTTAAACAGGCTTCTGGATAGGAATTGAATGCTTAAAAACTCAGGGATATAAGCTCGAAAGAATGGGCAAAGAAGATTTCTTTACGGTTGAAAAATATATATAACGTTAATAAGACTTATAACCAAGTTTTAAATCTTTTCTATAATCTTATAAACGTATTAAATGGCGGGTTTAATGACTGGCGGGAAATCTTTTAGATTTTTTAAAAACGGAAAACCAGCGATGGTTTTCGCGTTGGCATCAGGCTGTAAGTGGTATCAAGCCAATTGAATGCGATCGAATGAAAATAGGACACGTTGCATTGGGCGGTATTATAAAACAACTTTTATCGCATTATTTTTCATAAACTTCGCCCGATCACTTTTGTTATGCGATATTGAATACGCACCGTCGGATTTGATCGTACAATGCGAACGGTCGAGATTTCTTGGGAAGCTGCGGGGTAAGGAAATGCGGGACGCGGGTTAAATGTCAGTCGTTGATTCAATAGGGATGATCAACGATTGAGTTTTAACGCGATGAGGAGTGGTGGGGCAAGGGAAGGTTTATCGCATTAGATTTGGACCGTCAGATTAATGAGATGAGGATGATCGGAGGGATGAGAATGAATGCGAGGGTGCATAGTTATTTGATTAAGCTTATGTATAAAAGGATTGTATACATAAAATAAAGTGAATGGGATGGGTTAAGAAAGGGTTTAACCAAGGCTTAAACTTTGGTATAGGGGTATATAGCGGGCAAAGAGAGGTAAGGTTAGAACTGTAACCTTGGGTAAAGGTAATGCGGGAACGGGAGTAATGATGTAAGTATTATTTTTTCCATGTTATTTTATATACACAGTATGTAAACAAAATGCGCATTTTGCAATTTTTATAACTTTATTATATAGTTTTAGATTTTGAAAGGTCTAAAACCATAGGGGAGCGGGGATATTTTAATATGGGTAATTTTATATCAAAGGGATAATTTCGGGATGTAATTTCAACATGTGAGTAATATCTTTGATATAAAAAGCATATAATAAGGGGTTTTTTTTGGGATATTAAATTAAAAAGAGTTATATTAGTAGGACTAGGATATTTTATAGGGAGTTAATAAAATAAGTTAAATGTTAATATGAAAAGGGACAATGGATACTCAAAAATTCATAAATAAAACTAAGGAAAGTGAAAATTAGAATAAAGTTTTGTTTTCATAACTCATTCACTTTTACTTAGTTTATCATGTTTTTTTAGGGTTTTATGCTTTCTAAAATGGGGGAAGTTAATTAAATGGGCTTTTATGTAACATTTAAGTAAGAAAAGAGTTCTTACTTATGAAGTAAAATGGTGATGAGTGCATGAAGGGGTAAATGATGAAAATTTTAGGGATTAATATAGAAACATAACATTTTCAACTAATCAGTCTTTGAGCCTTGGGTCCAGTCCCAACAGAAGTCAAGGAAATGCCTTGAGCCTCTTTGAATGACAGTCCAGAATATCAAATTGCTATGGGGAGGGTAAATTAGTTATTTGTAGCCTGGTGAAAGACATTTACAATGATGTTTCCCACCTTCTTCTACCTACCCAATCATATCCTCTAACATTTTTTTCCTTCTATTTTAATCAGGTGCATTTGAACTAGCAACCTTATGACCTTTTATTCTTTTTGAAAACAGTAAACTATCTAATTCTACACTTATTTCATCCAAGAATCCAAATTAAACTGTTGGATTCTTTATTTCTCTACCTAACTACTGAATTGTCATGATTAAATTGTATGAAAATTCTCCATTCTCTATCTAAAACAAGTAAATTGAAACATGATAAGTCAAGTTAAATTGTTCAACTCATCATGGACTATGGCATTTATAGACACTATTCCATAATCAACTGCAAATAGTAAAGTAGTGGCCTTTAGACTTGCACACTTTCATGATTTATTCATCTTTTTTCTTTTGGGGTAAATTATTTTTTCTAAGTCCTTTGATCTTTCTTTTAGGACTTTTTACCCTCTTTTTTCATTTTTATTTTTATTTTTTATTTTTTACAAAATATGGGAATACAACTTGCAAAAAGAAAATTATGTACATATTTACAAGACTATCATCAATTAAGTCAAAATTATGAATCCTATATTTATAGGTTGCTAACAGACTCTACTAATTAACTCAAAGGTTTTAAAGTTTAATATCCAATTTCTTCTTTAAAAAAAATCACAGCTTATATATTATATTAGACATATAATATGGGCACTTCTTATCCTAGAGGTTTTTAAGTTCTTCGGAAAGGATTACATATGGAAAAAAATCCCAATCTACTCGCAATCACACCCCCTAACCAACTCACCCTCCTCCTCTTCCTTATCTCCCCCCCCACCTCCTACACACAAAGAAACATAATAACAAATATAACAAATATTTGTCACCTTATAGTTATTATAAATATTGAGAGAATATACTTTGAAAGATTATACTTCTCTATATCATTGATGAATAACCGCCCTTATTTACCAACAATGATATGTCCACTCAACTTTTTTCCCTTTGTCTTTTTAAAAAATATACATGTCAATAAATGGGTATAAAAAAGGTGTCAAAAGTTCATTTTTGATGACCAATGAAGCAAATTATGGAGGTTAAAATGTAAGCCAAAGGCGTAATTCTTTCAATTCCAAGTATTTGAAAAAAACAAATTTCTTTAAATATACATGTAAAAAATGGGTATAGTAGATATGTCAAAAGTTGATTCTTGATAATCAATGAAATAAATTATGGAGATTAAAATTCTAAGTAAATGGCCTAACTCTTTCAAGTGGGAGTGTGTAAAAACCAATCTAAAAAGTTAAGGAAAAATGCCTTTAACTTCTCCCTAATTTGAAGTCTATTAATTAACTTTGAGAGTTTGTTGAATATAAAAATGCATGTCCCCTTTATTTTGGATTTTTATCCTTCAATAACTTTGTCATATATTAATTTTCTCTACTTTGAAATTTGTAATGAATTTTTTTTCTCTCTCAAAACTCATGAAACTCTTTAAAATGTGCATTAATTAACCGTCCTCTTTGAAAGTTAATTTTTGTTTTCCTAGACCAAGTCACGCTCAATTTATATATTACAAAATTTATCATAAACGAAATAAAACTATGAAATATTTATGCATATTGGTAATTCATCTAAAATGAAATCTTAGTATGTCGTTAAGATTTGTTATTTAATTATTATTTTCATTTTGCATTAAGTTAAAAATTATTTATAAAAATAATCTTGAGAAGAAAAAAGATTTATTAGTGCTACAAGCAAAAGAAACCAATGAGACATAACAATTATTGGGCAGAATCTTTAGGAATTCACATTGGCTACTCTCTATCCTCAATGGCCAACTTGTGGTCTATTATACTCTCTTGCAGTGTCCTCTTGTCCCTCTTTATGTTGCATGCAATATTCAAATGATGCTTAATCTTGTGCCCTTAGTGCCATGATGGCATCATATCAAAACAGAAAAACACTGCCCCCTTATGAGCACCTTCCTTAGAAATATTGTTTGAAATAATTTTTATTATTTGTTATATAAATTCCTAGTCTCAATGCTTCTTCATTTACTTCTTCATAGTATTTAATCTTAAAACCTAATAGAAAATAAACATCACATAAACCAATAGATTTTATTTACATCTCATAGTTCTATATAATTTAATAAATTAAATTAGTTACTTTCTTATATATTAAGTGCTTGTTTATTTATTTTATCTATTTAATTAATAATATGGAAAAAATGTAATATATGTTTCTGTATTTTTGTTAGAATCTTTTTTTAGAATTTTGGCAGGGTATATAAATGTTTTTGTCATTTTGTTGACTCTAAAATTTTGACATACAATGAGTGCTAAATGAATTATTTAAAAATAATGAAAAATTTGTATGTTACACCTATTTCTCATAAAAATAATTATAAATAAATAACTTATTTAATACAATTGAATTTCAAAAAATAATAACAAAAATAATAAATTTTAATTTGAAAATACTTTATATTATTAGGACACGCTAACATTATATCAGGATGGAGGAGATTAAAAAGAGTAGTCTTTAGTGCGACTTTTTGAAGGCTTTTACGGTGATTTTTTTCCGTGTAATTTCCTTAAATTCCGGCAGGAATTTATTGAAAAGAGAGGTTTGATTGCTAACTTTGCACAATCGAAGTGCCCTAAAGGTTTTTGAGAGTGATGAATCCATATATAGAGTAAAAAAACTAGTTTGAATAACAAAAACCAAGATTTTACCTCAAAAATTTTCACCGAATTCCGGCACCCGAAACTTCAAAAAGTCGCACTAAAAACAACTCCATTAAAAAATAGTAATTAAAAATACATAAAACAAAAATTGAATCACGTATTCATACTATGGATAGTTTTATATAATAATCATAATTAAGGTTCGCTAAGACGAAACAGTCTATCGAACTTTCAAAATAAATGACAGAAGGCCCCATTGTTCTCCAACATGGAGTAACAAAAATTATGAAAATGAAATTAGATATATAGTAGCTAATGCAGAGATTGTTGATGTTGAATCTGTTGTTATTTGAAGCCATTACATCCTCGCGCACACCGTTTCCTTCCTTTTCCTATTCTCGCGCAGCTCCTTTTCGCCTGACATCATGCTAAACTCTCAGCTGCAGCGTGAAACTCTCGGCTCAGATGAATCGTAGAAATGTGAAGGGGCTGTACCCTTTTTAATGCCTTGTGTAGTGGAAGGTTGGAGGAACAATTGAAATTAGCATGTCGGAGCAGCCATAGCCATCTTTTCTGAAATTTCTTCCCTTGACGAACGACGTTTTGTACTTGTCAAATGTGGTTGCTGTACAATTAAAAACGTCCAATTCTGCACCTTATCTTCAAAACGTGGCAATTCGATTATACGGTTTTAGTGAAAAAAAGGAAAATCAGTAGTAAAATCACAATTTGCTGCAGCGCTAACATCGGGTTTCCTCCTTTGGAAAATCACTAGTATAATCACAATTTGCTGCAGCCCTATTGTATCGGATTTTCCTCCTTTTGGTTTTTTTTTTTTTTTTTTTAAGAAAAAAACAGAAACATTTTCATTATAAATGATAGATTTTTAGAAGAGCATAATTTAGCAATTGTACTTGAAAGCTATTACACCAACTTCATTTATATGATTTACTGAATTGTCCCTTAGGAAAATCCACATTAACTAGTTTTATGTAGTTATTCAACTAATCTTGGGCACCATTCTAATAAACTGTGCCAAGTTGGTGGAAACAAAAGGAGTATTTGTTGCTGGAATATCTAAATGAAAGTGCAAGTGAAGGACAATGAAATTTGTATAAATTTGACTTTTTGAAATGGAATTTGGATTAGATTTGACATCAAGTTTATCTATCTACAAAGAGAACATCCATATTATTGTTTTTACCCCCAGCCATTGTCTCATCATGAACCAGGCTTGTCATCCGCTGTTCTGTTATTTGTCTGTCTTATGTGCCAATGGTTGGTCCCTGGTTGTGGAATGTCCCAGCACCCACCTTATTGTTCCAGTTATGCCAGACACTAATGGTTTTTCAGTATTAACAGATCCCTGACTGCTTCATGCCAGGTAGATACAAGAAGGTCATGGAGTGTAAAGACATACATGTTAGTGTTGTGTACCTACACAAAAACTTAGTTTATGATTTAATGATTAGCCAGCGAACATCATTCTTATCCTAAAATGTCACGTGCTTGTATTTTAAGCAGAGAAAATATATAATATCTTATTTCAAGTTGGGAATTATGTGAATATATATGATATCTAATGGCTAGAAGAAGTGGAACTATGACAAAATCATGAGTTGTTTTTTCTACATGATTATTCAAGTTCTCTTTATGCTGTACATTTGATGAGATGAATGATTTCTGTAGCATGCTACATGTAAACAATCTAACAACAAGGACTCAAACTTGCGACAAATAGTTCACAAATACGTGTGGAAACTAAATCCATATGCTTGCGCTTTTATCCTTAAATTGTGAGATTTCAGATAGTGATTTATGCTTACGGCTAAGGCACTGTGTTCCCTGAATGTAATCCTTGAAATTCAAAATTTAGCTTGAATTTAATCAAGGTGTTTTGTTCTGACATTATTTGAGCATGAACATGAACCAGGTGACTTCTTACAAGGATAGTGATATACCTATAATGTTATAGGTAGTTGTCACTTTTGCAATTGTAATAGGGAAATAAAGAAAACTAAGGGTTCTTGATTTTAATATCTTTTATATTTTCATTGTAGTTTGGCACTATACTTTACTGTCTGTGCTGTTATGTTGCAGAGAGCTGCAGCGGAGCATATATTGCGGGATTTACAGGCTCATCTGGATACATGGCTGCAAGTTGTTAGCATTCTGCAGAACTCGCAGAATCTGAATACAAAGTTATTTTCACTTCAGGTACTGTTGTGCTTTCTTCTTTTTAGACACAGATACACTTGCTGAAATTGAGATCTCATCTTTGATGCAATGCCTTCATACTTCTTAGCGCATAATTCTAGCCCAAGATGACTATATTGGATAACAATTGAAAATGCATAGGATTGTTGCTTTGTAGACCCTGTAAAAGCTTTTAACATGGTTCCTACATGGATTGCCTATGGCTTCTATTTTACATTAGTAAAATTAAATTTCATTTTCAACCTTGTGACTTTAGGTGATTGAAGGTGCATACGACTTTTAGTTACATTAGTAAAAGTTCTAATTTCTAGCTTAAGTTAATCTTGTTTCTTGTGATTTTAGGTGATTGAAGGTGTAATCAAATATCGATGGAATGCTTTGCCAGTTGAACAACGGGATGGGATAAAGAATTACATATCAGCTCTCATTGTTCAATTCAATCTAATGCACGTGTCTTATGTTATTTGGTAAACATTGATTATTGTTTTTATTATATACATCTTGTTTAGGTTTGTGTTTCATTGTTTTTTTTCCAATGGATATATTAACTTGTATATGTATTGTTATTCAGCTTTCAAGTAACGAAGCTTATTTTCGCAGTGGGAGGCTTTATGTAAACAAACTTAATGTAATCTTGGTGCAGGTAAGTAATAGAATCATCTTGATGTTTCTTTTTCTCCACCTTTTTGTTTATGACTTCTCAAAGCTACACTTTACTCACTGAGGTTTTGTGTGCATACTTTTGTTCGCATTGATCAATGTGTTATTTCCCATGTGTCTTATCTTCATTTAATTTCATCTTAAGGGAGTTAAGTGTATCCTAGATAGGAAAATATAAATGTGGTATTGTGTATGGTTTATTTGGTTAATTAGTTAAACCATTGTGCATGTTCATTTTGTCTGTTTCTTTGCTTAAATATTTATCCTTTGCTCTTCTTTTTTTTGTAAATTTATTAGCTTGTCCATGCTCTTTGAGAGGGTGTTGTTTGTAAGTAATTTCTAGATATTGGTAGCATTTCTTCCTACGTTTTGAACATGTATCCCATTTTCCAGGTTGTAGGTGATTGAAAGGTTAATAGTAAATACTAGGATGCTTATTCTTTTCTTGATTAAATAGATAATGCTAAAACAGTGATGCCAATGTTGTAGGTGTTGAAGCATGAATGGCCAAGTAGATGGCCTGGTTTTATTCCTGATCTTGTTTCGGTTGCTAAGAGTAGTGAAACAATATGTGAAAATTGCATGGCTATTTTGAAGGTGAAATTTTTAACAATACATCAAGAATCATTTTACTTCTTTCTCTTTGATTGTTGCCAATATTTACTTGAATTGATTGTATACTTCTTATGCTCAGCTCCTTAGTGAAGAAGTTTTTGACTTTTCTAGAGGTGAGATGACGCAGCAAAAAATAAAAGAACTCAAGCAGTCCTTGAACAGGTAAAAGAAAATGTTTTATGTGTGCCTTTTTAATTGGGAGATAGTCACGGGTTTTAGGTAAACTGACTTATATGTATTTGGTGTTCTGCAGTGAGTTTCGGCTCATACATGAGTTATGTCTTTATGTATTGTCGATATCACAGCGTCCTGAAATTATAAGGGCGACTTTGGCCACACTGCATGCTTTTTTATCATGGATCCCTCTTGGTTATATTTTTTAGTCTCCTCTGGTTTGCACCTTTTCCATTATATTATTATCTCTGTATATTCCAGACTGTTTGATGTTATAAATTATATATATTGGAAGCTAGTTGTATAGATTGATGCTTTCAATGAGTTGAAAACACACTTTTCTTTTTCCTTGTATCTCAGTTTTCTCAATTATTTTTAAGGTCACTAACCATATGTTTTATTTTTGTTACTGTGATTCTTACAGCTTGATACCCTACTAAATCTTTTCCCTGTGGCTGCCTATAGAAATTAGGAAAGCATTAAAAATTAGAAGACATTTTTTTTTCTCAAAACTGAAAGAGGATTAATGTCATTCTCATCTCTCTTCAATTTGATACGCTAGAGATAAGTAATTTTAAGACTGATATGAAATGTTTAACCTTTATTTGCTGATGAGGAAAACTTTACTCTGCCTTTTAAGAAGCTGTTGATTATGAAGCCCTACTGTAGGATGAAGAGAAACTCTTCCTAAGACTACTCCTACTGTAAGAGATTCATACTTGATGAAGTAAGAATTTTGATAACAAATTATGACTTTCTTTACTGTTGGACTGCTCTTATATCACAAGAATTCAATGACTGTTTTGAAGAGAATGCCACTGAGTATAGATTTAAATTCTACTTCTCATACTTAATAAAACATCTTTAGGAGACATGGCAGCTTCATCAATCTAGAGGTAGGCTTGGCTGGGACTTCAAGTAAGCGAATAAGCTACCAACAGTTGGTCCAATTCCAGGCATTGAAATTTACTCAAGATCTGTTCATAATAATTAAGAAAACATACCTCTAAAATTTGCATTGTCAATTTCTGGAGAACAACGATTTTCGTTTTATTGACTCATTAGTATATGAAAACTAGCATCTGCAAATTTGGTTCAAAATGCAAGTTCCACCATTCAAAAGATAGGTTGGCAACCTTAAAATCAGAGGAGAATGTTGATGGAAGTGAATTACTCAAGTCAGCCTGTGTTTTCATCCATTATTTTTTGTCTTCCATTTAATATGATATGTAATTAATCCTTAAAATTATATGCTCTTGCATTTGCAGGTCAAACCTGCTGTTGTTTCACTACCAGAGAAGCCTGCGACCCTGAGTGCGTTGTAATATACTCAGTGATGAGTTTTTTGTTTTCATGTTCTACAATTGTTTCTAATCGGATTATATTTTTTCTTTTGGAACTATTGGTTTACTAAATTTCTTGTTGTGGATTTCAGTTTTTTTTCAAGAGAGGTATTTGCAAGTATATGGTGCCAAGTGTAAGTTTGATCTTCCAAAGCACAAAGGGGAATCTTTAAAAATATTAGAACACAAAGGGGATGGGGGTGCTGCTGTAACTGTAGGAACATAGGAACAAGGGGTTTCTGGAGTTGTAAATGGAAAAACAGTGGTTACGTCTATAAAGCTTGCTATCATGCACAATTCCAAGGGCTTACCAATTAGACCTGTGAATATTTATTTTGATTTATCTAATGCTTAATGTATGGATAAAGGAGTCTGTCATCAGTAATTGCGAATTAAATTTTTTTCATTTCAAAGTCACTTTGAGTTACTGTGTTATATGGTTATTAGTGTCGTCTATATCTCTCCAATGATGAAAAACTAGGTTGGACATCCCTTGTTTGTTCTGCTTGACGTAATTCATTGGAATCTAGTTGGCTTCATTGCCTTCTGTCTATACTTGTGGTTTTGTATTGAGATTGTTGGGGCTTGTTGTCAGTGTTTTTCACTTCTGAGAATGCTTTGGTTTTGTTTTGCTCTAATTTTGTGTTGAACATTTTTTTAAAATCAATGCCTATTATACAATTTCAAGCACTGCTATAACTCCTCACATAATTCTTTAAAGGGTGCTAGCTCATTGGAAGAGCACCTGCCATGCAAGAGGTTGGTGGTTCGATTCCACTGTACCCTAACATGAATTATTCAATGATATTGTTGATTCTTTTAATTAAATATTTTTATATTGATTTATTTTAATGGTGAGATATATTTCTGGGTTCATTGTTTTATATTGTCTCTATAGAGACAATAGATAGGATTAAAGACATTTTCTCCATAAAGACAATATGTCTTTAATTCCAACTATTGTCTTTGGAGAGACAAAAATGAAATTGTCTCAACTTAGGACAATTTACCCAAAAATTGTCTTAAAACCCCCCTTTGTGTTGTAGTGCAACCATTGTCTTAGGAGAGACAAAAATGAAATTGTCTCTGGAGAGACAAAAATGATTGTGTTATATATTGTCTTTATAGAGACAATATTTTAAGACAATTTAATTTTAAGACGATTTAATTTGAGACACCTGTTTAAAGACAATATTTAAGACAATACACAAGTTTTCTTTTGTCTCAAATTAAGACAATTTACCCAAAAAGTGTCTTAAATATTGTCTTAAAACCCCCCTTTATGTTGTAGTGGAAATAAGCGTCTCCCGAAACAGTCTATCAAACTTTCAAAATAAATGACAGAAGGCCCCATTGTTCTCCAACATGGAGTAACAAAAATTATGAAAATGAAATTAGATATATAGTAGCTAATGCAGAGATTGTTGATGTTGAATCTGTTGTTATTTGAAGCCATTACATCCTCGCCATTATTGTGTGATTGTTATCGCTCTCATTCCAACCTGATAGGTGATGTTGAAGAAATGTCGTGTCGTGTAAGCTGGCCACAGTGTCAACCAAGCACTTATTTATAGTCGTGAATGATTGTCCCAGATCCCTCAGCTTCTGATTGGAGAACTTGAATGGTTTCTTCCTTGGATTTTTCTCATCAGAACACCTGTGTGCATTAAGTTGGTTTCATTTATTGACATCTTTTAGTAATATTATCATAAATATGTAGAGGTTAGTGGGTGCATACTTGGTAGGGAGGGGACAGCGAGGGGCATAGTTTGGCCAACATATGGACCAGCTCTCCTCTGTGCAGGTTGCATTCTGCACATAGATATCTATGGCAACACGCTGAGGGCGTTTCATACACTAAAATGTGAGCCTATGCCACATCTCTCACATCCACATATGCCTGAGTTAAGTTTGCATACGTCTTGGCTGACCCTGATCATCATCATCATGATTCATAATTATTATATCATAAATCCATAAAGTATATTACAAACCATATATATTGCATATTATCATAAATCCCTGATCATCTATTTACAAACCCCACACACACACACACACACACACATATATATAGATATATAGCTCACTTGTTAATTATTTCATGATATGAGCAATGCTAGGGTTCATGGCGGACTGCAACAAGGGACCCAAAACCAGGCCTGGATTAATCACCACCAACTCTAAATTCCTTCTCTTTGCAATATCCCATGCAGATTTTTCTGCCAAGGTTTTTGCATAGCAATACCAATTCTATAATGCACGAGTCAGGCCAACCAATTATTAGTCTATGATTTGCATGACCTCTATCTTAATATTTGGAATAAACAATGTTGTGAATTAAAACCTTGGTTTGTACGCAGTAGTCCAAATCGCTCCAGCAGTTATCATGGACTATGGAAAGTGGGTCTCTGTGAGGATTCAGGTAAACCGCACCGATGGAAGACGTAAAGACAACGTGCTTCACCCCTGATTCTGCGCAGGCCTCCATCACATTCCTCGTCCCTTCCACTGCTGGTTCTATCACTTGCTCCAGCACTCAATATTAACTACATCCATCAAACCTATATAAAAAAACAACGCTTAACAAGATCTAAATTTATGACAATGGTCCATGGTTGATTAATGTGATTTTAAACCCCAAATAGCTGCATGGATTTGGAATTACAAATAGAGTTGAATGAAGTAATTATAGGGTCCTCATTGAGAACTGAGGCCATGTGAAAAACACCGTGGCAACCTCTGATGACTGTAAGTAAGCTCTGGTAATGTAGAATATCACCTTTCACAAGCTGAAGCCTCTCTTTTGCTCCTTCCAACTCTCTCAGATGTCCATACTTTCCACCATCATCTGTACTTGCCAAATCTTGTTAGAAAAGATAAAGAGTACTACTCTTACAAAAAAAAACTCAACTCAAGTACAATTTCAATATTTCAAATAAATCTTACTTATCCAAAAACGTTTGTATTTTATAACATATATATATAACTCCTAAGTTTTGGTTTGATTAGCATCTAACATTAGAAAATTTTTGGGTTAAACTTATCATTTTAAAAAAACTGGAAAAAAACAAAAACAAAAAAACACCACACGGCTGGACTACTCCATCGATACATACACGGTGACATTTTCTAGAGCAGAAACTATGACATATACAACCGATGCAGCCTATTCATTAAAATAATAATAATAATTAAATTAATAGATCTTGTGAAGAATAATTAATATACCAGTTGGGTTGGTGCGAACTGATGCTCGGACAGTGTAGCCTCTTTGAAGAAGCAACTTGACAAGCCATGAGCCAATGAATCCCCCTGCTCCCATCACGCACACTGTTTCCTTCCTTTTCCTATTCTCGTGCAGCTCCTTTTCGCCTGACATCATGCTAAACTCTCAGCTGCAGTGTGAAACTCTCGGCTCAGATGAGGTAAGTAGCACAACGAATCGTAGAAATGTGAAGGGGTTGTACCCTTTTTAATGCCTTGTGAAGTGGAAGGTTGGAGGAACAATTGAAATTAGCATGTGGAACAGCCATAGCCATTTTTTCTAAAATTTCTTCCCTTGACAAACAACGTTTTGTACCTATGCACCGATTTTTTCTTTCCGCCAATGATTTAGTCTGTTGAAATGTTACTTTCAATACTGGCTGTGTAGAGCTGCTTTCTATTTTAATCTCCAGGTTCTTTGTACTCAAGCCACTTTCTAAAATGGTGAAAAATCAATTTTGTGAAAAACCCCTTACAGTCCTTTCGCAAGTATTATGGACAGGTCTCTGTACTTTCAAAAACAAAGCGTTTAAAATGAAACAGGGTATTTTTGTTTAAATACAGGTGCGTTTAGTTTCAAGTATGCGGAAGTTGGTTTGAAATTCGGTGGCCCCATGGTCACGACAGCAGTCAGCAGTCGCACAGAACCGTGGTCCCAAACGCTAAGTCAACCATCTAGTTAGCAGACGGGTGGTAGCATTTCATTGGAGCGGATTTTGTTTTTGGTTCGTTCGCATTTCAAAGAACCGGACCTGAAATATTTATGAGGCAGATTTAAATGGATTTCGGGTCACAACTTGTGCTTGCGTCAACAGGCCCAAAACGGACCCGATACGTTTTTATAGGGTGTATTTAATAAGATTTTGGGTCACAATTGGGTTGACGTCAACGCCAAGATTTGTAACCCGAAATGGTTATGCAAGCCGGTTTAATTCTTGTTTGAGTTCCGACAAGGTCCACGTTTAAGGCTTTTGGTTTTGAAGTCATGCACGGTCAAAGATTGTGTTTTAAATTTATGCCTGACATAATTTTATGTTTTAATTTTAGTTTTTTTTATGTTTGGCTATAAAAGAGAAGAAGCCCGAGAGCCTGATAGATTAATTGTATTTTCACAGTAGTGCATTTTGTAATAGAAGATAAAACGTAAGTTTCTTGAGTGCACAGCAGTGCGTTTTAATTTTTATAGAGACATAGAGTTGGTTCATGCACTGCGTTTTGTAGCAGTCACATTTTTGTAATCCCTCTCAGTGAGGAAGAAGTGTAATAGTTTTTTTTGTTATTGAATGGAATAGAAGTTTGTTTTCAAAGTGTTGAACTCTGTCTCCTGGCAAGAAATTTTAATTTCTCTGTGTTAAAGAGGAGAGTATTACTCTCTCCATTGTTTGTTCTAGAATTTTCAAATATTCCAACATGGTATCAGAGCTAGTCCAGGCTCTTTGAAGATCAAAGAAGCTGAAGGAAGGAGTTCTTTGTTGCAGCAGCTTCTCCAGCAATGTGAAGACTCAGCCAAAAAGAATTCAAGGTATTTCTCTATACAGCTTATTGTGTTACTGTTGCAGAACAGTCAGCTATTTTAAATACACAGTCAAGTTTTTTTTGAATCATATTTAAGAGTGTAGAATGGCTGGAGCCAGCACTAGCATGGGTATTGGAAATATCCACCTCCCACAATTTAATGGGAAAAATTATGACTACTGGTCAATAGCTATGAGAGATTTATTTACTTCACAAGACTTATGGGAATTTGTTGAGGATGGCTTTGAAGAGCCAGCAAATGAAGAAGAGTTTGATGATTTAACTCAAGCAGAGAAAGAGTTGCTGAAGAGAAATAGGAAGAAAGACTCCAAAGCTCTCTTCTTATTGTATCAAGCAGTGCATAAGAGTGTTTTTCCGAGGATAGCAGCAGCCAAGAGATCCAAAGAAGCATGGGAAACTCATAAGACAACCTATCAAGGCATGGAAAAAGTGAAGACAACAAAACTTCAGTTGCTAAGGAGAGACTTTGAGACTCTCTGTATGAAAGAGTCAAATACTATTGACTCATTCTTCACTCATGTGATTGGAATGGTCACACAAATAAGATCTCATGGAGAGACTCTTGAAGATAAGAGGATTGAGGAAAAACTCTTGAGGAGTCTACCCTCAAGATTCGATGTGATTGTCACCACCATAGAGGAGACTAAGGATCTCACCAATTTTTCAGTGGATGAGCTACATGCATCACTGATGACCCATGAGCATAGATTGGGTAGGAGTGAAAACTCATCTCTGGAACATGCCTTTAAGACCCAGATGTCTTTCGGAAGAGGAAGAGGGCAAGGCAGAGGAAACATGAGAGGAAGAGGCAGAAGCCAAAACAGAGGTGGAAGGAACAGTCCAACAAATGCTCAAGGAAGGGGCAGCAATCCAAATCAACATCAAGGCCAAGGCAACAGCCAGCAAAGTGGTCAGCAGAATGCTCAAGGACAGAGGTATGATAAGTCCAATTTCCAATGTCACTATTGTAAAAAATATGGTCATTATGCTAATGAATGTAGAAAGAAGCAGCATGATATGGGAAATAGAACTAGTGCAAATTTCACTAGAGAAAATATCAGCCAAGATAATTTATTTTTAGCTTGTAATATGGTTGAAGAAAAGAATGAGGATTTATGGTTTCTGGACTCCGGTTGCAGTAACCATATGACAGGAAATATAGCAATGTTTTCTATGTTAGATGAGAGTGTGAAGTCACAAGTCACACTAGGAACTGATAGCAAAATTTCTGTTATGGGAAAAGGAAATGTAAATGTTTTAACAAGGAAAGGTGCAAAGAAATCCATAGCAGATGTTTATTATGTTCCAGGAATGAAGTGTAACCTCTTAAGTATTGGACAACTTGTTCAAAAGGGGTATAATGTATTTTTTTGAGGATGATGTTTGTACCATCATGGACAAACCGCCCAACAAACAATGTATTGCTGAAGTGAAGATGACAAGGAATAGGATGTTCCCTCTTAGAATGAGAGCAGATTTGAAGAGCGGTGAAGAGAAATCAGCAGTGGCACAAGAGGCTATCCAAAGCAAACCAAAAGATGAAAATTGGTTGTGGCACTTGAGATTTGGACATCTCAACTTTGGAGGTCTTAACTTGTTGAATAGAAAAGGAATGGTAAGAGGTTTACCATTGATAGAGAAACCAGACAGCCTTTGTGAAGGTTATATCTTGGGGAAAAAACACAGAGAAAGTTTTCCTTCCAGGAAAAGCATAAGGGCAAAGGCACCCTTAGAGATTGTCCACTCAGATTTGTGTGGACCGATGAAAACTCCATCTCTTTCTAGTAGCCACTATATGTTAACATTCATAGATGATTTTACACATAGAGACAAAATTTCATTACATCAGAGAATTGGTAAACAATGGTGAAATTGTTTTGGAACACTGCAGAACTCAGGAGCAGTTTGCAGACATTCGGACCAAGCCATTGGGACAGAAGAGTTTTGAGTTTTTGAGGAAATTTCTGGGTATGACTGATAACCCAGCAGTTGAAAGTAAGGGGGAGTGTTGAAATGTTACTTTCAATACTAGCTGTGCAGAGCCGCTTTCTATTTTAATCTCCAGGTTCTTTGTACTCAAGCCGCCTTCTAAAATGGTGAAAAATCAATTTTGTGAAAAACCCCTTACAGTCCTTTCGCAAGTATTATGGACAGGTCTCTGTACATTCAAAAACAAAGCGTTTAAAATGAAACAAGGTATTTTTGTTTAAACACAGTGCGGTTTAGTTTCAAGTACGCGGGAGTTGGTTTGAAATTCGGTGGTCCCCACGGCCACGACAGCAGTCAGCAGTCCCACAGAACCATGGTCCCCAACGCCAAGTCAACCGTCCAGTCAGCGGACGTGTGGCAGCATTTCATTGGAGCGGATTTTGTTTTTGGGTCGTTCGCATTGCAAAGAACCGGACCTGAAATATTTATGAGGTGGATTTAAATGGATTCCGGGTCACAACTTGTGCTTGCATCAACAGGCCCAAAATGGACCTGATACGTTTTCATAGGGCGGAGTTAATAAGATTTCGGGTCACAATTGGGCTAACGTCAGCACCCAGATTTGTAACCCGAAATGGTTAGGCAAGCCGGTTTAATTCTTGTTTGAGTTCCGATGGGATCCACGTTTAAGGCTTTTGGTTTTGAAGTCATGCGCGGTCAAAGACTGTGTTTTAAATTTATGCCCGACATAATTTTATGTTTTTTTTTAGTTTTTTTTTTTGTTTGGTTATAAAAGTGAAGAATCTCGAGAGCCTGATAGATTAATTTTATTTTCACAGCAGTGCATTTTGTAATAGAAGACATAACGTAAGTTTCTTGAGTGCATAGCATTGCGTCTTAATTTTTACAGAGACATAGAATTGGTTCATGCACTGCATTTTGCAGCAGTCACATTTTTGTAATCCCTCTCAGTGAGGAAGAAGTGTAATATTTTTTTTTGTTATTGAATGGAATAGAATTTTGTTTTCAAAGTGTTGAACTCTGTCTCCTGTCAAGAAATTTTAATTTCTCTGTGTTAAAGAGGAGAGTATTACTCTCTCCATTGTTTGTTCTGGGATTTTCAAATATTCCAACATAGTTGACAGTTCCCACTTGTCGAATGTGGGTGCTGTACAATCCATGCATATCGAATTAAAAACGTCCAATTCTGCACCTTATCTTCAAAACGTGGCAATTCGATTATGCGGTTTTAGTGAAAAAAGGAAAATCACTAGTATAATCACAATTTGCTGCAGCGCTATTACATCAGGTTTCCTCCTTTGGAAAATCACTAGTATAATCACAATATGCTGCAGCCCTATTGTATCGGGTTTCCTCCTTTTGTTTTTTTTTAAATAAAAAAACAGAAACATCTTCATTATAAATGATAGATTTTTAGAAGACCATAAGTTAGCAATTGTACTTGAAAGCTACTACACCAACTTCTTTTATATGATTCACTAAATTGTCACTGAATTGTCCCTTTCGGAGGGTTCCTTAGGGGTCCATGGACTTGTTTCCATAAATGTGCAGCAATACGAAGGGAAGCTAGAAATGCATCGTGGGAAGTACCTTCAAATATGAATTCATTTCTAGAACACTATATTCCCCAAAAGACCTAGAGGGGAACAACCCGAAAAGATTTATGTCTACTTTCCCATGAGCAGATCAGAGTAGGGATAGAAGTAAAGTCAGTATCACACTGAATTCCCAACAACAAAGGCACTTGCTTCCATATATCTCTCACAAATTGAAACAAAATAAATAAGTGAGAACAATCCTCCAGCGCATTCTTGCAGAGTGAATTCCTTATAAGGGTTTCCCAAGTTAAGATATGATTATGCAGTTAAAGACAATTAAAACATATGACCTTGAGAGGAGCCTCCCAGATCCACAAGCATGCAAAAATATTAGCAAATGGTAGATACTGAATGCAGGAAAAGATATGGCCATATGCCTCTGAGACAACGATCCTGCCTCCAAATAAATGACCGCCCCATACAAGACTATCCGACCGCGAGATCAAACATATACCAGCCTAACAGAGGTTGTCACGATAAGATTCCCATTCGTCTTGCAAGTAGTCTTGAATCCAAATATCCCTGGCATGAGGCGATATAGGAGAGCGTCAAAGAAGTTGTGAAGGCTGACCAATACTAGCTAGATTAGAGAAACCTCATTGAATGAGGAATTTTATGATGAGGACTGAGAGAAGGTGACATCCACACATTCCTTCGATGGTTTTGAATCCCACTTGAATCCTTTGTCCATCTTCAATAGCCTATAGAATATTACTAAATAGCCATGAAATAACTGAATTCAAGCTCCTTTATGTTGTAGATATATATGATTGTGATGGGGCACCAACCTGAATCTAGTCCTCCAAACATCGATGTGGAATATATTTTTCCTTCTTGATATTTTTCCATTTAAGGCACCGTTCTCCAAATATGCGCCATAAATTTGGAGTCAAAAGTGCTATATTGAAACTTTTGAAATTCATTAGACCCCAACCACCTTTTTAATTGGTCTTGAAATAAGACTAAGTGTAATAAGGGGGGTATTTATTTTGGGGCCTGATCTAGACCTTAGAAATGCTGACACGATATATTCAATTTTTTTAATTATAGCTTGAGGAATGTGAAAAATGTGCATCTCGTAAACTTGAATGCCTTGGAAGATTTCTCAAATCATGATGATTCAACCCCCTATTTTGATCCTTTTGGGTGTGTGTTATATTTTTTACATGACTATATGGGCAGACAAAGTGGGGATAAGAGCAGGGCGGTAGGCCCCCCTGTCAAGGGATTTGCAGGGGGTCAGTAGCCCCTTTGCACGGGGTCCGAGGAAAGTTCCGGGAAATTTGTTTTGGACACTATATTAGGTGGGCGGAGCTACCTATGGTTTTGTGCATGATTTTGAACATTGTTTTGGGCATGATGGTTTTCTTTCCATGGTATTTTGTAGATCTAGTCAAGGGAACTACAATTATTTATTTAGGGGAATTTTGAGGTATAAAATGGGCCTCCTAAGGAAATTATAAAATAATAGTGAAAAATAATAAAGTAATATTAGATTACATCATCATATTCTAGAGGGAAAAAACAAAAAACTACTTTTTCAACTCATATTTTGAACTGATATCCCTATGGGTTTACTCAAATTTCGAGCAGGAGCACTCGTTGGATGCATAATTTGATTCCTCATCCAAGGAATAGCCATGTTGCATACTTTCTATGGACCTTGCTACACCTTACCAGGATGACATCTCCCATGCCAAAGTCACATACCAGGACGCTGCTATCCTTCCTCTGCTACTCCTCCCATAGCTTCTCATGCTCAAGTAAGGGTTGAAGCTTTTGGAGGTTAGTCTTCCATGGGAATCTATCACATATCCAAAACTTCCTGAGTTTGGCCAAAGCATGTATGAGTGGCCACCTTCTTCTATATGTGGAAGACTTCTCCCCAAGTGAGAAAATCTTATGAGCCTCCAAAGTCAAGGAATAGTCTCCTTGCACCATGTTGGTGTCATCCTCCAATCCTATAGTATCCTCTCTCAGTGCAAACTGGGGTGTGAGAGTGGGTAATGATGATAGTGGGAGAATGTATCCCTCCTCCTTGAGTCTACCCAGGACTCTCTGCATTGTATCATAACCATCCAATGTTCCCACTCCTCCTGGATCTATGAGGGGTGCAACATATTGTGAGACATCTCTCACCAACTTGGGATCAAGTGGCCTCCTAGATGGTTTTCCATAAAACAATGATGTCTCATGGGTCAACCTCATATGCACAATAGATGGGACTACCATGTCCTTGCTTCCACTACGCAAATCTAACTATGTTTCCTGTGTGGAAGTTTCCTGATAATTGGGTACCACTCTCATTGATGCAAGAGTCCCTCTAATTGGAGCAATTTCTTTATCCTCACCTCCTGGTGGTGGTGGATCATCTCCTGCTATTCCAGCATTGTGACCCCCTTCTAGTTCTCCTTCTTCTTCCTCCTCATCATTTGAGAAGACCTCTATATAGTGTTCCTTTCCTACTGCACATCTATGTCCGAGTTCCCATGATTCTTGGCATGTGAAGCAAATCTTCCTTCTCCTCAAATCTCTTTGAACATCATCACTAAGAGGTACTTTACTTTGGCTCTCCTTTGAAAGAGGAGCCTTCTCATATTTTCCCTTGGATAGAAAAGTGGGCTTTTGCTGAAATGTTTCCTTTGCTTTTGGCAAGGCATCTTGTAGATCTCTAGCCCTTTCAATGGCATCTTGTAGGGTAGTGGGTTTGGTAGATTTAACCAACCCATGAAGAGGTTCTGCTAACCCATTAATAAACATATAGACCCTTCTTGATGCAGATAAATCAGGAACCATAACAGAACGTTTTAGAAATTCAGAAATATAAGTTTCTGGATTACCTGATTGTTTGAGCTTTGCTAGCCCCATGAATGGTGCCTCTGGATCTCTCCGATCAAACCTCTCCACCAACCTCCTTGTGAACTTTGAATATGCAGTCACATTGGCATGAACCAATGTAAATAACCCATGAAACCACCAATCATGTGCCGCACCCTCAAGGTGCAGCACTGCTATCTTGATGGCCTCCATATCTAGTACTTTGTTTAGCTAGAAGTATATTTCAAGCTTCTCTACCCATGATTTGGCAATGCATTTAGATGACCCATCAAAGTTGGGTAAGAAAAATCCGTCCATAGTTCGGTGTGGATCATGATTCTGAATGAATCCTCCACCTCTATTGTGATGCCTGGGTCTCCTATTGTCCTTGATCTGACAAAATTCTTGAAAACACAAGTGATCCTTGAATCTTCGAGATTGAGACTCATACTCCATGAAATTGTCTTCAACAGTTTCTTGTTCTTGAAACCATTCATTTCCGACTACTAGGAACGTAGGCATTGTAGAGCATTGGGAAACTTGTTGTTGCTTCACTGGTTGATCACTCCAGTGATGAGAAATGTCGGAGCCATCACCATGTAGAAACCCTTTAGGGGATTCCTTATATCTATCCATCCTCATCTCCTTTATTTATCTAGCAATTTCTTGCATAGTTCGAAGAAGTAGCTTTGGATACTCTTTCTCCTCATCTCCTTATGTTAAAGGGGTTTTACCCCTGTCTTCTTTATCATCCGTATAGTCAAACTCCTGGTTTTTTCTTCTAAGATACCTCTTCTCTCTATCTGTGAGAGGATCTCCTTATTCTAATGACATATTGGCTTAAGATGAACAGGCTGAGCCAAGATTATGCTCTAATACCACTGTAATATTCCCAAATGGGGAAAGAAGAAATATAGAACAAAATGTTGGAATAGAAGTGTAAAACATCACTTAAAAACATGAGACCAATATGGAGTCTTTCCATTCATCATAACAACAGCACATACGTATAAAATAATGGTCCAAAAAGCATAGAACAAGATACAATAGGCCTCCAATGAAGAAAACCCTCAAGAATGAGGTGTTGCTACTATATCAAAATGTCGGAGACACTGCTACAGCGAAGTCATAGAAGCACTGCTACAACAAATGAGTACACAAAAGATAAAGGGTTGATATATGCCTCAAATATAATGTACAATGAAGATCAAGGCTATAAAAAAACCTCCAGAAAAGAACCCAAGAGGATCTCCGGGAAAAACACCCAATAATACAAAATGAGCTGCAGCCCTAGGGCTGAAAATATGTTGCAACAAGTAACATAAAAGAAATGGTTGAAGCTGATATGAAAATGAATTTTCTCTCCTCCAATGGATCCTCCGGATGAAAGGTTGGCCCCTTCACTAAAGAAATCACCTCCCAAATCACTTACTGCAAATAGCCCTGCAACTCCTCCCTAAAATAATGCAGATCCAGAATGAAACTGCGCTATAGGAGATAAAAACACTATGTCCTGGTGTCAAATGTATCAATAATTCTCCAGGGCCTCTTTTACTAGCCTCCCAAGAGAAAGGATCCTCCCTCCAATGATATCTAGCTCAAATATCACCCAAATCAACCCTCCATAACTTCTGCCCTACAACACAACACAAAACCTCAAAAGTAACTGCGTTGTACCTTAAGACTGAGGCCTTGGCCTGATGCTTAAATGTGGAATGTAGTTCAAAGCTCTTCTAAGAGGCTTCTTAAGGAAAGAGGTCCTGCTCGGGAACACCCTGTGCTAAACAACACTGCAATCTTAGCTAAACAACTGAAGAAAGCTATATGTCTAAACATACCATAAAATCAAAATATCATAACATAACATGACTTCAATATGGCTATCATCCTCTTCCTTATATAAGTGATGAGCTTCCTAACCCTAGGCCCCACTCATTTAAGACACTACTTCCATGCAAAAAGTCTCCAACTAAAACTCCGTTGTCCCTCAATGAATGCCACTACTCCATGACATCGTTGTTGATTTGGTCAAAGTTGACCCAGTCTAGGTGTTCCAGCCCCTTTTCACACACAAGGGTGCTCAATTAAGTTGTTAAGGTGTCCTCCTTTCACATTATCATTGATTTTATTCATATTAAGGAGATTTATGGATCTCCATATCCTCTTATTCATCAAACAAGGAAGAAAAAACAAAAATTAATATTCCAACTAGCTCATGGCTAATTGGGAATATTACATAGGACAAGCCATGAAGATTGGGGTTCGTGTGAAGAATATCTACAAACTTGATGTAGATGGTTGTGCAGCATTGATGGGTAAGGCAGACAAAGTGGTCAGTCGGGATTAGGGTGAGTTATGGCACCGGAGATTGGGCCATCTACACCACGAATCCTTGAAGGTCATGCAATAGATTTATACAGGGCTTTCAAAGGGTACCCTTGCACAGATAGACACATGTAAGTGATGTACCATGGGGAAGTATGCAAAGGCCACTTTTCACGGGAAGGAGAACCGAGCAGCAAGAATCCTTGAGAGAGTTCCCTCAGATGTGTGTGGACCATTCTCTATAGCATTGACAACAAATTTCATGTATTATGTGATCTTTGTTGATGATTTTTCTTGAAAGTGCTAGATCTACTTCATGCAGAAGAAAGATTAGAGGTTCTAAAACTTTTGTGAGTTCAAAGCACTAGTGGAGAAAGACATGGGGAAGCATGTGAAGGCTCTTAGGAGAGACAATGGTGGTGAGTACATCTACAAGGAATTCAAGAACTTATGTAGCAAAGAAGGAATTCAGAGAGAGTTGATTGCGCCTCATAACCCACAACAGAATGGGGTCGCAGAAAGAAAGAATAAAACAATTGTGGCAACACAAGCGATGTGCATGATTAGGGCCTACCGTTGAATCTGTGGGTGGAGGCATGCAAAACAACGGTATTTGTACAAAACCGTAGTCCTCATTGGATACTTGGCATGAGTACACCAAAGGAGGATTTTTCTGGTAAGAAGCCTGATGTTTCATATTTTAAAATTTTTGTCTCATCTATCTATTGCCATGTGACCAAAGATTCCAGAAAGAATCTTAAACCAACAGCTGAGATTGGGATATTTGTGGGGTACATTGATACTCTCCACAACTATTGGGTGTATTTTCCAAACAACAGAATGGCTGTTGTGAGACGGGATATAAAATTTTATGAGTAGAAAGCCACGCAATTGTCCCTTGAGAGGGAGCTGGATTTGCATGCAGATTAGGAACTCTTGGTTCCAAAGAATAAAACTCAAGATGTGGAGTAGCCACATGCAGAGGATCATGGAGTGGCAGAAAACACTCATGCAGAGCCATCCACCAAAAATGGTAGAAGGCACACCACAGAAGCTGATAGATTGAGACTTGGTGTGGCAGAACATGTAGGAGCACCTACTTCACTGTGCAGATAGATACAGTCTCCAGACATGTTTACTGGATACATGTCTCTTATGAGAAAGTGTATTGTGACAGAACCAGCCTCCTTTGAGGAATCAGTGCAGCAACCAATTTGGGTTGACGCCATGGTTGAGGAGTATGACTCCATCGTCAAGAACAATGCATGGGAATTTGTCCCAAGACCAGTCGGAAAATTAGTGGTTGGATCTAGATGGATCTATAAGGTGAAGCAGGCAGAATATGGGAGTGTGGAGAAGTACAAGGCTAGATTTGTAGCCCAGGTATTCTCACAAGTTGAGGGGATTGACTGTGAGGAGACTTTCGCACCGGTTGCAAGATACTCTTCGATTAGATCTATCCTTGCACTCTCAGCGCAGATGGGGTGGCAGATATATCAGATGGATGTGAAACTGCATTTCTCAATGGATTTATTGAGGAATGAGTATATATAGAGCAGCCAGAAGGTTTTGAGATCTTTTATAGTAAGTCACATGAGTGCAGACTCAAAAGAGCATTGTAAGGGCTGAAGCAAGAACCTCGTTCTTGGTATACTAGAATTGACACTTATTTCATCGGGTTGGGATTAACCAAAAGTGAAGCGGTTGCGAACCTGTAACAGATTTTGGTTGATGGTAAGCTCTTGATTATCATACTTTATGTTGATGATCTAATTTTGACAGGTGATGAGTAGCTGATAACTTCTTGAAAAGAGGATCTTTCAAGAGAGTTCGAAATGAAGGACATGGTACTCCTTCATTATTTCCTTGGTTTGGAAATATGGCAGCGGGATGGTGAGATATTTGTTTCTCAAGGCAAGTATGCCAAAGATATTCTGAGTAAGTTTCACATGGAGAGTTGTAAACCCATGGAGACTCCTCTTCCAGGAAAATTGAGGAAGGAGGATACTACTTCAGGTGAGGTAGTGGACGATACTATTTACATGTAGCTAGTGGTTTCACTAATTTACTTGGTGAACACCAGACCAGACATTTGCTATGTATTTAGTCAAATGATTCAAGCTATGGTTAAGCCGACCAAGCTCTTTTGGAAGGTGGGGAAGCATGTCTTCACATATCTCAGGGGCACTACAGAGTATTGATTATGGTACAGACGGACATAGGGAGTGAAGCTTTAAGGCTTCACTGATGCAGATTGGGCAGGCAGTCCATCAGACAGAAAGGGCACATCAGGAGGGATATTTAGCATAAGATCAATAGCAGTTTCTTGGTACAACAGGACGCAACGAATTGTGGCACTCAGTTCAGCTGAGGCAGAGTACATGGCAACAAGTCAGGCTGCATGTGAAGCCATCTGGATGAGGAAGATTTTGGTTGGTTTGTTTGGTTCTTAGATGGATCCGATGGTGATACATTGTGATAACTAGATTTGCATTAAACTCTCGGTTAATCCAATATTCCATGATAGGTCCAAGCACATAGACATCTGGTACCACCATCTTATAAATTGTGTTCAGAGGCACATTATGTTACTTCAGTTCATTCTCACGGAAGATCAGGATGCAGATATTCTGTCGAAGGCACTCTCCATGAGAAAATTCGAATACCACAGAGTCAAGATCGAGGTGGTAGACATTCCCTTTCTTGTTGGGAGGGAGTGTTGAAAATTCAACAAGAAATGTGTGTCTAATTTAATTTTCCCTTAATTAAATTGGACAATAAAATGTAATCTTATCTCATAATCACTTGTAATAGTTAACTGAGTGTGATAAACTCAGATAGCTCATGAATTTCGAGTTGAGGGTGGTTGGTGTGTCTAATTTTATTCCACATGAATTGTGCAAGAAATGCAGGCCGATTAGAGGCAGGAAATTGGCTAAGTGTTGGTCCATTTTGTCCGGGTCAGTGTGAGATAGTTGTGAGAGTGCAAGAGTCTCTTGTGAGAAGAGTGCATTGTAATTGTTTCATGATTCCTGGGTGAGTATACAATAGAAAATAGAGGGGTTTTGAGCAGCAAGCTTTCCCCAGGAAAATATTTTTGTTGTGGTTTTATTTTCTTCATTCTTTACTTGTTGTGATTGGTGATCGTGTTTCTTTTCTGCAATTGATTTGTAGAAGGATTCAATATATTGATTTAGTAAATTTCTTGATCGGATTGAATTCATTGATATACATATTGTTTGTATAATTTATACAGATCAAACACCAGAGGTCACCGCTCACAAATATATCACAAATCAATGCATCAATATTTGATGTGGATAAAACCCTCAAAGAGGGAAATAGTCCACGGCCTGAGCCAATGCGGCCACTTCAGGAAATTTATTAATATGAAAAACGAAAATTTACATAATCTTCTCTCATAAACGGTTACCAAACAAATGACCCTCCATGCTCTTTAAATAGAGATCATGTATCAATCGGGTGTTAAGCCACAAATGAAGTGTTGGTAATACCGAGGAGAGTGAACCATCAGATCACTACATATCGTGATCGTCGGATTATAAGTTACAAATGTACATATTAAAGAAACACACTTTACCTAACTCTACGTTAGACCAAGCTATACTTAAGTATTTCCTATGTGTCAGAATATCCTAACAAATATGAAGCCAATATACAAATATGCTTTGAAGGACTGCTCGAACTAGAGACAGCCTCCCTCCTAGGGAGAGCCACCTATGTGCCCATGATAAAATTTTACGGTGGAATTTATCTATAAGATATTTGTAGTCCTTAATTCCATACAAATTAGGTTTAAGAAAAAATACAAGATAGTTAAAACGTGCATCCAATGGAACGCAAATAAAACCAAAAATCTGAGAAATATCTAGTACAAGTGCATCATTTGGGTAAGCATGAATTATATAAGATTTATTATTATTCATAAGGATTCCAAAGACAGATCCAAATAGGTTGATAATACCATATATGTTTCTCCATTCCATAAAAAATAATCCACCAAATAGTAACCCATCATCGACAAAAATCAGATGAGTAATTATGACTTGTCTAGTAATAAAGATAGCTGTCAGTGACCCATACATATGTGCCTGTAAGCGAAATCTACTAAGTCCCTCAATAACAATAATGAAAATAAGGGGTGATAATGCGCATCCTTGTTGGAGACCCCGAGAGGCAGAAACAAATTTAGTAGGAAGTCCATTAACCAATATGGCAAAGTTTGCAGTAGATACACAGAACATGATCCATTTTGAAACTTGATATGAAATGCCAATTTTGTGTCGGACCAGCTGAAGAAAGGTCCAATATACAAAATAAAAATATTTTTGTAGGTCCATCTTCATAATAATCACCTTATATTTGATATTATGTACGATATCCTGAGCAATAGAAATCACATCTTATGACAATCACATTAAGATTGATTAATGTGATTTTAAACCCCAAATAACTGCATGGATTTGGAATTACAAATAGAGTTGAATGCAGTAATTACAGGGTCATCATTGAGAATTGAGGCCATGTGAAAAACACTGTGGCAACCTCTGATGACTGTAAGTAAGCTCTGGTAATGGAGAATATCAGCTTTCACAAGCTGAAGCCTCTCTTTTGCTCCTTCCAACTCTCTCAGATGTTCATACTTTCCACCATCATCTGTACTTGCCAAATCTTGTTAGAAAAGATAAAGAGTACTACTCTTACAAGAGGAAACTCAACTCAAGTACAATTTCAATATTTCAAATAAATCTTACTTATCAAAAAACGTTTGTATCTTATAACATGTATTACACTTAATAAAACTCCTGAGTTTTGGTTTGATTATTAGCATCTAACATTAGAAATTTTTTGGGTTAAACTTATCATTTTAAAAAACCTGGAAAAAAAAAAAAACAAAACAACATCTCACGGCTGGACTAATACATCGATACATACACGGTGACATTTTCCAGAGCAGAAACTATGACATATACAACCGATGCAGCCTATTCATTAAAATAATAATAATAATTAAATTAATAGATCGTGTGAAGAATAATTAATATACCAGTTGGGTTGTTGTGAACTGATGCTCGGACAGTGTAGCCTCTTTGAAGAAGCAACTTGACAAGCCATGAGCCAATGAATCCCCCCGCTCCCGTCCGCCGCCCCCGTTCCTTTCCTGTTCTGCGCGCGACTCGCACCACACGAGCATCGCTTGCTAAACTCTCAGCTGCAGCATGAAACTCTCGGCTCAGATGAGGTAAGTAGCACAATGAATCGTAGAAATGTGAAGTGGTTGTACCCTTTTTAATGCCTTGTGAAGTGGAAGGTTGGAGGAACAATTGAAATTAGCATGTGGGAGCAAACATAGCCATTTTTTCTGAAATTTCTTCCCTTGACAAACGACGTTTTGTACTTATGCACCGATTTTTTTACTCCGCCAATGATTTAGTCGATAGTTCCCACTTGTCAAATGTGGTCGTTGTACAATCCATGCATGTCGAATAAAAAACGTCCAATTCTGCACCTTATCTTCAAAACGTGGCAATTCGATTATACGGTTTTAGTGAAAAAAAGGAAAATCACTAGTATAATCACAATTTGCTGCAGCACTATTACGTCGGGTTTCCTCCTTTGGAAAATCACTAGTATAATCACAATTTGTTGCAGCCCTATTGTATTGGGTTTCCTCCTTTTGTTTTTTTTTAAAGAAAAAAACAGAAACATTTTCATTTTAAATGATATATTTTTAGAAGACCATAAGTTAGCAATTGTACTTGAAAGCTACTACACCAACTTCATTTATATGATTCACTGAATTGTCTCTTTAAAAAGCATAGGAAAAACCACATTAACTAGTTTTATGTAGTTATTCAACCAAACTACAATTTACTCACTATTTAACCAATTTACTCACTATTCAACCAATCTAAAGCTTTGTAATAGAAGTAATGAAATGGGGCAAACCTAGAAACATGACATTAACCGGTGAAAAACAAAATAAGATCCAAGGCTAAGATAAACCGAGAGGTTAGAATATCTCAAAGGAGCCCTGCCTATGAAGAGCTCTATCTGAAAAAAGTTCAAAATGCATGAGACTCGACTAGAGAGAAAGAGCTCGCTTAGAAAGGGCATCTGCTTCAGATTTTTTTCCTCTAAAAGTCATAAATGTGTTTAAATGAGATCTCCGAAAAGAGGGACTTCAGATCAAGTATACGCTACATCGAATTATGAAGTGATTGAACCTATAAATCAAATCCGGCTTGGATTCATCGAATGGTAGAAAGGGAATCCCCTGCCACCAGTGTTCTATCAATACTGAGCCATTGTGCCATCTGAAGGGCAACCCATAAAGCCAACATCTCAACCATGCAATTGTCCTCATTGGCTCTAAACAATTCACAGTGATAGGGAAAGGATGTATCAATATGCAAGGAGACTCTGCAGCCACAACGACCTTGAACAAAGGCCCAATCGAAGTAACATATCGGGTAGATAATTAGCCGAGTCCACAGAGAGCCTTTAGGAGGGGGGGTTCCTTAGGGGTCCATGGGCTTGTTTCCATAAATGTGCGGCAATACGAGGAAGCTAGAAATGCATCATGGGAAGTACCTTCAAATGTTAATTCATTTCTAGAACACTATATTCCCCAAAGACCTAGAGGGGAACAACTTGAAAAAATTTATGTCTACTTTCCCATGACGGATCGGAAGCGAGTTCTAGAAATGAAGTCGGTGTATCCTACTGAATTCCCAACAACAAAGGCACTTGCACCTTCCTATCTCTCACCAAAGTGAAACAAAATAAATAAGTGAGAACAATCCTCCGAGCATTCTTGCCGAGTGAACATCTTCAAGGACACCTTAAAACCTTTCCTTATAAGGGTTTCCAAATTAAGATATGATTATCCGGTTAAAGAAAATTAAAACATATGACCTTGAGAGGGCACTCCCGGACCCACAAGCATGCAAAAATATTGTAAAATGGTGAATCTTGAATGCGAGGAAAAGATATAGCCATATGCCTCTGAGACAACGATCTGTCTCCAAATAAAATTCACCCCATACAAGACTATCCGTAGCGAGATCAAACATATGCCAACTTGTGAGAGGTTGTCACGATAAGATTCCCATTTGTCTTGCAAGTGATCACACGAATCAAAATATCCACAGCATGAGGCCATACGGAGAGCGTCAAAGCGGTTGTGAGCTAACCAATACTGGCAGTTAGAGAAACCTCATTGAATGAGGAAGTTTATGATGGTGGGAGAAGGTGACATCCACACATTCCTTGATAGTTTGAATCCCACTTGAATCCTTTGCTATCTTCAATTTCCCATATAATATTACTAAATATGCAAAATAACTGAATTCAAAATCCTTTATTGTAGATATATATGATTGTGATGGGGGACATTGAATCTAGTCCTCTAAATATCGATGTGGAATATATTTTTCCTTCTTGATATTTTTCCATTTAAGGAACCGTTCTCCAAATATGCGCCATAAATTTGCGATCCAAAGGGTTATATTGAAACTACAGAAATTCATTAGACCCCAACCACCTTTTTAGTGTAGTCTTGAAATGAGGCTAAGTGCAACAGAGGGGGTCTTTCTTTAGGGCCTGATCTAAGTATAGAAATATTGTGCGATATATTCTAATTTTTTTAATTATAGCTTGAGGAATGTGAAAAATGTGCATCCGATAAAAAACTAGAATGCAGCAGAATTAGCAAATCATGATGATTCGGCCCCTATTTTGGGCTTTGTTGGGTGTGTGCCTTTTTCCACGACTAGATGGACGGACAAAGTGGGGATAAGAGCAGGCGGTAGGCCCCCTGTCAAGGGATTTGCGGGGGTCGTGCCTTCCTTGCACGGGGTCCGAACGTTAAGGAAGACATTGTTTTGGACACTATATTAGGTGGGGCGGAAAGCCCTGATTTTGTGCATGAGTTTGAACATGGTTTTGGGCATGATGGTTTTCTTTCATATGGTATTTTGTAGATAAGTCAGAGGGCCTGACTATATATTTAAATTTTAGAGGTCTCTAAATGGAGCTCTAAAAATATAAAATAATATTAAAAATAATAAAGTAAAATTAAATACATATGAGTCAGAGGAAAAAACAAAAACATTCTTTTTATCTCTGACACAAGCAGGCTCTTGCCCGGGTTTACTCAGAATTTAGGCGGGAGCACTAAAGTTGGGTCCTGAGGCCCAGTTCCATAATCAAGAGTAACCATAACATCTCCACACAGGTGTGACCTTTACTGCCCCAGGATGATGATGACATCTCCCATACCAATTTACTTTTGGGATACATTTTTTCTATCCTTCCTCTACTACTCCTCCTATAGCTTCTCATGCTCAAGTAAAGGTTGAAGCTTTTGGAAGTTAATGTCCATGGGAAGCTATCATATCAAACCTTTGAGTTTAGGCGAAACTACATGTATGGTGGCTACACCTGCTTTCTACCAAAACTTCTGCAATGAGAAAATCTTATGAGCCCTCCAAAGTCGAGGAGCCCCGTCTCTGCATGCCGGCATTGGTGTCATCCTCCAATCCTATAGTATCCTCTCTCAAGGCGCAAGGCGGGTGAGGGACAGGTAATGATGATGGTGGAAGGTCACTGTCCCTGTGAGGTCCCAGGGACTCTGCATTCTGTCTTTTAACCATCCAATGTTCCCACTCTCACTGGATCCTGAGGAGACACCGCATATTAATAGACATATCTAACCGACTCTGAGATCCCAGGTGGCCTCTGGGCACGTTTCTGCTAAAATAGTGATGTCTCTGGTCCGCTCACGTAACACAGACGGTGTGGGACTACCATGTGCTTCCACTACGCAAATCCATACTAAAACACGTGTGGAAGTTTCTTTGTGTCCAATTTCCCACTCATGATGCGAGAGTCCCTCTAGTGCCGAACAGTGCTTCATCCTCACCTCCTAGTGGTGGTGGATCATCTCCTACTGACCCAGCATTGTGGCTTGTCTCTCCTTTCTTCTTCTCTCCTCATGCGAAGACCTCTGTGGTATTCACCCTCACCGCATCTGTATGCGGGTTCCCTTGATTCTTGGCATGTGAAGCAATATTCCTTCTCCATCAAATCTCACCGGGGCATGTCTACAAAAATTACTTTACTTTGGCTCTCCTTTGAAAGAAGACCTATTCTGGATGAAAGAGTGGGCTTTTTACTTACAATTTTTTCTTTCTTTTGGCCAAAGACTCATAGAATCCTTCTCAATAACATATATGATTGATGTGATTTTGACCAGATTTGCTTCGTCCTGAAGGTTATTCTTCATTCAGCCAAAACACAAACTATTATTATTCACAAAACAAATAAAGACTCCTAACGAGCGTCTGAAAACCAAATATAAGTTTGGATTGCACGATTGTTTGAGCTTTTCCATTATGAATGGTGCACACCCAGGATTAGATCCTTCTCCACCAACCTCCTTGTGAACTCGAATGTCACAGTCATTCAGCATATTCAATGTAAATATCACGTAAACCCTGTCCTTGTGCCTCACTGCAGGTTAATCATATCTTGATGGCCTCCATATAGTGTACATTTAACAAGATGAATTTTCAAAAACCTACCATGATTTGTGATGTGCATTTGAATGGCCCATCAAGTTTGGGTAGAAAAACTATGCCCTTAGTTCGGTGTGGATCATGATTGAATGAATCCTCCTACCTCTCCTTGATACACGGTCTATCTTTATTGATCGACAAAATTATTATGAAAAATCAGTAGTCTTGATGTGAGACCAGAACCACCTCCATGACCAATTCAAAAGTTTCTTCATTCCAAAATATTTCCATTCACTACAAGGCATTACAACAACAACATTATTTGCAAGCATTGGAAACTGACCACTTCTGCAAAGTTAGTCACTCCGGTATTAAGAAATCTTTGGAGCCTTCTGGCATGCAAAGTATTTAGAGAGTTATATGTATCTATCCATCCTCATCTCCTTTATTTATCTAGCAATGTCTTGCATAGTTTGAATAAGTAGCTTGGATCTCCTTCTCCTGCTCTTCTGTGGGGTTACCTTGTCTTCTTTATCATCTGTATAGTCAAACACGGATTTCTTCTTCTATGATACCTCTCTTATATGAGGATCTCTTGTCCAGTGATATAACATGGCAAGATGAGCAGTGAGTCAAGATTGTATCTATTTTCTTTATTTATGCTCCCAAATTGGAAAGAAAATCATAAACAAAATGTTGGAATAGCAGTTATACGTATCATAAAAACATGAGACCAATAGCATGGTCTTTCCATTCATCATAACAACATCATAAATATATGGCAATGATAAAAGCATGTAAAAAGATACAATAAGGCTCTAATGAAGAAAATATCAGATATGAGGTCATAGCATACTATATCAAAATGTAGAACACTACTACGTATAGTCATGCAAAAGAGCCTTCATACCTGATTAATTTTACAAGGATAAAGAAGTTTGATATCATCCTCAAATATAATGTCTGATGAAGATCAGGCTCTAAAGAAAACCTCTAGAAAAGAACCCTGAGAAGGTCTCAGGAAAAACATAATAATAAAAAACAGGCAAAACCTGGAAGCAAAGTATCTTGTAAATAACATAAAGAAAGTAGTGAAGGCATTGAAAAACGAATGTTCTATCCTCCAATGGATCCTCCAAATGAAAGGTTGGCCCCTTCACTAAAGAAATAACCTCAGAAATCATATGAAGAAATACCCTGCAACTCCTCCCCAAGCCAAACAGGATCAATGAAAGCTGCACCACAGAGATACTTCCTCCTATAGGTGTATAAATGTGTATTATTCAGGGCCTCATTTTGCTAGCCTCCCAAGAAAAGATTCTCCTGTTGATACATCTGGCACCTGGAAGAATACTGGCTGCTTCTCTGTAACTTCATTGCCCTTTAAACTCAAGGCCCATGTTGTGCAGCAAAGCAGAGCTGTCATCCTAATGTATGCCAGCTCCTTGTGGAATGTAGTGCCAGCTCCTTCCTGGCTGGGGGCTTCTCAAGGAAAAGAAGTCACTCTGGGGAGCACTACCTGTAACAAACAACACGCAATCTTAAGCTAAACGGTGAAAGTTATATGTCTAAACATACCATCTGATCAAAAATGTCATAACTGCCATGACTTCAATGTGGCTGTGATATCTTCTTCTCTCGTGATGAGCTTCCTAGCCTTGCCTAGGCCCCACTCATTTAAGACACTACTTCCATGCAAAGAGTCTCGGTCGCCCAGCGTTGTCCCTCATAATGAACCCTTTTCTCCTGGTATTGATTTGTGGCTCAAGATGACTTCGTCTGGAAATGCTAGAAGCCCCTTTTCACACACAAAGGGTGCTCAATTAAGGCGCTAAGATGTCCTCCTTTCATTAGCATTGATTTTATTCTTATTAGGAGGTTATGAATCTCCATATCTTCTTATTCATCGAATAAGGAAGCAAAAAACAAGATGTACTAAATGGCTCAGCCTAGTGAGGAGTAGGAGATGGCAAAAGTACAGGATTCATGTGAAAACCTTCAACAAACTGATATAGTGACATAGGCATTCAGTGACAAAGACGAAAAAGTGGTCGATCGGGATTAGGGTGAGTTGTAACTGAGAAGTCTCAGACCTCCACTGCACGGAGCCGAAAAGGTCTTGCAATGGAATTTCTCTGAGGCTTCAAAGTACTCTTTGTGGAATGGACTGGTACAAAGGATGTACCATGGGGAAGTATGCAAAGGCCAATTTTCGAGAAGAGGAGAACCGGCAGCGGGAATCATGAAGGAGATATAGACGTGTGTGTGGACTATTCTCTGTATTGACTATTAAAATACTTGGTGTATGTGATCTTTGTTGATGATTTTTCTTGAAAGTCACCCAGAATCTGCTAGCCAGAAGAAATATGGAGAGGTTAAACTTTACAGGTTAAAAGCCTTGGTGGAAAGACATTGGGGAAAACGTAGCAGAGAGGCTCTTGAAGGCTAGTGACAATGCCCTCCCAGAGAATCAGAACTTGTAAAAAGAGTGTCGAGGAAAGTGATTCCTCTTTCATATGGAGATATGATCTGTAGCTTTTTTTTTTATATTAACATGCAAAGCAGCCATGATTAGGGCCCTCACGGGTGGTCTGTGTGGGTGACATGATTTATTCTTGTTATTTGTACAAAACCATAATTTCTCGAATACTTGGCATTTTAAGGAAAATTTTTACAGTAAGAAGCTTTGATATTCTACTTCAGTTACATATCATGTATCATTTTTTTTTTATTAATTCAGAAAAATCCCAAACCAGGTGAGTGGATATTTTAAGGTGGCCTTATTCTCTCTAACCCATGGGTGTATTTCCAAACAAATTATTGTACCCAGGCTTGAGATCTAAAATTTGGTAGAAAACACAGGTATACAGGAAGGTTGTATGATTGAACTCTTGGTTCCAAAGAGAATGGAAACTCAAAATGTGGGTACTTAGCATGGGAGGAAAGTTAAATTAACCTATGGAAACCATCCCCAAAGGAAGAAATAGTTGAAAACACAGTGTCATTTGGGCTTGATTAACAACGAACATGTAGAACTGTATACTACTTCTTGTGTGGATAAGATACGATCTCTAGGACACTGTTTCTTGGATACATATACGAGAAAAAAAAATTAATATTGTGTGAACCGATGCTCTTTGGGAGATGGTGGCTGTCTATTTGTTGGCCTTGTGAATTGAGAGTATGGCTCTGTTAGTGGTACTTGAATTTTAAAACCCAAACAGAAAAATAAGTGGGTTAGTTGACAGATCTCAGTGACGGGTGGAAGATGGGAGTGTGAAGTCGAGGCTAGATTTGCCTTAAGGTCCCTCCTGAGAGTTGGGGGATTGTGTGTGAGAGACTCCCCAGTTTACTAAATCCTACAGGTAGATCTATCCTTGCCTCTCGGCCACGGATGGGGTGGCGGTGCATCGGATGGATGTATTTCGTTTCTCAGTGAGTTATTGAGAATAAGTATATAAATGTAGAAAGGATTTGGATACGACGGTGATCGCATGAGTGGAAGCTCAAAAACATTAAAAATTTAAGACGAAGCACCTCGTTCTTGGTATACTAAGTCCTTCTTCATGGATTTGGGATTAACCAAAAGTTAAGACGATTGCAAACCATAACAAATTTTGAACGATAATAAATGTGATTATAAATTACTTTATATTTGATCTATTACCTGATGAATGACAAATACTTCTTGAAAGAGGATCTTGCAAGAGAGTTGAAATGAAGGACATGGTACTCCTTCTTTATTTCCTTGGTTTGATATAAGCGAAGGATAATTGAGATATTTATTTCTCCAAGGCAAGTATACCAAAGATATCTGGAAGTAATTCCCACAGAAGTTAAACCCATGGAGACTCCTCTTGAGAAAAAGTGAAGGAAGGAGGTCCTACTTGGTGGGGTATTGACGATACTGACTTACATGTAGCTAGTGGTTCACTAATTTGCCTGGTGAAACATAATTAAACAATTTTCTGTAGTTAGAGGAAACTGGTTAAATATGGTTAAGCCACGTGCTGTCTGGAAGGTACTTGAAAACTCTGTCACATATCAGGGGGCCTCTGAAATTATGGATTATAATTCATGCAATGTGAGACATGAGTAACGAAACATAAAAACTCGCGTACGGTGGGCGGGCGGTCCATCGGACGAAGGGCACATTAGGAAAGTTTTTAGCATAAGATCAATGGCAGTTTCTTGTTACAACGGGGATGCGACGAATTGTGGCACATAGTTCAACTAAGGTGATACATGGCAACAAGTTGGGCTACATTTGAAGCCATGGATGAGGAAGATTTTGGTTGGTTTGTTTGGTTCTCGAATGGATCCGACGGTGATACATTGTGATAACTAGAGTTGCATTAAACTCTGATTAATCTAATATTCCATGATAGGTCCAAAGACATGGAGCATAAATTTCCACCATTTTAAAAGGTATGTTCAAGGAAACCATTATAACATACGTTCATTCTCACGGAAGATCGGAGTCTGAATATTCGTGAAAATTTATTAGCACGAAGAAAATTTGAATACCACGAGTCAAGATCGGGTGGTAGACATTCCCTTTCTTGTTGAGAGGGAGTGTTAGAAAATCAACAAAAAATGTATTATCTAATTAATTTTCCACCTTAATTAAATTGGACAATAGAGCGTCTGTCTTATCTCACAATACTTGTAATAGTTAGCGGGGTGATGACTTCAGTTAGCTCATTCGAGTTGAGGTGGTTAGTGAGGCATGGGAGTGATTCTATTTGTTATGGAGTTCGAGTTACGATTAGTGCGTTAGTTTAATGCATGGCAAGAAACTAATTTAACTCTATTTATTGAATTAGAAGTCGGTGAACTGAATTGTAATTGTTTGTCACACTGATGAGAGATCAAGTAATTAAGAACAGATTTAATTCATGTGATAAATCTTCATACAGCGTGATTTACTATTAATAGGTGCATGCATGTCATTTCGAGTGGAGACAGAATTTAGAATAAATGTTAAAAGGATGTCCTAACTATCTCAGTTGTATAATTAATAGGTTATGCATCTAGTAAGACAACCATAGGATTCCCATGAAGCATTGTGTAGTTTTGGAAGGCTAAAATTCCTAAAGAATAAGGGATTTTATTCCACATGGTGTGCAAACAATAATGTAGGTCGATTAAGTGAGCGGGAAATTGGTTAAGTGTTGGTCCATTTTCTGCAGGTGTGAATAATTGTGAGAGTGCAAGAGTCTCTTGTGAGAAAAGATGCATTGTAATTGTTTCATGATTCACGGGTGAGTATACAATACACGAAAATAGAGGGGTTTTGAGCAGCAAGCTTTTAAAGGAAAATATTTTTGTTATGCAGTTTCCTTTACCTTCACTTCTTTACTTGTTGTGATTGGCAATCGTGTTTCTTTGCAATTGATTTGTAGAAGGATTCAATATATTTATTTAGTGAATTTCTTGATTGATTAGATGGTGATACTACTCTTTTTAACATGTTTATACGGATCAAACATAAAGATCACGCTCACAAATATATCACAAATCAATGCATCAATATTTGATGTAGATAAAGCCTAGAAAGGGAAATGATCCATGACACGAGCCAATACGAAACTACTTCGAAGTTTATTAATATGAAGAACGAAAATTTACATAAACTTCTCTCATAAATGGTTACTAGAAAAATGACCCTCCATGCTATGACAAAGAGATCATGTATCAATCGGGTGTTAAATACAAATCAAGTGTTAGTATCACGGGAGAGTGGTGATGGAATCCTTTCTATAATGACAAAATCAGTTATAAATTCTAAAATGTACACAAATGAAAACACACCTAACTCTACGTTAGACAGCTATGTAAGTATTTCCTATGTATCGAGAATATCTAAATATGAAGCCAATATACAAATAGCACTTTGAAGAATTTATAGAACTACGATTATCCCTCTAGGAGAACCACCTATGTACCCCATGATAAAAAGTTTACGGTGGAATTTATCTATCAGATAGTTGTAGTCCTTAATTCCATACAAATTAGGTTAAGAAAAAATACAAGATATTTAAAACACACATCAATAAACGGAATACGACAAAATGCGAAATCTCATTTGATACATCATACGGGGTAACATGAATCCTCATGATTCATCATGTAACATTAGCAAGGATTCAAAGGCAGATCCAAATAGTTTTGCCATCTAGCAACAACCTCCATTCCATAAAAAATAATCCACCAAATAGCCCATCAATAAATCAAAATCGGATGAGTAATTATGACTTGTCTACAGTAATAAAAAGTAGCTATCGATGACCCACTTTATATGTGCACATAAGCGGAAGTCCCCTGACTAATAAACTGTGTACCTTGAAAATAGAGATAATGTGCATCCTTGTTGGAGACAAAATAAAAATAAATTTAAATGGAAGTCAAGTATATTATGGGAAAAGGATTCATTGCAGTGATACCTCAGAACATGATCCCTTTTGAAACTTGATATGAAAAGCCAATTTTGTATGGAACTAGTGGAAAAGAAAGGTCAATATAAATAAAAATATTTTAACATTATCTTCATAATAATCACCTTATATTTGATAGTATATACGATATCATAGGAAATAGAAATCACATCTTAAATTTGTATTTGAAGAAACTGAATTTTTCTTGATTGATACCATCCTACAGTGAGTTTGAAACTGCTAAATCATTTTGTATGGTGTTGCAAAGAGAATAGGATTGTAATAAACAAAAGTTGATGTATGCTGAAACCTTAGAATAATGTAATGAAGTGGAGTTAATATCACAGAGGATCTGTCAATCTTGGTGCCAAAAGGTGTACAAATGTCAGTGGAAAACCCCCATCGTGAGCAGTCTTTGATATTCCAGGTGAAAAAAATTCCAAATCTATACGGGAACTCAACAATAGATGTATAACATTTTGAAAACCTAGGAAGCGAAAATGAATTTCTAATAGTCATACACCTCTAATATATAATCCACCCCAATTGAGCTCTTGTCTTTGTGCGAGTCGACAATGAAGTCCACCTCCACAGAAATACATGTGATATGTTTATCTCTACGCAGACATACTTCCTCTAGGAAAATTTACCATGGAATTTGTTGATCATCATCAATGATTCATGTGACTGGCTAAATACGAGGTAAGCTAGGGAGTTTAGCCCAAACCAGGGTCTTTGATGGAAATATGAAGTCTTGATAAAATCCATATGCTAGTGATGTAAAGAGCTGAAATACGACCATGAACCCAATAGGATCTGAAATCTTCGCAACATCATCATCATTAATAAAGTGGAAGAAGAAGAACCATTGATTGTACAAATTTTGAAGAGAGGAGAGTAATTAAGAATAGATTGAGTGCTCTTTAACCAAGATGTTCTCTAAGAGACATCCATTAGAAAACGAGGAAGAACTTATCCACCAAAGCTCTTGTTGCTGGCCTACACATTCCCCAAAAAACCTCAAAACCAAAAATGAGTTTTGATAATCGGTCTGACATACTCATATTGTTTTTAAATGAGATGGAGAAACTATTTTTCATGGATTACCACGATAGGAGTTCAATAACCGATGGGGTCTATTCCCGAAAAAATCAGATCACATGTATAGTTTCATGTAGAGAACATGTCTGACAGAAGGATGGACTTCGGTTTGGGAAACCTACTCTTTGCCTCAATAGTCGCATGTACTCAATGCATCGAGTAATGACATGTCTATGTTCTTTAGTGTAAATTGATATCCTGTAGATAGTACTTCAGGCAAAGTTATACAACAACATACTAACACTGCGGAATCAACCTGTTCTAAGAGTAGGGAGAGACATTACCATGCTGTATACGTAGTGCATATAAAGCCTCGATAAAATATCTGGAACAAGGTAAATTAATGTCACTTATCAATTATAGACCCACCACGATGTAGGTACAATCTGGCAAATCCACTAGGACACCCTTAAAATATAATATAATGACTATCCCGCAGCCAATGCCACTTCACAAAAATCTCACTAAGCACACAATTGACAAAGATATTAAATACTGAAAAACCATTATTGGATTTTCCCTCATATAATTAATGGAAAACTTGGAAAATAAATATCCCCCTGGACAATTAATGACCCTAGGAGACCCTTCATGATCGAGTTAATTCAAAATATGTTCACCAACTCCACCAACCAAAATGAATGCACTTACGTAGGCAAAGATCCTTGGAAATCCCCTCATTGACCAATACCAAACCGAGAGGAGAGGAGCATGCAAGTCCGGGAAAAGGTCCATAAGAAAGACCACAAAAAGCAACCAAGTGTGTCTCGAGATAGACCACGGAGAAGACCAACGAGGTAACAACTAAGATCCTTAAGTCCCACAATTGACCAAATTTCCCAAGCCGGAGAAAGGCAGAAAAGTCTGAGAAAAGGTTGAAGAAAGACCACACAAAAAACTAGCTAGTATGTGTGGAGATAGACTCACAAATAATACTAACAAGTAGAGTGGAAAAAAAATTGTTATTAATGTAACTTGAAACAAAAAAACCGAGTGAGATCCTTGTTATTCAGCATGGGAATGGGGATGTAGCTAGAATCTAGTTGAATAATTATGTATACGTATTGCAACCAATAGCACCAACAACTTCACTAGTTAAAACCATTTAATCCATCTACCTCCACACTTGCATTCAAAATTACTGCCATTGTGAATTTTGTGACTAATGCTTACACTCAATATTTTATACGATGTTTTCTTGATAAAAGTTGTATTAGATATTTTGGAAATAGGTATATTGTCAGCAACAGGATATTCTGTAATTTTCCTCTATGTATGAAATTACGTGCACATTTACAACTACTCATGATTTTTAATCAAAATCACAAGGGCCACCAAACCTACTCTACTACTACATGAAACTTAATTCATAATTTAGAACAAAATTTTCAAACATGCAATAAAATTAACACACATGCACAATATTTTCTAGGAAAAGAAATGCTAAAACCCCAATGCCTTCTTACATTAATATGATTAATAATTATGTATTATAGTTTCTTATCTCAATTGAACACAACGCAGAAGTGAATAACCTATCTCTCTACTCATGAGAATCTATGACCAAACTTAATCAAATTCTACTTTGCTGAGCCTATTTCCTTGCACAATTCATGAAAGTAGGCCTATTATTTAGGAATTTTTAAAATGGATTGTGCAATTCCCAAGATTGATCACACGAATGCATGCAACACTTGTACACTCAGACTAGTCTACAACTAATGTTACATTGCCTTGGAATCTCCACACCATATATGGGGAACTCGAATTATCTACATGCACTATCTATTTTGGGCTAATTGATCGATTAGCTGAATCATTGACTTTGGCGAAGTCCCACTCCACAAATGACCTTCCACTAGTTCTTCCAACGAGTTGGAACTAGTTAAACGAAAAACAATTTGAGATAAAGTCCTTAATATGGATACCGGTAGGTTCCTTTTTTAGGCTTTAATTCTTATAACATTGTGAATAATGCAGATTATCTTACAAAAGATAACCATAGAAGATTGAGAAACTAACATAATTTGAGATATCTAACTTTGATTGCAACAAATTATAAATCACATGCTTAATTGAACTCTAGCCTCTCCAACTTCCCGAATTTGCATGATTACTAAATATGTGGAAATTCAATTTTCTCAATTTAATAAAGGAAAAATCGAATTGATAATTTCTTGCGCATTTTTCAACAATCCTTAGGGTAAGATCTAATCATGTTATGGTAGAGTTCCATCTGTAATGTGTTGATAATAGAAACCATTGGATAGAAGTAGCGTTCAAAATGGTAAAACGATAAAAAAAGCACATATTAAAGCACAATCGATGGAGACCTCGAAAAGTACGGGAAACATATTCACGAAAAGATCTATCCACGTTTAGCGAAAGTGCCTCCATCACTCCTCTCACCAAGCACACCTCTTTTTTGGCCTCCATCTCCTAAATGCCTCGATTTTTTGTTGGCCTCCATCGCCTTGCTTCACGAAAAACCCATCGATAGTGTAAAGAGAAACCCTTAATCCTCTACCTTTACCCTTTTTACTAGTGTCTCGTATTGAATATTTTGAACAAAATTAAAGTTTAAGATAAAAGATTTCTTTTATCTTAAAAAATTATCTTATTAAGCCCCCTCTATTTGAAGTATTTTTTGAATGCATGTGAATGAAAGTTGTCTCTAATCGTATAATCGGAGATCGAATGGACATAAAAGGGTGATGTCAGAAATCTTCAAGGAAAAATTTGTCGTGTTCTTGAGGTAGAATACGCCAAAAAACGAAAGAGTCCAACAAATTGTTATCATTTTATAGGAATAACGTGAATGGTAAGTGGAAAATGTGACTTCGATATAGGCGCGAGAGTGTGGCGACTGCTGACTCTGAGACTTCAAGGGCACCTTTGTCAGTCATTTGAAGTTGTTGGAACAATATTGTCTTAGGTGATATGGTTTTTGTCTTAATTTTCAATTGTATTAAATGAGTTTCTGCTCTGTTTAAAATTTGTTCTTAAAATGTTTAAAATGGCAAAAGCATTTCTTGTCTTAAATATAATTTTTTTTTTTTTTTAATATTATTTTCTATCAAACTATTTTTGTCTTAAATATAAAGTTTTTGTCTTAAAATATTTTTGTCTTAACTATTTTTTGTCTTAAATATAAAGTTAATGTAAAATATATTTTGTCTCAAACTTTTTTGTCTTAAATATAAAGTTCTTTGTCTTAAAATTTTTTTTTTCTTAAACTATTTTTGTCTTAAATATAAAGTTTTGTCTTTGTATTTATCTCTGTTGTTTGTCTTAGATTTATATTTAAGACAATTCAGTCAAATGTATCTAAGTGCTATTTCTTAAAATAAACTAAAATAAAAAGTGACTTTTTAAGACAAAAGATTTCTTTTGTACTTAAAGAGATGTCTTAAAAATTTCCTTGGTGTAGTAGTTCTATGTTTATAGCTTCATTTTACAAAATTCTAGACATTTTACATTTCATTAACGAGTATCCTTCATATTCCAAATTTTCCTACCATGCCTACTGAGTTTGTCTAATGTTTATAAATTTGAAGGTCAAGGTGGAGAGGGCCCCTTATACCACATGATGAAATCCCACATGTTGTTCTTTATTAGCACAATCAAGGATATTTTTAGGGTTACATACTATTCCAATACGTTAAACTTATAATTTCGTCTAAGTTGTTTTATTGAAATTACTATATTGGAATTTGAGTCTATACCTAAGGTCTCTCCTTAACTTTTTCAAATATTTGTTTGAAATGACTTTAAATTTAACTCTTAACCACGTGTCATCAAAACACCTCCACTACATAATCAACCACACCATAAGTGGAAATGTATGATAAAATTTTAAGGATTTGACAGAGAAGAAAATTCACATACCTATTTCTTGAAATTTTCCTCTTAGCTATTAGGAAAGAGTATAATTCTTTCTAGAGGAGAAATATATTATGTCAAATTTTATTTTAGGTGTGACACATCACACGAAAAGTTAGAGTGATGTGAAATGGCACATGATTACATTTTTCACATGCTGACAGCGATACAACAAGCATTCCATTTTTGCGCCAAAATAATTTTCATTGTGTTACACACAAAATATTTATCCATGTGTCATATCACATCAAGTACTTCCCATGACACAATATACATGACTGATTTACATTTATTTGGACACAACATGTTTCACATCTTGTCAATTTATGCGTAACATATTAGATTACTCAAAAATTTATTTTTGTGGCACATCACATTGCATTTAAAATTTCTTTCCATGTAAAACATTGCATCACTTTAAAATTCTCTTTTCACATTTCCTTCCTAAAAGAACTTCTTTTCATTTTTTATTTGTCACAAACTTTTTATCTCTGCATGTATCACAACAAACTAATACTTCCTCCTTTTGTAGTATATCTCATGAAATTATTTTTTTGACGCGAGGCTGTTGCACTAAATTTATTGGAAGTACATTTATTTTACCTTTTTTATCGTTAGGATTTTTAAATGTTTAAAAGTGTTTTATGGAAATGAAAAGTTAGATTTTTGAATCTACATAGTTCTCGTTAGCTCATTATTCAATGAAAACACCAAAGCTAACTAAAAAATTGTTCTAGTTAGCTCCCAAATTCAACTAACTATCATTTAAGTGAAGTCTTTCATTCCTCTAGAGAACTTCATGAGTTTTTTTTTTCCTTGTATTTTATTTATATACATAAGGAGCTATATTATATGTGTGGGGAGATGGAACTTATTTTTAGAAAGTAATGAAATGCCTTAATGAATAGTGGTGATAGAACTTGGTTGTTTCTATGGTGGACAAACTCCTTTAGCCCAAATAAGAAAACAATGGGTGGGAGCCTATGGCCACATATCTCAACCTTGCGCCATTTGTTTGGGGATATACGAATAAATACGATGAAACATGACAATGTATGGATAGTCCTTTTTTTGCAAAAGTTGAATTTTTGCATTTTTTTTTCATAATTTTCTTGTTGTGCTAAATAACCTCCCGTTTTCAAACATATTGTCTTGCCTATTATTCATTTTAGAAAATGATGCATGAGAGCATAGTTGAATTCAACGAAGGTATTGGATCATTCTTATCACATCCTTTAGATTGCAACTATCTATACTACTAGCAATCAAGCTAACTTGCATCCGAAATTCTAAGCAAGATGAATGAAAGTCCATGAGGGTTAGCATGGTACTTGTATACCCACATTGTTATCTTAATTGTGTGGGGGGGTGGGGTCGAATTTCCACTAAATAAGTGATTTTCTATACATACGTATGAAAACTACATAAGAGCAATAATAAAGTACGATTATGCATAATAACATTAATATAAATCTTAAGGTGGATTTCATTAGTTGCAAAAAATGTTAAAGCCCAGGGTCTAATTTGGCATGGAAAGCACCAAATTTTCAACTCATAGGTATTTGAAATCTTCAAAAATGGACAGTTATCTCATAAAGAAATTTTTTAATTGTTGCACCTCAAACCACTCACTCTTGACTCTCTTCCTTCAACTCAAGGTTTTAAAATTTAATATCCCAATTTCTTCTTAAAAAAAAAAAATCACAACTTATATATTATATTAGACATATAATATGGACACTTCTATCCTAGGGTTTTGGTTCCTTCAAAAGGATTACATATGAAAAAATCCCAATACTCGCAATCACACTAACCAACTCACCTCCTCCTCCCCTCCTCCCCCCTCCTACACACAAAGAAAAATAATAACAAATATTTGTCACCTTATAGTTATTATAAATATTGAGAGAATATACTTTAAAAGATTACTTCTGTATCATTGATAGTCTTTACGCCTTATTCCATAACAATGATATGTCCCTCCAACTTTTCCCTTTGTCTTTTTAAACAATATACATGTCAATAAATGGGTATAAAAAGGTGTCAAAAGTTCATTTTTGATGATTAAATGAGAAGCAAATTATGGAGGTTAAAATGTAAGCCAAGGCGTAATATTTTCAATTAAAATTAACGAAAAAATATATAGAAAATTTATTTTAAATATACAAAAGCAAAAATGGGTATAGCATATATGTCAAAAGTTCATTCTTGATAATCAATGAAAAAAAAATTATGGGAGATTAAAATTCTAAGTAAAAGGCCTAACTCTTTCAAGTGGGAGTGTGTAAAAACCAATCTAAAGAGTTAAGGAAAAATGTCTTTAACTTCTCCACTAATTTCTGGGGTTTATCAGTACAACTTTGAGCATTTGTTGAATATAAAATGCGTAATATTTTGCTTTATTTTGGATTTTTATCCTTCAATAACTTTATTATATTAATTTTTCCTACTTTGAAATTTGTAATGAATTTTTTTCTTTCCCTTAAACTCATGGAAACTCTTTAAAATGTGCATTAATTAACCGTCCTCTTTGAAACTTAATTTTTCTTTTCTGAATAAGTCCACTTGAATTTATATTACAAAATTTATCATAAATGAAATAAAACTATGAAATATTTATGCATAGTGGTAATTCATCTAAAAATGAAATCTTAGTATGTCATTAAGACTTATTTTATTCAGACTATTTTGTATTTTCATTTTGCATTAAGTTAAAATAACTGCAAAAAAATAAATCCTGCTGATGTAGGCGTTCATTTGAAACTACATAATGTAGGCCTTCACAATTTGAGCAGAGTATTTTAGGAATTCATGACAAACATCTATGTGTCCAAGAAAAAGAGATGCTTAATTTGTTGTGTAACAGTCCTCCATCTCTTCTGGATATCTGCACCTCTTCTCTTTATTCGAATGATGCTTAACCTTGTGCCCATGGTGACAGTGGCTTCTGCCAAATATGTGTGAGAACCACAAGTCTCATTTGTTTTTAGTTGGCATCATATCAGGCAGAAAAGATTCTCTCCCCAGGCACCTTCCTTAGAAATGTTGACAGAAATCTTGATTTTTATTCTTTAATTATATGAAGAATATAAATCTCCATTATTTTGTTGCTTCTTCTGTGTCATTTAATCTTCTGACAACATTAATGTGCAAATAATGGTTTTATTTCCTTCTATTTAGTTTTATATAATTTATCAGATAAACTCACCCTTTCTATCTATTCCAGTGCTTATTTATTGTATTCCTGTCCTTTCTGTTTTACCTTTCACTTGACATTTACCTAATACACTGTGTGACCTCTTCTGCACATATACTTAGTATCATTGTATTCATTCTTTCCCACCATTCCACCGGTACAAATTTCATCATTTTGATCTCTCCCTACATTCGTTTTATTCTTTCTTTGTATACAGGTGTTTGTTGAATGAAGCTTTTGTTCAGATCTAAATTTGGGCCAACCAATTTTGTCAGTGGTATGGCTTGTTATTTAAATCATATGCAAGTAATGCTTGCAAAATCAAACAATTTGTTAATGAAATCTAGGTCTCAGGGAGGTGATTGAAGGCTTTTGAAAGACCTATGAATGAGATCGATACTGACGGAGGTTTAACTCTATTTTTAGGCATTTTTTGATAGCTCTTGCAATTAGAATGCTTCAAGGAGTTATTCACTTTAACGAGAGATGAAGCGAGCAATTTGGGCTAAGGATACTGGCTACCGCATTTTTTGCTCAATTAGGTTTTATGAATGGGTTTGATTGAAAACGAGGGCCTAAATTATTCGAGAGGTTTTAGTTGTTCATGTATTTGCCAAATTAAAGGAGGGTTTTATGGCTAACTTTTGTTTGAATTTGAGCTTTAAGGTTAATTGTTGCGGTCGAAGGAGTGTACTCCCGGCACTGAGCGTAGAACTACGCGGTTAAACGGTATACCGGATAGGAATTAGATATGTAAAAACTCAAGGATATAAGCTGAATGAGCCAAAGAAGATTTGCATGCGGTTAGACAATATATATAACGTTAATAAGCATAACCAAGTTTTAAATCTTTTCTATAATCTTATAAGCATGTAAATGGCGGAGTCTAATGACTCGCGGGAACTCTTTTAGATTTTTTAAACACACGGCCTTCATGATAGTTTTCGCGTTGGCATGAGGCTGTAAGTGGTATCAAGCCAATTGAATGTGATCGAATGAAAATAGGACACGTTGCATTAGGCGGTATTATAAAACAACTTTTATCACATTATTTTTCATAAACTTCGCCTGATCACTTTTGTTATTCGATATTGAATACACGTTGTTGGATTGCATTAAATGCAGTATGAGCAGTCGAGATTTCTTGGGGAAAGGCTGACAGGGTAAGGAAATGTGGTACACGGGTTAAATATCAGTCGTTGATTCAATGGGGATGATCAGTGGATGCTAATGTGATGAGGAGTGGTGGGGCAAAGGAAGGTTTAACAAAATTTAGTTTACACAGATAGTCAGTTAATGAGATGAGGATGATGGAGGACTGAGAATGAATGAGGGTGCATAGTGTATTTGATGAAGCTTGTATTAACATAAAAAAGTTTATACATAAAATGAAGTGAATGGGACAAATTGGCAAAGGTTTAACTTGAGGGCTTAAACTTTGGTATAGGGGTATATAGTGGGCAAAGAGAGGTAAGGTTAGAAGTTTGTAACCTTGGGTAAAGGTAATGCGAGACGGGAGTAATGGTGTAAGTATTATTTTTTCCACGCTATTTTATATACACATTATGTAAACAAAATGCGCATTTGCAATTTTTTTATAACTTTATTATATGGTTGCAGATTTTGAAAGGTCTAAAACCATGGGGAGACGAGGATATTTTAGCCCATGGGTAATTTTATATCAAAGGGATAAATTCGGGATGTAATTTCAACATGTGAGTAATATCTTTGATATAAAGCATATAATAAGGGTTTTTTTGAGATATTAAATTAAAGTTATATTAATAGGACTAGGATATTTTATAGGGAGTTAACAAAATAAGTTAAATGTTAATGAAAAGGGACAATGGATACTCAAAAATTCATAAATAAAACTAGGAAAGTGAAAAATTAGAATAAAGTTTCGTTTTCATAACTCATTATACTTTACTTGGTTATATGTATTTTTGAAGTTTTATTAACATAAAATGGGGAAGTTAATTAAATGGGCCTTTTATGTAACATTTAAGTAGAAAAAGTTCTTACTTATGAAGTAAAATGGTGATGAGTGCATGAAGGTAATGATGAAAATTTAAGGGATTAATATGAAACTTGTTTTGTTTTCAACTAATCGATCTTTGAACTGAGTCCAGTCCCAAACGAAAGTCCTTGTAAAAATGCCACTTAAGCCTCTTTGAATGAGTCTAGAATATCAAATTGCTATGCAGGGAGGGTAAATTAGTTATTTGCTTTGGTGAGACATTTACAACCTGATGTTTCCACCTTCTTCTGTTCTTAGTCATATCCTCTAACATTTTTTTCCTTGGCCTTTTAATCGGTACATTTGAACTAGCAACCTTATGACCTTTTATGTTTAGCTTGATGAAATATCTAATTCTACACTTATTTCATCAGAATCAAATTAAGCATTTGGATTCTTTGTTCTCTACCTAGCTCTCTTGCCCGTTTTCCTTGGTGATTAAATTGTATGACAGAATTCTCCATTCTCTATCTGAAACAAGTAAATTGAAACATGGTAAGTCAAAAGTCCAATTGTTCAACTCATCATGGAATACATGGCAGCTGTTGACACTGCATATAATCAACTACAAAACGGTAAAGTAGTGGCACAGGCTGCACACTTTCATGCTTATTCATCTTTTCTTTTTGAAGTGCTATTATTTTCCAAAATGTGTGATCTTTCTTTTAGGACTTTTTACCCTCTTTTTTTATTTTTATTTTTATTTTTATTTTTTTTAAAATATGGGAATACAACTTGTAGAAAGCAAGTATGTACATATTTACAAGACTATGTCGATTAAGTAAAAATTATGAATCCTATAATTTATAGGTTTTCTAACAGTCTACTAATTATTAAAGGTTTTAAAGTTTAATATCAATTTCTTCTTTAAAAAAAAATCACAACTTATATATTATATTAGACATATAATATGGATACTTCTTATCTAGAAGGTTTTAAGTTCTTCCAAGGATTACATATGAGAAAAAATCCCAATCTACTCGCAATCACACCCCTAACCAGCTCACCCTCCTCCTCGCCTTGTAGCCCCCACGGCCCCCCCCCTACACTAAAGAAACATATTAAATATAACAAATATTTGTCACCTTATAGTTATTACTGTAATATTGAGAAATCATATTTCTGAAAGATTCATACATGTCATTGATGAATAACCACCCTTATTTACTAACCGTATGTCCACTCAACTTTTTTCCCTTTGTCTTTTTAAACAATATACATGTCAATAAATGGGTATCAAAAGGTGTCAAAAGTACATTTTGATGATCAATGAAGCAAATTATGGAGGTTAAAATGTAAGCCAAAGGAAACATGTTCTTTCAATTGCAAGTATTTAGAAAAAAACAAATTTCTTTAAATATACATGTAAAATAGGTATATGACAATGTCAAAAGTTGATTCTTGATAATCAATGGAAATAAATTATGTGGAGATTAAAATCTAAGTAAACATTAACTCTTTAAAGTGGGAGTGTGTAAAAACCAATCTAAAGTTAAGGAAAAATGCCTTTAACTTCTCCCTAATTTGGGATTTAGTAATTAACTTTGAGAGTTTTGTTGAATATAAATACATATACATATTTTGGATTTTTATATTATGCTTTTGTCATATAATTTTCTCTACTGAAATTTGTAATGAATTTTTTTTCTTTCTCAAACTCATGAAACTCTTTAAAATGTGCATTAATTAACAGGTACTCTTTGAAAGTTAATTTTTCTTTTCCTAGACCAAGTCTTTTAACTCCAATTTATATTACAAAATTTATCATAAACGAAATAAAACTATGAAAATGTATGCATCTTGGTAATTCATCCATTAGAATCTTAGTATGTCGTTAAGATTTGTTATTTAATTATTATTTTCATTTTGCATTAAAGTTAAAGTATTTATAAAAAAATCTTGATATACCTGGAAATACAGAAAAAAAAGTTTTATTAGTGCTACAAGCAAAAAAACTAGCTTGAATACTTTAACAATTGTTAACGTGAGAATCTTTAGGAATTCCATTATTACTCTCTATCCTCATTAGCAAAACTGTGGTCTATTATGCTCTCTTGCGGTGTCCTCTTGTCCCTCTTTATGTTGCATGCAATATTTGATTGATGCTTAACCTTGTGCCTTAATTTTGCCATAGGCTGGCCTCATATCAAAGCAGGAAAAACAACACCCTTATAAACCCCTTCCTCGGAAATATTGTTTGAAATAATTTTTGTTATTTGTTATATAGTCTAGTCTCAAAATGCTTCTTCATTTACTTCTTCATAGTGCTAATCTTAAAAGCTATAATAGAGAATAAACATCACATAAACCAATAGATTTTCTCATAGTTCTATATAGAATTTAATAAATTAAATTAGTTACTTTCTTATATATTAAGAAAGTGCTTGTTTATTTATTTTATCTATTTAATTAATATACAGAAAAAATGTAATATATGTTTCTGTATTTTTATTTAGAATCTTTTTTAGAATTTTGTATGAAATTGTATAAATGTTTTGTAATTTTGTTGACTCTAAAATTTTATTATACAATGGTACTAAATGAATTATTACAAAATAATGAAAAATTGTATGTTACACCTATTTCTCATAAAACTAATTATAAATAAATAACTTATTTAATACAATTGAATCTCAAAAAATAATATCAAGAATAATAAATTTTAATTTGAAAATACTTTATATCATTAGGACAAACTAACATTATATCAGGATGGAGGAGACTAAAAAGCGAGTAGTCTTTTTAGTGCGACTTTTGAAGGCTTTTCACGGTGATTTTTTTGATTAATTTTTCTAAATTCCACGTGATTTGTTGAAAAGAAGAAGTTTTGATTACTAACTTTTAATCGAAGTGCCCTAGAGATTTTGAGGGTGCTGAATCCATGAAGTATATGGCTTAGTTTGAATGTAAAACCAAGATTTTACCTCAAAGTTACTGCAAAATTCCAGCACCTAAAACTTCAAAAAGTCACACTAAAGACAACTCCATTAAAAAATAATAATTAAAAATACATAAAACAAAAATTGAATCACTTATTCATGGATAGTTTTATATGATAAACATAATTAAAGTTCGCTAAGACGAAACAGTCTATCGAACTTGCAAAATAAATGACAGAAGGCCCCAAAACAACCAACGCATGGAGTAACAAAAATTATGAAAATGAAATTAGATAAATAGTAGCTAATGCAGAGATTGTTGATGTTGAATCGTAGAAATGTTGATTGTTGATGTTGAATTTTTAATGCCTTGTGAAGTGGAAGGTTGGAGGAACAATTGAAATTTCTGAAATTTCTTCCCTTGACAAACGACGTTTTGTGCACCGATTTTTTCGCTCCGCCAATGATTTAGTCGACAGTTCCCACTTGTCAAATGTGGTTCTTTTCATAAATCCATTATGTAATTTAAACGTCGCATTCTGCACCTTATCTTCAAAACGTGGCAATTCGATTATACAGTTTTTAGTGAAAAAAAGGAAAATCAGTAGTATAATCACAATTTGCTGCCGCGCTAACATCGGGTTTCCTCCTTTGGAAAATCACTAGTATAATCACAATTTGCTGCAGCCCTATTGTATCGGGTTTTCCTCTTTTCTTTTCTTTTTTTTAAAGAAAAAAACAGAAACATTTTCATTATAAATGATAGATTTTTAGAAGAGCATAATTTAGCAATTGTACTTGAAAGCTATACACTAACTGTTTCTTTCATGATTCTTGGTGCCATCCCTTTAAAAACCATAGGAAAAATACATTAACTAGTTTTATGTAGTTATTCAACAATTTACAAATTACTCACTATTTAAACAATTTACCCACTATTTAACCAATCTAAGCTTTGTAATAGAAGGAATGAAATGAGGTAAACTAGCAACTTGACATTAACGAGTTGAAAACAAAATGAATGTAAGGCTAAGTCTGGCAGAGGTTGAAAGTTCTCAAAGGGCCACACCTGCTGAAGCTCTATACTTAAAGTTCAAAATGCATGAAATTTGTTTGGAGAGAAAGAGCTCGCTTAGAAAAGAGCATCTTCTTCAGAGATTTTTGTCCTCTAAAGTCATAAATGTGTTTAAATGAGATCTAGGAAAGAGGGACTTTTTTTAAATCAAATCTAGCTGCAAAATATGTGATGGAATTGAACTGTAAATCAAATCCGGCTTGGATTCATCGAATGGTAGAAAGGGAATCCCTTGCCACTAGTATTCTATCCAATGCGAGTCTGTTTATTTGTCTGAAGGGCACCCCACAGAATCAACATCAAGCCATGCAATTGTTCTCATTGGCTCTAAAACATCTATAGTGAGAAGAGATGTATCAATATGCAAAGACTACAACGACCACAATGACCTTGAACAAAGGCCCCATCGAAGTAACATATCGGGTAGATATTAGCAGTCCACAAAGAGAATGCAGGGATTCGTGAGGGGTCCATGGACTTGTTTCCATAAATATTAAACCTTGTCTGTGAAGGGAAGCTAGAAATGCATTGTAAGTACCTTCAAATATGAATTCATTTCTAGAACACTGTATTCCCAAAAGACCTAAGGGGAACAACCGAAAAGATTTATGTTTACTTTCCATGAGCGGATGGGCGAGGATAGAAGCCAAAATCAGTGTCCTGCCCAATTCCCCAATAGCAAAGGCACCTTCCTTCCATATATCTCTCACAAAGTGAAAATAAATAAGTGAGAACAATCCTCTGATGCATTCAGAATGAACATCTTTAAGGACATATGGAAACTTTCCTTATAAGGTTTCCCGAGTTAAAATAACATGCGATGCAAAAACAATTCAAACACTGCTGATCTTGAAAGATACCGGAGGATCTGACGTACAATGTTAACCAGAATGGGAATGCGAATGCGGGGAAAAGATATGCCCATATGCCTGCGAGACAACGATCACATCGACAAATGACGCCCCATACAAGGCTATCATTGCGGGATCAAGCATATACTGCTTGTGAGAGGTTGTCACGATAAGATTCAATTCGGCTTGCAGTAGTCTCGAATCCAAATATCACGAAACGTGAGGCCATATAAAGAAGCGTCAGCGGTTGTGAAGGCAGCAATACTAGCCGAGTTAGAAACCTCATTGAATGTAGGGAAGTTTATGATGGTGAGAGAAGGTGACATCCACGGCAATGGCTTTGAATCCCACTTGAATCCTTTTTCCATCTTCAATAGCCGTAGAATATTACTAAATAGCCGCCAAATAAACTGAATTCAAGCTCCTCTATGTTGTATACATATATGATTGTAAGAGACATGCTAGATCTAGTCCTCCAAACCCTCGATGTGGAATATATTTTCCTTCTTGATATTTTTCCATTTAAGTGCCGTTCACCAAATATGCACCATAAATTTGCAATCAAAAGTGCTATATTGAAACACAAAATTCATTAGACTGGCATACCTTTTAATTGGTCTCGAAATGAACTAAGTGCAACAAGAGGGTATTTCTTTTTGGGGCACGATCTAGAACTTAGAAGTATTGACACAATATATTCAATTTTTTAATTATAGCTTGAGGAATGTGAAAAACGTACGTATTAGTGAGTATGGAAGATTTCTCCAAATCGCGGTGATTCGACCCCCTATTTTTTGACCTCTTGGGTTCGTGGTACATATTCTTTCCACGACAGGATGGATGGACAAAGTGGGGATAAGAGCGGGCGGTAGGCCTCTTTGTCAAAGGTTGCGAGAGGTCGGTAGCTGCCTGCACGAGGGTCAGGAAACGTCTTTGGGAAATTTGTTTCAGACTATATTGGGTAAAGTGAGAACTACACATAGTTTTGTGCATGAGTTTGAACATGGATTTGGGCATGATGGTTTTTCTTTCCGTGGTATTTTTAGATCTGGTCAAGGGAACTCACAAATTTTATATGATTAGGGAATTTTGAGGTCGAAAATGGGGCATCTAAGAGAATTATAAAATAATAATTAAATAATAAAAAATGAATTCGATTACATGTATGGAATTTTTGGGGGAAAAAACAAAAAACTGCTTTTTCAACTACTGACACTGTTTAGTCCCTATGGAAAGGTTTACTCAAATTTCGAGCGAGAATTACTCGTTGAATTTTAAAAATTTGATTCATCATCAAGAGTAGCCATGTTGCACACTTTCGATGGACCTTGCTACACCTTAAATAAGAAATACATGAAAAACGTGATTACAATCACATTTTTCACTGTATTTCTCATTTTTGTGTCTCCCCGATCCATCCCTCCATGAAATGCTCATCAGAATATAAGCAGGATGCAAATGGCAGCTATTACGAAATAAAGTTCAATGTAGCAAATATGGTTTTCCCAATATTTCTCCTTTGAAACATACAGCATAAAGAAACATGGAGATCCTTTCTCCCAAAGGGCATGCTCAATCCTCTCGTCCTTCCTCCATTAATTCCCATAATAAGAATAAGAACATCATCAATGTATGGGATCAAAACCAAATATACATAAACAACAATATGCAAAAATGGAGGTGGATCATAGTCCCACATGTCGAACCAACGTAGTATATCTCCTGACTGCATCAGATAATGATATGGTAAGTGGTTTCCCCAGCACTGACTTTCTGCCATAGTTTTCTCACAAGTTTTGAAAAGGTGAGAAATGTTTGGTGCCTTTGGAGTGCACCCAGAATGGTAAATCATCTCCCTATATCCTCCTAGGGAGTGGCCATGCTCAACAATGTTTATGGCCCCAAGTTGGCCATGAAGTTTGTAAGGAAGAATTCTCCTACTTGGAGCAATGGCAATAAAATATATGGTAAAGGAATGCAAATAATCATCAAGTAAATCATTATGCACATAAATATGTTCCTTACCATAATCTCTGCTCATACAAATGGAGTGGTCCATAGATAGATCCCCTCTCATTAATAAAGAGGAAAGAGGTGGTTGTGATAACTCCTTCATAGATTTATGTATCTCCTCCATCTCCACATGATCCATGCATCTCTTCAAATGCTAATATATCTTCTCTTCATAGCCTTCCTAATTTTATCCTTCCATGATGGTGTTGTAGGCTTTCATGGAATAAGTGTGGCTGAAGAGAAAATCTTCATGTGCTGCTTGTAGCAACTTCTCCTTGAGCTTGGAAGCTCTAGATAAGAATATCCTACCATGATAATAGATGACCTCATCTTTGACTGAATATCCCTCCTCTAGAAGTTGGTAATCAATTATCATGCAAGTGAAAAGATCCTTGGAATAATCCAACAACAGTTGGGATTTCCAATATGGATCTATCCTCCATAGTGACAGTGCTCATAATCTATCACATAAAACAATTTCCATATGGATTTCCTCCTCTTTGACATCTCCCATGCCAAAGTCACATACTAGGATGCTTCTATCCTTCCTCTGCTGCTCCTCCTATAGCTTCTCATGCTCAAGTAAAGGTTGAAGCTTTTGGAGTTTAGTCTTCCATGGGAAGCTATCACATATCCAAAACTTCCTGAGTTTGGCCAAAGCATGTATGAGTGGCCACCTTCTTCTATATGTGGAAGACTTCTCCCCAAGTGAGAAACTCTTATGAGCCTCCAAAGTCAAGGAATAGTCTCCTTGCACCATGTTGGTGTCATCCTCCAATCCTATAGCATCCTCTTTCAGTGAAAACTGGGGTGTGAGAGTGGGTAATGATGATAGTGGGAGAATGTCTCCCTCCTCCTTGAGTGTACCGAAGACTCTCTCAGTTGTATCATAACCATCCAATGTTCCCACTCCTCCTGGATCTAAGAGGGGTGCAATATATTGTGAGACATCTCTCTCCAACTTGGGATCAGGTGGCCTCTCAGGTGGTTTTCCATCAAACAGTGATGTCTAATGGGTCAACCTCATATTCACAATAGATGGAACTACCATGTCCTTGCTTCCACTGTGCAAATCTAACTATGTTTCCTATGTGGAAGTTTCCTGATAATTGGGTACCACTGTCATTGATGCAAGAGTCCCTCTAAATGGAGCAATTACTTCATCCTCAACTCCTGGTGGTGGTGGATCATCTCCTGCTATTCCAGCATTGTGACCCCCTTCTGGTTCTTCTTATTCTTCCTCTTCATCATCTGAGAAGACCTCTATATAGTGTTCCTTTCCTGTTTCACATCTATGTCCGGGTTCCCATGATTCTTGGCATGTGAAGCAAAGCTTCCTTCTCCTCAAATCTCTTCGGACATCATCACTAAGAGGTACTTTACTTTGGCTCTCCTTTGGAAGAGGAGTCTTCTAATATTTTCCCTTGGATAGAAAGGTGGGCTTTTGCTAAAATGTTTCTTTTGCTTTTGGCAAGGCAGCTTGTAGATCTCTAGCCCTTTCGATGGCATCTTGTAGGGTAGTGGGTTTGGTAGATTTAACCAACCCATGAAGAGGTTCTGCTAACCCATCAATAAACATATAGACCCTTATTGATGCAAATAAATCAGGAACCATAACAGAAAGTTTTAGAAATTTAGAAATATAAGTTTCTAGATTACCTGATTGTTTGAGCTTTGCTAGCCCCATGAATGGTGCCTCTGGATATCTTCGATCAAACCTATCCACCAACCTCCCTATGAACTCTGAATATGCAGTCACATTGGCATGAACCAATGTAAATAAGCCATGAAACCACCAATCATCTGCCTCACCCTCAAGTTCAGCGCTGCTATCTTGATGGCCTCCATATTTGGTACTTTGTTCAGCTGAAAGTAGATGTCAAGCTTCTCTACCCATGATTTAGCTGTGCATTTAGATGACCCATCAAAGCTGGGTAAGAAAAATCTGCCCATAGTTCAGTGTGGATCATGATTCTGAATGAATCCTCCACCTCAGTTGTGATGCCTCGGTCTCCTATTGTCCTTGATCTGACAAAATTCCTGAAAACTCAAGTGATCCTTGAATCTCCGAGATGGAGACTCATACTCCGTGAAATAGTCTTCAAGAGTTTCTTTTTCTTGAAACCATTCATTTCCCACTTCTAAGAACGTAGGCATTGTAAAGCATTGGGAAACTTGTTGCTTCTTCACTGGTTGATCACTCCAATGATGAGAAATGTCGGAGCCTTCACCATGTAGAAACCCTTTAGGGGATTCCTTGTATCTATCCATCCTCATATCCTTTATTTCTCTAGAAATGTCTTGCATAGTTCGAAGAAGTAGATTTGGATACACCTTCTCTTTGTCTCCTTCTGATAAAGGGGTTTTACGAGCGATCTGCATGATTAGGGCCTATCGTTGCATCTATGGGTGGAGGCATGTAAAACAATGGTATTTGTGCAAAACCGTAGTTTTCATCGAATACTTGTCATGAGTACACCAGAGGAGGATTTTTCTGGTAAGAAGCCTGATGTTTCATATTTTAAAATTTTTGTCTCATCTGTCTATTGCCATGTGACCAAATATTCCAGAAAGAAGCTCAAACCAACAGCTGATATTGGGATATTTGTTGGGTACAATGATACTCCCCACAACTATTGGGTGTATTTTCCAAACAACAGAATGACTGTTGTGAGATGGGATATAAAATTTGATGAGTAGAAAGCCATGCAATTGTCCCTTGAGAGGGAGCTGGATTTACATGCAGATGAGGAACTCTTGGTTCCAAAGAATGAACCTCAAGATGTGGAGTAGCCACATGTGGAGGATCATGGAGTGGCAGAAAACACTCATGTAGAGCCATCCACAAAAAATGGTAGAAGGCACACCACAGAAGCTGATAGATTGAGACTTGATGTGGCAAAACATGTAGGAGCACCTACTTCACTACGCAGACAGATACAGTCTCCAGACATGTTTACTGGATACATGTCTCTTATGAGAAAGTGTATTATGACAGAACCAACCTCCTTTGAGGAATCAGCGCAACAACCAATTTGGGTTGATGCCATGGTTGAGGAGTATGACTCCATCGTCAAGAACAGTGCATGAGATGTTGTCCCAAGACCAGTTGGAAAATTAGTGGTTGGATCTAGATAGATCTATAAGGTGAAGCAGGCAGAATATGGGAGTGTGGAGAAGTACAAGGCTAGATTTGTAGTCAGGGGATTGACTGTGAGGATACTTTCGCACCGGTTGCGAGATACTCTTTGATTAGATCTATCCTTGCACTCTTAGTGTAGATGGGGTGGAAGATACATCAGATGGATGTGAAACTGTGTTTCTCAATGGAGTTATTGAGGAATAAGTATACATAGAGAAACCAGAAGGTTTTGAGATCTTTGACAGTGAGTCGCATGAGTGCAGACTCAAAAGAGCTTTGTATGGGCTGAAGCAAGCACCTCCTTCTTGGTACACTAGAATTGACAGTTATTTCACCGACTTGGGATTCACCAAAAGTGAAGCGGATGCAAACCTGTATCAGATTATGGTTGATGGTAAGCTCTTGATTATCATACTTTATGTTGATGATCTAATATTGACAGGTGATGAGCAGCTGATAACTTCTTGAAAAGAGGATCTTGCAAGAGAGTTCGAAGTGAAGGACATGGGACTTCTTCACTATTTCCTTGGTTTGGAAATATGGCAGCAGGATGGTGAGAAATTTGTTTCTCAAGGAAAGTATGCTAAAGAGATTTTGAGTAAGTTTCACATGGACAGTTGCAAACCCATGGAGACTCCTCTTCCAGGAAAATTGAGGAAGGAGGATACTACTTTAGGTGAGGTAGTGGATGATACTATTCACAGGTAGCTAGTGGGTTCACTGATTTACTTGGTGAACACCAGACCAGACATTTTCTATGCAGTTAGGCAACTGATTCAAGCTATGGTTAAGCCGACCAAGCTCTTTTGGAAGGTGGGGAAGCATGTCTTGAGATATCTCGGGGGCACTACAGAGTATGGATTATGGTACAGACGGACATAGGGAATGAAGCTTTAAGGCTTCACTGATGCAGATTGGGTAGGCAGTCCATTAGACAGAAAGGGCACATCAGGAGGGATCTTCAGCATAAGATCCATAGTAGTTTCTTGGTACAGCAGGACGCAACGATTTGTGGCACTCAGTTCAGCTGAGGCAGAGTACATGGAAACAAGTCAGGCTGCATGTGAAGCCATCTGGATGAGGAATATTTTGGTTGGTTTGTTTGGTTCTCATAGTTAACTAATCGAGTTGTAGTTAGTGCATTAGTTTAATGCATGAGAAATTAGTTAACTCTATTTATTGAATTAGAGTCAGTTGAACTAGTTGTAATTGTTTGTTGCACTAGTGAGAGATCAAGTGAATTAAATTAGATTTAATTCACATGCAGTGATCTTCCATACAACTGATGATTTAATATTAATAGTTGCATGCATGTCAGTTTGAGTGGAGACCCAGTTGAGACAAATGTTAAAAGGATGTTAACTATCAGTTGTATAATTAATAGGTTGTCCTCATCCAGTAAGACAACCATAGGATTTCCCATGAGAATTTTGTAGTTTTGGAATGCTAAAATTCCTAAAGAATAGGGATTGTATTCCACATGAATTGTGCAAGCAATGTAGGCCGATTAGAGGCAATAAATTGGCTAAGTGTTGGTCCATTTTGTCCGGGTCAGTGTGAGACAGTTGTGAGAGAGCAGGAGACTCTTATGAGAAGAGTGCATTGTAATTGTTTCATGATTCCTGGTTGAATATACAATAGAAGATAGAGGGTTTTTGAGCAGCAAGATTTCCCCAGGAAAATATTTTTGTTGTGGTTTTATTTGCTTCATTCTTTACTTGTTGTGATTAGTGATTGTGTTTATTTTTCGCAATTGATTTGTAGAAGGATTCAATATATTTCTTTAGTAAATTGCTTGATCGGATTGAATTCATTGATATACATATTTTTTGTATAAATTATACAGATCAAACACTAAACATCACCGCTCACAAATAGATCACAAATCAATTCACCAGTATTTGATGTGGATAAAACCCTCGAAGGGGGAAATAGTCCATGACCTGAGCCAATGCGACCACTTCAGGAAATTTATTAATATGAAGAACGAAAATTTACATAAGCTTCTCTCATAAAAAGTTACCAGACAAATGACCCTCCGTGCTCTTTAAATAGAGATCATGGATCAATCGGGTGTTAAACCACAGATCAAGTGTTGGTAATACTGAGGAGAGAGTGAACCGTCAGATCACTACATATCGTGATCGTCGGATTATAAGTTACAAATGTACATAGTAAAGAAACACACTTTACCTAACTCTACATTAGACCAAGCTATACTTAAATATTTCTTGTGTCGGAATATCCTAACAAATATGAAGCCAATATACAAATATGCTCTGAAGGACTGCTCGAACTAGAGACAGACTCCCTCCTAGGGAGAGCCACCTATGTGCCCATGATAAAAGTTTACGGTGGAATTTCACTATAAGATAGTTGTAGTCCTTAATTCCATACCAATTAGGTTTAAGCAAAAATACAAGATATTTAAAACCTACATCCAATGCAATGCAAATAAAAACAAAAATCTGAGAAATCTCTAGTACAAGTGCATCATTTGGGTAATCATGAATCATATGAGATTTAGAATTATTCATAAGGAGTCCAAAGACAGATCCAACTAGGTCGATAATACCATATATTTTTCTCCATTCCATAAAATAGTAACCCATCATCGACAAAAATCATATGAGTAATTATGACTTGTCTAGTAATAAAGATAGCTGTCAGTGACCCATATATATGTGCTTGCAAGCGAAATCTACTAAATCCCTCAATAAAAATAATGAAAATAAGGGGTGATAAGGTGCATCCTTGTTGGAGACCCCGAGAAGCAAAAAAAAAAATTAGTAGGAAGTCCATTAAGCAATATGGTAAAGTTTGCAGTAGATACACATAACATGATCCATTTTTAAACTTGATATGAAATGCCAATTTTGTGTCGGACCAGCCGAAGAAAGGTCCAATCTACAAAATCAAAATATTTTTGTAGGTCCATCTTCATAATAATCACCTTATATTTGATAGTATGTACGATATCCTGAGCAATAGAAATCACATCTTAAATTTTTCTTTAACGAAGAAACCTGAATTTTTCTTGAGTGATACCATCACAGAGTGTAGGTTTCAGCCTATTAGAAATGATTTTGGAAATAATTTTGTATAGGGTGTTGCAAAGGGATATAGGATTGTAATAAACAAAATTTGATGTATGTGAAACCTTAGGAATAACCATAATGAAAGTGGAGTTAATATCACCAAAGATATAACTGATCTCTTGAGTTTCCAAAGAGTGTACAAATGTCAATGGACAACCCCCATTGTAGACAATCTTTGATATTCCCGGTGAGCAATTTCCAAATATATCCGGGAACTCAACAATAAGATGTCTAATATTTTGAAAACCTAGGAAGCGAAAATGAATTGCCCAATAGTCATGCACCTCCAAATATATAAGCCACCACAATTGATCTCCGCCTTTGTGCAAAGCTCAGAAATGAAGTCCACCTCCACCAAAATACATGTGATATGTTTATCTCTCTGTAACAGGCTTGCTTCCTCTAGGAAAGAAAAATTACCAATGGAATTGTTGATCATCATCAATGATTCATGTGACTAAAATACGAGGGGTAAAATAGGGAGTTTACCCAAACCAATTTCTTTGATGGAAATACCAAGTATGGATCAAATCCCATATGCCAGTGATGTAAAGAGAGGAAACCACGACCATGAACCCAATAGGATCCCGAAATCTTCACAACATCGTCATCATTAATAAAGTGGAAGAAGAAGCATTGAGTGTACAAAATGTTGAAGAGAGGAGAGTAATTAAGAATAGATTACCATTGTTATTTAACCCAAGATGTTCTCTAAGAGTCATCCATTAGAAGATAAGAGAACTTATCCACCAAAGCTCAATTTTGTAATCCTACCACCCATTCCCAACAAACATCAAAACCAAAAATGATTTTTTGATAATTCAGATCAACCTTAACTGTCTTATTTTTCTCTGAACGATGGAAAACTATTTTCCATGGATTACCACATTTAGGTTCAATAACCGATGGGGATATTGAAACATTAGAATCCACGTGTATATTTTCATGTAGATAACATGTCCCAGAAGGATGGACTTCAGACTTGGGAAACCACTACTCTTTGCCTCAATAGTCACATGTCTTAATGCATCGAGTAATGACATGTCACCACACCAGTTTCGTTTAGTGAAAATTGCTATCCTACTAATATATGTAAAGGAAAGTTATACTACTAACACCACTGACACTATGGAATCACACTTATATGTTCACCAAAGTAGGGAGCATTACCAAAAAATACCTTATGTAGTAGTGTATAAAAAAGCCTCGGTAAAATATGTAGACAAGGTAAATTAATGTCACTTATCAATTATAGACCCCACACCATGTAGGTCATCACCAACTCAATCCACTAGGACACCCCTTAAAATACAATATAATGACTAATCACTGCTGACCAATGCCCTTCATAAAATCTCATCAAGCACACAATCGACAAAGATATTAAATGGCGAAAGAAAACCATTATTGGATTGTCCCTCATATAATTAATGGACAACTTGGAAAAAAAATATCCCCCCAGACCAATTAATGACCCCAGGAGACTCCTTCATGATCAAATTCAAAATTCAAATATGTTACCAACTCCACCAACCAAAATGAATGCACTTACGTAACAACAAAGTTCCTTGGAGATCCCCTCATTGACCAATACGAAACTAGAGAGGAGCATGAAGATCCACAGGGACAAAGGTCCATAGGAAAGACCACAAAAAACAACCAAGTGTGTCTCAGATAGACCACAGAGAAGACCGACAGGTAACAACTAAGATCCTTGGAAATCCCACAATTGACCAATCCCAAACCAGAGAAGAAGCAGAAAGATCCACAAGATAAAAGGTTCAGAAGAAAGACCACATAAAAAACTAGCTAGTGTGTTTGAGATAGACCAAAAAGAATACCAACAACTAGAGTGGAAGACAAATTGTTATTAGTGTAACTTGAAACAAAAAAACCAGTAGAGATCCTTGATATCATCCGAAATCAGGATAAAAAATTAATCTAGTACAGATAATTATGCTTATACGTATTGCAACCAACAGCACCAACAACTTCACTAGTTAAGGCTACATTAATCCATCTACCTCCACACTTGCATTCAAAATTAATGCCATTGTGAATTTTGTGACTAATGCTTCCACAATCCAATATTTTATACTCAGTGTTTTCTTCTCGCAAAATTTGTCGTAGATATTTTGAAGTAGGTATATTGTCTGGAAACAGATATTCTGTAATTTTCCTCCACCATCCTTGTAGAAATTATGGTGTACATTTGCAACTAATCATGACTTTTTAATCATAATCACAAGACACAAACCTACTCTACTACTCTGTGAAAGTTAATTCATAATTTAGAACAAAATTATCAAACATGCAATAAGAATTAACACACATGCACACAATATTTTTCCTGGGAAAAGAAATATGCTAAAAACCCCAATGCCTTCTTACATTAATATGATTAATAGATATCTATTACAGTTTCTTATCTCAATTGAACACAACCTGCAAGTGAATAACCTATCTCTCTACTCACTGAGAAGCTATGACCCAAAGTTAATCAATGTCTGCTTTTTCTTGAGACCCTATTTCCTTACACAATTCCTTGAGAAATTAGGCCTCTATTATTTAGGAATTTTTCCAAAATGGATTGTGCAATTCCCAAGGTTGATCACCTGAATGCATGCAACACTTGTACACTCAAGACTAGTCTACAACTAATGTTACATTGCCTTGGAATCTCCACCATAGATGGGGAGCTCGAATTTTCTACATGCACTAGCTATTTTGGGCTAATTGATCAGTTAACTAGATGATATTGACTTTAACTGAAGACCCACTCCACAACTAACCTTCCACTAGTTCTTCCAACAGTTGGAACTAGTTAAATGGAAAACAATTTGAGATAAAGTCCTTAATATGGATTCCCATTTGGATTCAAAACATAAACATAGTTCTTATAACATTGTGAATAATCTAGATAATTATCTTACAAAAGATAACCACAGAAGATTGAAAACTAACATAATTTGAGATATCTAACTTTGATTGCGATAAATTGTAAATCACACATGCTTAATTGAACTCTAGCACCTCCAACTCGAATTCACTGAATTTACTGAATATGTGGAAATTCAAATTTTCTCAATTTAATAAAGGAAAAAACAAATTGATAAGTTCTTGCTGCATTTTTCAACAATCCTTCAGGTGAATCTAATCCATGTTGTCGATGACCGTTAGGAGTTCTATCACAACAATGTGTTGATAATAGAAACTAGCGGATAGATGTAGCGTTCAAAATAAATGAAACAGTGAAAAAGCACATATTAAAACACAATCGATGGACACCTCGAAAAGTACTAAAACTATGTTACCGTCTATCCACATTTAGCAAAAGTGTCTCCATCACTCCTCCCACCAAGCACACCTTTTTTTTGGCCTGAGCCATCTCCCTAAATCGCATTAGTTGTTGTTGGCCTCCATCGCTTTGCTTCCTGAAGAACCCATCAATAGTGTAAAGAGAAACCCTTAATCCTTTACCTTTACCCGTTTTACAAGGGTCTCGTATTGAATATTTTAAGACAAAATATTTATTTTATCTTAAAAAATTATCTTCAAATCCCCCTCTATGTAGTAGTGTTGAATGCAATGACAAACAAGTTGTCTCTAATCGTATCATCAGAGATCGAATGGACATTAAAGGAATTGATGTCTGAGAAATCTTCCCAAGAAAAGTTGTCGTGTTCTTTAGAGTCGACCACGCCAAAAAAACAAAGATTCCAACAAATTGTTATCTTTTTATAAGATAACATGAATGGTAAGTGAAATAGCAGCTTCGATATTAGCGCGAGAGTGTAGCAGCTTGTAAGCTACCGGACTTAGGGCACACTGTCAGAGTCAATTTTGAAGTTGTTAGATAATATTGTCTTAAATTGATATGGTTTTGTCTTAATTTTCAATTGTCTTAAATGAGTTTCATCTTAATTTCCATTGTCTTAAGTGGCCATTGTGTTAAATATAAAGTTTTTTTCTCAAAATATTTTTGTCTCCAATTGTTTTTGTCTTAATATTGTCTTAAATTGATATGGTTTTGTCTTAATTGTCAATTGTCTTAAATGAGTTTCCTCTTAATTTCCGTTGTCTTAAGTGGCCATTGTGTTAAATATAAAGTTTTTTTCTCAAAATATTTTTGTCTCCAATTGTTTTTGTCTTAAATATAATTATTTTTCTTAAAATGTTTCTGTCTTAAACTATTCTTGTCTTAAATATAAAGTTTTTTTTTTTTTTTTTAAATATTTTTCTATCAAACTTTTTTTGTCTTAAATATAAAGTTTTGTCTTAAAATATTTTTGTCTTAAACTTTTTTTGTCTTTAATATAAATTTTTGTCTTAAAATATTTTTGTCTAAAACTTTTTTGTCTTAAATATAAAGTTTTGTCTTAATTTTTTTTTTCTTAAACTGTTTTTGTCTTAAATATAAAGTTTTTTCTTAAACTATTTTTGTCTCACACTGTTTTTGTCTTAAATTTTATATTTAAGACAATTCAATTGATATTAAATTTCATTGTAAAATAACTAAAATAAAAAGTGACTATTTAAGACAAAAGATTACTTTTGTATTTAAAAAAATGTCTTAAAAGTTCCCTTGGTGTAGTAGTTCTATGTTTATGGCTAATTTCAAAATTCTAGACATTTTACATCCTATTAATAAGCCCATCCTTCATGGCCCAAATTTTCCTACCATGCCTACTAAGATTTTTTCTAATGTTTATAAATTTGAAGGTCAAGGTGGAGAGGGCCCCTTATACCACATGATGAACTCCCACATGTTATTCTGCCAATAGCACAATCAAGGATATTTTTAGGGTTATACTATTCCAATGTAGTCAACTTATAATTTCATCTAAGTTGTTTATTGAAATTTTCCCTTGTAAGAATTTGAGTCATTACCTAAGGTTTGCTTAACTTTTTCAAATATTTGTTTGAAATGACACTAGAATTTAACTCTTAACCACATGTCATCAAAACAACTCCACTACATAATCAACCACACCCATAAGTGGAAATGTATGATAAGAATTTTAAAATTTGACTTAGATGAGAAAATTCACATACATTATTTCTTGAAATTTTTCCTCTTAGCTATTAGGAAAGAGTCACCATTCTTTCTAGAGGAGAAATATATTATGTCCAAATTTTATTTTAGGTGTGACACATCACAGGAAAAGTTCTAGGTGATGTGAAATGGAACATGATTACATTTTTCACATGCAAAGCTTAAACGACCCACAACAAAGCATAGTTCCATTTTTGCGCCAAAAATCATTTTCCCTACATTATGTTACACACAAAATATTTTTCCATGTGTCATATCACATCTAAAATCACTTTTCCCATGACACAATATGCATGACCCCTGATTTCTCTTTATTTGGACACAACATTCATCGCATCTTGTCAATTTATGCTAGTAACATATTAGATTACTCAAAAATTTATTTTTTTGTGGCACATCACATTGCATTTAAAATTTCTTTCCATGTAAAACATTGCATCACTTCAAAAATTCTCTATTTTTCACATTTCACTTCCTAAAAGAACTTCTTTTCATTTTTTATTTGTCACAAACTTTTTATCTCTATGACATGTCACACATGACCAATATTTCCTCCTTTGTGGCATATCTCGTGAGATTATTTTTTTGTGTGATCTGTTGCACCTAAATTTATTGGAAGTACATTTATTTTACCTTTTATGCGTTAGGTTTTTAAATGTTAAAAATTTTTTGTAAAATGAAGAGTGAAATTTTTGAATCTCTATAGTTCTCGTTAGCTCATTATTCAATGAAAACTCCAAAGCTAACCAAATAATTGTTCTAGTTAGCTCCCAAATTCAACTAACTAGCATTTGATAGTTATGCATTCCTTCCAATGACTTCATAGGTTTTTTTTTCCTTGCATTTATTTATATACATAAGGAGCTATATTATATGGGTGAGGAGATGGAACTTATTTTTTCAAAGTAATGAAATGCCTTAATCGAATGATTAGTAGCCTTGGTTGTTTCTATGGTAGACAAACTCCTTTAGCCCAAATAAGAAAACAATCGGTGGGAACCTATGGCAACATATCTAAACCCTATGCCATTTGTTTGGGGATATACCAAAGAAATACGATGAAACATGACCCAATGTATGAATGATCCCTGCAAAAATTGAATTTTTGTTTTTGTTTTTCATAATTTTCTTGTTGTGCTAAATAACCTTCGTTTTCAAACATATTATCTTGCCTATTATGCATTTTTAGAAATGATGCATGATAGCATAAGGTTTGAATTCCACGAAGGTATTGGATCATTCTTATCACATCCTTTTGGATTACCAACTATCTATACTACTAGCAATCAAGCTACCTTGCATCCAGAAATTCTAAGCAAGATGAATGAAAGGTCCATGAGGGTTAGCATGGTACTTGTACCCACATTGTTAGCTTAAGTGTGTGAGGGTGGGGTTGAATTTCCTCAAAATAAGTGATTTTCTATACATAGCCCTATATCAAAACTACACAAGAGAAATAATAAAATACTACCACTTAACCATAATAACATTAATATAAATCTTAAGAGTGTAGGATTTCAAATTGATTCCAAAAAAATGTTGGCTTAAGGGTTTAATTTGGAATGTAAGCGCATAAAATTTTCAACTCACAGGTATTTGAAATCTTCCAAATATTGTTCCATCTCATAAGAAAAATTTTTAATTATTTTTTATGCAACCACTCACTCTCGACTCTACTAATTAACTCAAAAATTTTAAAGTTTAATATCCAATTTCTTCTTTAAAAAAAATCACAACTTATATATTATACTAGACATATAATATGGACACTTCTTATCCTAGAGGTTTTTAAGTTCTTCCAAAAGGATTACATATGGAAAAAATTCCCAATCTACTCGCAATCACACCCCCTAACCAACTCACCCTCCTCCTCCTCCTCCTGCACACCCCCCCCCCCCCCCCACCCCCTCCTACACACAAAGAAACATAATAACAAATATAACAAATATTTGTCACCTTATAGTTATTATAAATATTGAGAGAATATACTTTGAAATATTATACTTCTTTGTATCATTGATGAATAACCGCCATTATTTACCAACAATGATATGTCCACTCAACTTTTTTCCCTTTGTATTTTTAAAAAATATACATGTCAATAAATGGGTATAAAAAAGTTGTCAAAAGTTCATTTTTGATGATCAATGAAGCAAATTATGGAGGTTAAAATGTAAGCCAAAGGCGTAATTCTTTCAATTGGAAGTGTTTGAAAAAAAAAAAAATCTTTAAATTTCTTAAAATATACATGTAAAAAATGGGTATAACAGATATGTCAAAAGTTCATTCTTGATAATCAATGAAACAAATTATGGAGATTAAAATTCTAAGTAAAAGGCATAACTCTTTCAAGTGGGAGTGTGTAAAAACCAATCTAAAGACTTAAGGAAAAATGTCTTTAACTTCTCCCTAATTTGAAGTTTATTAATTTAACTTTGAGCATTTGTTGAATATAAAAATGCATGTCCCCTTTATTTTGGATTTTTATCCTTCAATAACTTTGTCATATATTAATTTTCTCTACTTTGAAATTTGTAATGAATTTTTTTCTTTCCCTTAAAACTCATGAAACTCTTTAAAATATGCATTAATTAACCGTCCTCTTTGAAAATTAATTTTTCTTTTCTTAGACCAAGTCCCGCCCAATTTATATATTACAAAATTTATCATAAACGAAATAAAACTATGAAATATTTATGCATATTGGTAATTCTTCTAAAATGAAATTTGAGTATGTCGTTAAGACTTGTTATTTAATTACTATTTTCATTTTTCATTAAGTTAAGAATTATTTATCCTGGGTGCGGGTGCAAACATATGAAAAGGGGATGATGGGACGTGGGTATAGCAAGTGGGGAAGCCACTTGGCCACCCACGATCCCGCCATTAGAATAAGCTGGCTCGATCACCATACAGGAATTCAAGTCGAGATCATTCCAGGCACACTAAACCACACAGCATTAATTCCCAGTCGTAGTCGAGATCACTCCATTTCACTCGCTTGATCCTCCGTTATGAATGCTCTGCACATCACTGCTGTGAACTTTAATGAGGTTTCAAGGCAGGGAGAGCCTCGAGATAGAGACACTCAGAGTTTAAGGATGGACGCTGGAAATCGAGGTCTAGACATTCCTCCACCACCGTTGCAGAGAATTTGTTCGGCCTTGGAAATGCAACCCTGCGTTCGCACTGCCACTGGAAAATGTAGTCATCTCAGCTGCTATATTGATCTTGGGGACGGGCTCCACCTCTCCCACACAGGCCACTGCAATAGAGCTGCTGTCAATCTGGATTTTCTCCTCTCCCTGTCCAACTCTGTCAATTCGCCTCCCTTGTCGCCTTCGTCTTCGCCCTCCACCATGCCACGCCTGAGACATCGCATGAGATGTCGAAGAGGAAGCTCCAGGGGCCGAGTCCATCGCACACCCTCCACCTCCAACTCGGATTCCTCCTCGCCTTCCTCGGAGTAATTTTTTGATAGATATCCGCATACTCGCAGTGGGCAAGGGAGATTCCACCATGTCAACCCTGCTCAGCATCCCCCTGTCAATTTGTCTTCCAACACTCCTCAAACATCCCAATTTTTCTTTAATTTTTCTTTGAACAAGCCCTGTATCATTGCCTCGATTTCGGTTGTCTTCACAGAAGAACCCCAACAAGCTGTTCCCAGGGAGCTTCAGACAAGAGCTTCTTCAGTTCTTGCTCAGGATTTGGACAAGCCACAGCAGTAGGAACCCAAGGATAAAGGCAAAGCACTTGCAGGAGAGGAGAATGTCGACGTAAAGCACTCAAAGCAATGTGATGACCCAAGTGCGGACAAGAAACAGGAAGAAGATAGTATGGAGGCTTACAGGTGCTTTATCATGGAGGAAACCACTCCTCAGCATGATTCTTAGTCTTTACATCAGTGTTTGTCTTTTGGTTCAGGATTCCCATGTGGATGGGATTATTTTTGTCTTTCATGTTTTAAATTTCAGTAGTCTTAGTTTTTTATTTATCAACTTGGAACTTTACAGTGGACCGCATTATTATCGCCCCTGCGCGGGCAGTATGGTAGATTTCTGTCAAGTCTGGACTGGTTTTCCATCACGAGCAATCTGTTTTGGGCGTTTTTTGCTGAATATGCCTCTCTCATAGGAAAAGACATCGCTGAGACCCAGCTATAAAATATTTTTCTTTTCTTAATAGATTAAACTAACTTAGAAAAAAAAAAGTTAAGAATTATTTATAAAAAAAATCTTGATATACATAGATATCAGAAGAAAAAAGATTTATTAGTGCTACAAGCAAAAAAAAACTAATGAGACAGAACAATTTTTGGGCAGAATCTTTAGGAATTCACATTGGCTACTCTTTATCTTCATCCAGGAAAAAGAGATGCCCGTGACTACAATGGCTAGCTTGTGGTCTATTATACTCTCTTGCGGAGTCCTCTTGTACCTCTTTATGTTGCATGCAATATTCGAATGATGCTTAACCTTGTGCCCTTAGTGCCATGATGAATGAAGTGATGAAAGCACATGCCAAATATAATGAGAACCTAGAATCCCATTTGTATGATTTGGCATCATATCAAAACAGAAAAAGATTGCCCCCTCATGAGCACCTTCCTTAGAAATATTGTTTGAAATAATTTTTATTATTTGTTATATAAATTCCTAATCTCAATGCTTCTTCATTTACTTCTTCATAATATTTAATCTTAAAACCTAATAGAGAATAAACATCACATAAACCAATAGATTTTATTTACATCTCATAGTTCTATATAATTTAATAAATTAAACTCCTTACTTTCTTATATATTAAGTGCTTGTTTATTTATTTTATCTACTAATGTAATATATGTTTTTGTATTTTTGTTGGAATCTTCTTTTAGAATTTTGGCAAGGTATATAAATGTTTTTGTCTTTTTGTTGACTCTAAAATTTTGACATACAATGAGTGCTAAATGAATTATTTAAAAATAATGAGAAAATAATGAAAAATTTGTATGTTACACTTATTTCTCATAAAAAATAATTATAAATAAATAAATTATTTAATACAATTGAATCCCAAAAAATAATATCAAAAATAATAAATTTTAAAATTGAAAATACAGCATAGGCTAATATTATATCTAGATGGAGGAGATTAAAAAATAGTAATTAAAAATACATAAAACAAAAATTGAATCACTTATTCATACTATGGATAGTTTTATATAATAATCATAATTAAGGTTCGCTAAGACGAAACAGTCGATGAACATTATTTTCTATGCTATTGGCCCATTAATGCGGTGGGCGGTCTTATTTTGCCACCGCATTAATGGGCTTGGCTCTTTTATACGAACACTACTACACCAGGGGCATTTTAAGACATTTGTTTAAGACAAAAGAAATCTTTTGTCTTAAAAAGTTACTTTTTATTTTAGTTATTTTCTATTAAAATTTAATATCAATTGAATTGTCTTAAATATAAAATTTAAGACAAAAATAGTGTGAGACAAAAATAATTTGAGACAAAACTTTATATTTAAGACAAAAACAATTTGAGACAAAAAAATTGAAGACAAAAAAATTTAATACAAAAGTATTTTAAGAAAAAAATTTATATTTAAGACAAAACGAGTTTGAGATAAAAATATTTTAAGACAAAAATTTATATTTAAGACAAAAGCAGTTTGAGACAAATATATTTTAAGACAAAAGCAGTTTGAGACAAAATATTTTAAGACAAAATTTTAGATTTAAGACAAAAGCACTTTGAGACAAAAATATTTAAGATAGAACTTTATATTTGAGACAATGGCGACTTAAGACAATGACAATTAAGATGAAACCCATTTAAGATAGTTAGCAATTAAGACAAAATCATTATCATTCGGAAGTTTGCATTGAAATATCCATGAGTGGATAGTGGATAAAATTATATTTTTTATTTTTGAAAATAGATATTCAAACCACATGAAATTTAATCATGTCATATTTATTTCTTTTATATTATATTTTTATTTTTTCATTAAACCACATTATAAAAATTTAATAAATAAATAGATAAAAATATTATTTTTTGGTTGGCAACTCAAGGGGATTTGAACTTTGAATCTCGTGTTTTAACCATAGGTGCTCCAACACTAATATTCTTGGGCATATTATGTTTTTTCCTGCTAACCGCTCCAAATACAACCTCTAAGAACTAGTAGGGTCCAAGGAAAAGAGCTACAAGTTCCCCAAATCCGATCTGCATTTCATGGACAATCACATTTCCGCCAAATGTCCTCCACATATTTTCCTTGGTGTATTGGAGTTTGAAAAATACATAGGATGCCACAAGTAATCCTAATCATAAGACTCAACTTTCCTAATGACTAGGAGGCCTTAAAAATAAAAATAAAACATCTTAACTTATGCCTAAAATTACTAAAATTTCCTATCCCAAATATGAAATTAGAAATTCTACAAAATTATAGGGCAACATTAAGGAAACCAACTATAAATATCTAAGACCTTATGGAGGACAAATACAAATTTTGAAATAAATTGTTGAAATTATGCTCTTGCATCAATAGCTACCAATGTATCCTTGTAGGCCACCCCCTTTAACAATAGTAATACCAATGTCCTTTACCTAGAAGGAACTCCTTACATAATTCTCTCTTAGATCCCCTTAACCCATTGCAATGATTGTCTTTGATGCCTACCTAGTTGCAAGCACATTAAGAAGCAATGACGTAGCATATTGCTGGTTGAGGATTTCGATAAGTATGTGATTTTGCTGACATCTTGTGACTGTCCCGTATGTGAATATATAAAATCTTGGATGCATGTCGCCCTGACACTATAACATGACTTAGTACTGCCTATCATACCATGTCACTCCCTCCTCGAGACACCTAGAACTCGCTAACACTCCCTGTCACACACTCTTATTCATTCATTTATGAATTTTGACCTAGTGCTCTGTTATGTTTTCCTGGCACTCCCTAACACTCCTTAGCACACATTGGCACACCTTGGCACTTGGAACAACTTTGTATGCTTCCCTAGCACTCTAACATGCCTTGGCACTTCCTAGAATACCATGTCACTCCCTTCTTAGCACACCTGGAACTGGCTTATACTTCATTTCCATGCATTTGAAACTAGTGCCCCCTTGTGTTTCCCTAAAACTTGGCCCTCACACTCCCTAGCATGTGTTCATGCCACACCCTGGCACCTGCCACATCTTGGCATGCCTATCATGCCTTGGAACTACCTAACATGTCTTAGTACTTCTAGGAATTCCTTGACACACCTTGGTATTCCTTAGCTTTCATGTCGTCATAGATAACCTTGCTTTTTTTGTGACTTGGGAACCCAACCAAGTCATTGGAAAATCGATGTTGTGTCCAGCCCAAAGTTTCCCTTTGTCTGAAACTACTTTGTCCAACCCTTTATATGTAACCATAGGCTTACCTCCTACAAGTCTTATTCTGACCTTCCCCTAACACACTTTATCCTTGAGACACTTGGAATTCGTTGACACTACTTGGCACACACTCTTATTCATTCATTTCCATGCATTTTGACCTAGTTCTCCCTTGCAATGTCTTGGCACTCCCTAACAGTCCTCAACATCCATTGACACTTTCTAGCATGTGTTAGCATGCCTTTTCATTCCTTGGCACGCATTGACACTCCTTAGTTATCATGCCCTCACAATTACCCTTACTTTTTTGGAACTTGGGAACCCAACCAAGTCTTGCCTTGACTATAACAACTTGACCAAGTTATGGTTACTACAACTAGATTGTGCCTTGTTCACCTAAGAAATGACTATAACTCCTCACCCATTTAACCCCCTAAACCCTAAACCCCTAACCCATTTAACCCCCTAAACCCTTAACCCCTAACCCCTTAAACCCTAATTCCCGACCCCTAACCCATTTAACCCCCTAAACCCCTAAAACCCTAACCCATTTAACCCCCAAACCCTAACCCCTAACCCCTAAAATACTTAACTGCTAAATCCCCTAACCCCCTAAACCTCTAAACCCCTAACCCATTTAACCCCCTAAACATGTAACCCCTTAACCCCTTAACCCCTAACCCCTAAAATCCTTAACTGCTAAATCCCCTAACCCCCTAAAACTCTAAACCCCTAAACCCATTTAACCCCATAAACCCTAAACATCTAACCCTTAACCCCTAACCCCTTAAGCCCTAATTCCCAACCCCTAACCCATTTAACCCCCTAAACCCCTAAAACCCTAACCCATTTAACCCCTAAATCCTAAACCTCTAAACCCTTAAACCCCTAAACCACTAACACCTAAACCCCTAACCCCTTAACCCCTAAACCATTAACGCTTAACCATTAACCCATTAACCCCTCACCCCTAACCCCTAAAATCCTTAACTGCTAAATCCACTAAGCCCTAAGCCCCTAATCCCTAATCCCTTAACCACTAGCTCATTATTCACCTAACCCCTAATTGCGCCTAAATCCCCTAACACCTAAGCCCCCAATCCCTAATCCCTTAACCAATAACTCATTATTCCTCTAACCCCTAAATGCACCTAAATCCCCTAACCCCTAAACCCCCAATCCATAACCCCTTAACCACTAACTCATTATTCCCCTAACCCCAATCTCTAATCCCTTAAATACTAATTCATTATGCCCCTAACCCTTAAGCCCCCAATCCCTAACCCCTTAACCACTAACGAGAATATACCACAGTGGGCATGCACAAGAAGATACCACAGTGGGCATGCACAAGAAGAAGAACCAAAGAAATCAAATTCAATAAAGGAAGCACAACCACCACTCCAAAATCGCTTCTCTAAAACACATACAACCGCAATAAATCCCACTGAAGCTTACAAATTTATCAAGCCCTAATTAACTTACTAACAAATTCAACAAGCCAACATGCTACAATTTGTTGAGTCACCCCCAAATCAATTAGTAATTATTGCATGAATGTACATTTGTTTGTAATTTTATTTAAAAGGTTGAAATTCTCTCAAGAGTGTATAGAATATATCCAAGAGTTAAAAAAATGGAAATTTTGCTTACCGCCACAAGGTATCATCACACCCGGATAGGTGAAAACATACAAGTCTAAATCTCTACCTCTAAGTCTCAATGGCACTTCAACATGTCAATAACATACTTGCAACAATGCTTAATGAGTTTTTTCTATTGGCTAAAGAGATGTACATCCATCCATCCAAAAATAAACATCTCAATCAATCCAACACCATAAATTGTGCTAAATAGTTCATCATGTTATTTCAAATATTACAATATGGTCTTATATTAGCTCACATATTCCTTGAATATTTGAAAGCCAAACTACCTTAGCATAGTATACCAGAAATATTTGTACTCTAAAAGACAAAAAAAGACAACAAACTAAAATAGGAACTTTAACTCTAATCCAGACACTTCATTCTTAGCAACATGATATCTAATGAAGATGATACATGGAAAAAAAGGCTTCATATATTGTCTATCACATGTCAAACCGAGTGAACAAACACATGCATAGAACACATCAGAAATAGGGTTCATAGATCGACATTTATTATATGGTTTCAAACCCTTCTTGTCTCCTTCAAGGGGGTTTCTGGAGGTCTTAAAAAAGACTTCCTTTTGCTAACCAAATGGATTGTTTCTTTCACACATGTATGGAAACGTACTTTCCAAATCATATTGTAATAGATTCATAAGGTGATATTATTGGTATTAACTACACCTTATTTGGAGACATCATTTTTATTGTAGGGGTTGGTACCTTTCAATTGGATGTGGTTGGTGATGTGAAGACTACTCAACCTCTAGTAAAGATTCATACTAACACTAACAAGCTTATGGATGCTTGTTTACAAATGGAGACGCCTCTAAACTTAACTCATTGGATTCTTTGTTTGTTCATGCTAATTATTTCTCTCAACTTTCCTTCTCCAAGGGGTTGAGACTATTTGCTTCATTTATTTTACATGGCCCGGTGAAAGAAGAAGAATGGAGATTGTCTCCACATCTTTTCCATTTCGCTAAGTTACAAATAAAAAGAGTCAAATTCTATAGCAAATAGACTAATAGCCTCTTGATACACCTTTAGTGAGCTATGCATAGCTCTCACCTATCAATGTAGCTCAATGAAATGACATCTAATAGCTCCAAGACACCATTATAAATGGACTAGTTGTGAAGCTGTTGTTAAATTATCGCCTCCAAATGTTCAATTATCATGAATTTTGGGGGAGGGGGATATTTTGGTGTATTGAACGGGGCAAGGGGACACAAGGGTAGCATGGATGGGTAGAAGTGAGAGGTTCGAGCATGGTTTACTGAGATCTATAATCCTAACATTAGAGAATGAGAAGGAGCCTTAGGGCCTTATGACATAGGGGGTAGGGGACCTATAGGTAAGGCAATGAGATAAATTTATAGTGGAAACCCCAATAGTTTTGACAAGGGGATTAGGGGTCACATTATCACAACCCATACGCACTTAACCCATAACCACTAAAATACCTATCCCTTTAACCCAAAGCCACAATCCCTTAACCCCTACACCCATAACTCATAACAAATTAACCCCTTGATCCCTTAAACCCAAAGACACTAACCCCTTAACCCCTAACCCCTAACTTAGAATCCTTGAACCCCATAAACCCTAATCCCATATCCTCTTAAACCTTGACCCTTAACCCATAACCCCTAACCCCTAAACTCATTAACCCCTAACCCCTTAACTCGCTGACACCTAAATACCATAACCCTTAGGCACTTAACCCCTAAATCCCCTGACATGTAAGCCCTTGATGGTTAATCTTTAACCCCTGAATCCCTTAACCACTAAGTCATTAACCTCTAACCCTTAAACCCCCTAACCTCTAAATCCCATAAGCCGTAACCCTTTACCCTTTACCCTTAACCCCTTGCTCCTAAATCCTTAAACCCCTTAACTCCTCTAAAAACTAGTAGGGTCCAAGGAAAAGAGCTACAAGTTCCCCAAATCCAATCTACATTTTATGGACAATCACACTTCCCCCAAATGTCCTCCACATATTTTCCTTGGTGTATTGGAGTTTGAAAAATATATAGGATGCCACAAGTAATCCTAATCATAAGACTCAACTTTCCTAATGACTAGGAGGCCTTAAAAATCAAACAACATCTTAACTTATGCCTAAAATTACTAAAATTTCATATCCCAAATATGAAACTAGAAATTCTACAAAATTATAGGGCAACAAGGAAACCAACTTCCTCCTATAAATCTCTAAGACCTTCTGGAGGACAAATACAAATTTTGAAATAAATTGTTGAAATTATGCTCTTGCATCAATAGCTACCAATGTATCCTTGTAGGCCGCCCCCTTTAACAATAGTAATACCAATGTCCTTTACCTAGAAGAAGCCCCTTACATAATTCTCTCTTAGATCCCCTTAACCCATTGCAATGATTTTCTTTGATTCCTACCTAGTTGCAAGCACATTTTGAAGCAATTTAGCATATTCCTAGTTGATGATTTCGATAAGTATGTGATTTTTTTTACATCTTGTGACTGTCCTGTATGTGAATATATAAAATCATTTTTTTTGTACCAGTTTAAGGACTTATACCATCAGGTGTGTGTGCTAACATGGATGGAACGCTAACTACATGTTGTATATATTGTAATGTAAATTAATAATCTCTTTTGGAAAAGGCTCCACTCATGATTCCATTTTGCAAATGCTTGCACTCACCAATTGTGGTCAGATTGGTGAGGTAGATTTTAAGGTCTCTTCCAATTTATAAACACATACAAAAAAGCATTGACAGACCTCTTGCTTTAATGCAATGGATACAATGTAAATAATTCTCCATGGAAAAAAAATTTCGGGGTCCCTATCATACCATGTTACTCCCTCCTTGAGATACCTAAAACTCACTAACACTCCCTGTCACGCACTCTTATTCATTCATTTACGCATTTTTACCTAGTTCTCTGTTATGTTTTCCTGGCACTTCCTAACACTCCTTAGCACACATTGGCACACCTTGGCACTTGGAACATCTTTGTATGCTTCCCTAACACTCTAGCATGCCTTGGCACTTCCTAGAATACCATTTCACTCCCTTCTTAGCACACTTGGAACTAGTTGATACTTCATTTCCATGCATTTGAAACTAGTGCTCCCTTGTGTTTCCCTAACACGTGGCCCTCACACTCCCTAAGATGTGTTCATGCCACACCCTGGCACCTGGCACATCTTGGAATGCCTATCATGCCTTGGAACTGCCTAGCATGTGTTAGTATTTCTAGGCATTCCCTGCCACACCTTGGTATTCCTTAGCTTTGATGTCGTCATAGATAGCCTTACTTTTTTTGCGACTTGGGAACCCAACCAAGTCATTGGAAAATCAATGTTGTGCCCAACCTAAATTTTGTGCCCAACACTTTCTGGCATGTGTTAGAATGCCTTTTCAATCCTTGGCATGCACCGACACTCCTTAGTTATCATGCCCTCACAATTACCCTAATTCCCGACCCCTAACCCATTTAACCCCCTAAACCCCTAAAACCCTAACCCATTTAACACACAAAACCCTAACCCCTAAAATCCTTAACTACTAAATCCCCTAACCCCCTAAACCTCTAAACGCCTAACCCATTTAACCCCCTAAACCTTTAACCCCTTAACCTCTACCCCTCTAACCCCCCTTCAACCCACCAAAAATATGTGGATGACACTCTTCTTATGGGCTCTCCCTCGGTTAAAGAAGCCCTTTCCTAGAAAAACAAAGAAAACACTGAATGGAGGGAATGACTCAAGGCCCCGGAATGGGTCCAGCAAAATCACTCTCAGGATTGGACTAACCTAGATGATGAGCTAAGGAAAAGAAAGATTCAAAGGGACAATTAGCCAGGCAAGCTAAGATGGGGTTCTAATGTGGCTGGCCACTTCAACATAAAAGAATCCTACGGCCTCTTATCTAACTCCACTCACATCCCCACTCGGGATATATGGTGTGTCCATCCCTTCACGTCGCCGAAATTTTTCACGTTACCGAACCTGGAAAATCAATGAACTCACGCAACCTTTAGGGGGGTCCTAGTATCTTAAAATATCATTTGTACGGTTGGGCATGCCGTATTTCCTCGTCCATATATGCTTCCACAGTCACGTTCCTCCCTGTGCCCATATCCACCATAATTTTTCCCCCAATACCTGGTTGAGAATAAATGGGTCTCTAAGGCCTAGTCCCCCTTCCATCTTAGGTTTTATGAGGTTCGACCATGCTACCAAGGACCATTTTTTCAACTGTTGGACCCCTCCCCAAAGGAATTTCTTGAATATTTCCTCCATTTTGCTGAAAATTGTTTGGGCGTGGCCATTCCAGACAGTTGGTAAATGGGGATGGATTGTAGGACGAATTTAAGAAGGATGGTGCGGGGAGCCATATTGAGGCCTCTAAAAGTCCAACTGTTGAGCTTGCTTTGAATTTTGTGGATAAGATGACTCCAGCAAACAATTTTCATAGAGCTTTCAGCAAGGGGAATGCCCAAGTATTTAGTGGGAAGATATCTGATACTAAATCCCAACACTCTCGCCATAAAGGTTTTGATATTTCCAACCTTATTAAAGAAGAAGATGGATAATTTTTCATTATTAGTAAGGGTGCCACAGGCTTCCATAAACACATGGAGTATATCTTTAATTTTTTTTGCTTCCTTCAGTGAGACATGACAAAAGAGCATAATGTCTTCAACAAATTGCTAGTGGGTAAGAGGGAGGTAATTTCCCCAGAGCCTAAGGCCAGAGATCTTAAGATTACGAGCTTCCTTATTTAAGAGCCGATCGGGTTTAAATAAGGTTTTGATGTTCATTTTAGATAGAATTCTGGAAAAGTGATCAGTAACACCTTGAATATAAGGAAGGGTTACCTTGGCTAAGGGAGGGGTGCAAGGATGGGTTTTTGGACGGGGATGGAGGCAAATATATCTTTAGTTGATCCTTCAGTTACATCATAACTTAATCCTAATTAACCGAGTAGTGACACATTAAAAATGCCTAATTAATCATGAAATTAAACAAATATGGATATGAGAGGGAAACCTCTAAACCCCTAACCCATTTAACCCCCCAAACCCTAAACCTCTAACCCCTAACCCCTTAATCCCTATTTCCCAACCCCTAACCCATTTATCCCCCTAAATCCATAAACCCCTAACCCATTTATCCCCCTAAACCCCTAAACCCCTAACCCATTTAACCCACTAAACCCTAACCCCATTAACCCCTAACCCCTAAAATCCTTAACTGCTAAATCCCCTAACCCCATATACCTCTAAACCCCTAACCCATTTAACACCCTAAACCCTAAACCTTTAAACCCTTAACCCCTAACCCCTTAAACCCTAATTCCGAACCCTTAACCAATTTAACCCCATAAACCCCTAAAGCCCTACCCCATTTAACCACCCTAAACCCTAACCCTAATCCTTAAATGCTAAATCCCCTAACCCCCTAAACCTCTAAACCGATCCTAACCCATTTAACCCCCTAACCCCTAACCCTTAACCCATAACCCCTTAAACCCTAATTTCCAACCTCTAACCCATTTAACCTCATACACCCCTAAACCCTAACCCATTTAACCCCATAAACCCTAAACCTCTAAACCCTTAACCCCTAACCTCTTAAACCCTAATTCCCAATCCCTAACCAATTTAACCCCCTAAACCCCTCAAAACCTTAACCCATTTAACCCCCTAAACCCTTAAACCCCTAAATCACTAACACCTAAACCCCTAAACCCCTAAATTGTTAACGCTTAATCCATAACCCATTAACCCCTAAAATCCTTAATTGTTAAATCCCCAAACCCTCAAGCCCCTAATCCCTAATCCCTTAACCACTAACTCATTATTCACCTAACCCCTAATAGCGCCTAAATCCCCTAACCCCTAAGCCCCCAATCCCTAATCCCTTAACCATTATCTCATTATTCCTCTAACCCCTAAATGCGCCTAAATCCCTAACCCCTAACCCCCCAATCCCTAACCCCTTAACCACTAACTCATTATTCCCCTAAGCCCAATCCCTAATCCCTTAACCACTAAATCATTATTCCCCTAACTCATAAATGCGCTTAAATCCCCTAACCCCTAAGCCCCCAATCCCTATCCCCTTAACCACTAACTCATTATTCCCCTAACCCCTAAACCCTAAACCTCTAACCCCTAAGCCCCTATTCCTCTAACCCCTAAGCCCCTAATCCCTAATCCCTTAACCACTAACTCATTATTCCCTAACCCTTATAACAATCCTTAAAACTCGTTGGGATTAGCCATTCCAAACGAAAGCTGGTCTAGTTGGGACCTACGATCAAGTTAATTCCCCCTTGTTGGCAAGGTGGAATTTTTGCCCTGTCAACAACCCTATAGTCCTTAATCCCTCTAACATATAACCTATATTATTGTTAATTCATATGAACTTTAATCCTAAGCCCTAATTCCTCTAAAACTTATAAGACCCAATCCTTATAACCCTTTCCACACTTAATACCTAAAGATTACAACCCTTATCCTCTAAAAGAATTTACCTCTCTAACATGTAATACATATAATCATTGACACCTGACCACTATACTCCTTAACACATATAAACCATAACCATAATACTATAACCATTATATCTCTTTACATTTTACCATCATAAACCCTAAATTTTATAACCTTTAATCCCTATCTCTTTTTAAACCCTAAAACCCCTAATATAACCTTATAACCCATATTTAAAATAATCCCTAATGTTTACAAACTTAGTCCTTATAATCCTTGCATTAAAACCCCTAACCTTATAATCCATATTTCCAACAATTCTTAGCCTTCACAACCCTTGGTCCTTATAATCCTTGCATTATAACACCAAAACCTTATCCTTGTAACTACAACCATCACTTAGTGACTATAAGCACCTTATCTTAAGCACAATGTACAAACTTGATCACCACTTTCATAGGAATTATCTTAGTCCAAGTTGACCATTGACATTGGCATGGACCTATAATTCCCCTAGTCATACTTGATTGGTGATCATTGTAGTACCATGGGTTTATTAAACCACAGATGAGATGACCACATAGGGAACTTGATTGTAGGATTATCCGTTGTTGTTGTAGGTGTTGGAACTTCGTCGCTAGTGCAAAAATGATTGCATGGTGACACAAAACTAATGCAATTTCGTTGGAGTATGTATCAACATGCCATGCCATGCACAATGCGTGATTAAGTAAACACTTAGGTGAATAAAAAATATCTCAATCATAACTACATGTTTATTAAACACCCATGTTCACTTTGTGAATATGGAGGTTAGGGGTGATATCATAGAGCCATTTAATACACTAGTAAACTTCCCTATAATGAGAAAAATTTGACGACACAGATAGTCATGATTCTCATTCATCCAAAACCACAATGAAATTTTGACAATACAGATTGACCTAGAACTTGGCAAAACTTGTAAAAGCATTGTTCCACTATGAATGAGCTTTGGATCATAGTAAAACTCTGCCCATGCCTAAAATTTCTACTAAATCATTACCAAATGATTAGCTTATTTTGTGACACTAGATAAATTTTAAAGAACTACCCAATCTTATAGCAAACTTCTTTCTAATTTTTGATATATGATGATAAAAAGAGCTAAAATTCTTATTGATTTACAACTTTACTTGTTTTTTTTTTACTATTTAAGTTGATCATGAACCAAACAAAACTTTTAAAAGATATTTTTTCACCACGAATAAGCCATAAATTGTAGTAGACTCTACTTATATTTACCTTTTCTACCAAATTCTTACCATCTTTATTAGTGGAAAGAAAATCTATATACTTCCAAAACATGAGTTATTTTAATAATTGACCTTTGACTAACCACATGATCTTTATATTACCACTTCATTCTCATTATTCATATTTATATTAGTGTTTTAAAATATTAAATTAATATAAATTTAGAAATACAAACATAGTTATTTTGTAAAGAACAAGACTCTCATATTACGAAAGATCTACAAAATAATTCCAAACTGTACACAATATTTACGAATTGACATTATAAGGGACCAAAAATAATTAATTGTAATATAAATTACATCATGTCTACATGCCACACAACATTTCAATAGGAGTCGGCATATGGAGACTATAGCAATGTTATAAATACCTCTAAATATTTGATCATAATAAATTACAGTATATTGAACAAAATTGCTACAATTCAAAATATATTATAAACTGAGTATGGTAAGGGCGAGAAACCATAGTTTAATTACAAAAAAAAATCATACACTGTATGTTTGCATCACATATTTTCCGTTGAAAAGAAAATCATAACAGATACACCCGATGGGTTTCCATTATGAGAGAAGACTAAAAATTGGTCGAATGGTAAATTGTGAGATTCCTTCTATGTCCAAAAAACTTGAACAAGTAACCTAAAATTCGAAGACCATAAATTTCTTTCCAAAAATGAAATGAAGTATCTTTATATTAGTGTTATAAAATATTAACTTAATATAAATTGATTGATACATAGTGACTTAGTGATACATATTGACTTAGTCCAAACTTTCTTCCGGGTTCTGATTCTGAAAAAATTGATTGGTATGCGAAACTGCTGCGAAATATATGGCGAGAACGAAGAAAATAAAAAATAGGGTTTTTAGATTGAGGTCCCTTGACTAGGCCAACAACACTTATTGTCTTTATGATGGCGGAGGACTTCAGTTCCCGATACTTCTCTCAGCTTCTCGTAGGACCGCAGATCAAACCCGCAGGGCCAAGAACAAAACCTGAAGCCCTCATCACCCACGGGCTTTAACGACAACAACAACAACAACATGAGCGGTAAGGATAATGATCCTTTTATTATTTCAGGCTGTTTGCGGTTGTATTGGTGCTGACGAGAGGTTTTTGGCAGGCCATAAACCGCCTACGAGGACTGGTGGCGGAAATTTTGCAGAGAGATTGGCTACCCGAGGGGATTCAATGCGCCCAGATTGAATACAGCTCGGTTTAAGTTCTTGTCGTCTATTTCTTCACCTGGTGGGGTGAGATCTCCTTATTTGACCATCCCCATGGTCTCAGCCCTACTACGGGACTGGAGGCTTCAGCTTTGTAAGTTCCTTTAAGTTCTCCATAATTTGTCTAAACTCTTTATGCATTTCACTTTTTTTTTAATGTACCAGCGGGGTATTTTTATGAACTCCTATAACGCATTATTTATACATGATTTTTCTAGCATCACAATGCAACCTCCTGGTTCGGTTCAGTCTACAGGTTCCTTCACAAAATCAAGAAGCCAAAGCCATGGAAATAGTGACGCTTACGGAAGAAATTCAATTCAGAAAATGCCCAGTAAGAGAAAACTGCAAGTTACCCTGCTGTGAAGAAAAAAAAGAACCTAGGCACCTCTGTTTTGGAGAAAATTTCTTCTGAACCTTCCAAAATAGGGCATCATGCATTTAATTCCAATTTGGTAGAAGCACTCTTAAAGCTCAGCGCTAAAGCTGGTAGAGAAGAGAGAGTTTATTCTCTGTTGCATAGATTGAGATCTAGTATTCGACAGGTATCTCCATCGACTGCGAATGTTATAGAGCAATGGTTCAAGAGAAAAGTGGCGAAAGAGGTGGGTACTACTAGTTCGGATACTAGAAAGATAGAGAATCCAGTGTAGCTAGAGGAGGAGGGTGGCACAGGCAGGGCTGGTTGAATAAAGGGGAATGGAAAATTAGGCACACCACTATGACCCATAAGGGGGTTTGCAGATGCTGCAAGGAACAATTAGTTACAATTGATATTGATCCATCAGAGACTGAAAATTTTTCCAAATCTATTGCAGCTTTAGCTCTTGAGAGGGAGCCCAAATTCGAGTTCACCACATATTAGGAGTGGTTGGATAATCATGGACCATATGAACCTATTATTGATGGGGAAAATTCCAGTGGATCAGATTCCAACGGTTCCTTCCAATGCTCTGCTTCAAATTCCAGTGGTTCAGCTTCCAGCGGTTTAGCTCCAAATAATGGGAGGAGGAATCGGGCAGAGGCAACAGAAAAAGAACGACACGATCACCTTTCAAGAACATGAAGATGGGCCGCTTCTGGTGACTGACGGGTTTGCGCAGGTGCTTTGAGCTCGAACAATCAATCATACAAGTAAGCATCATTCAGTCATTCATTCTGTACTTGTTATGTTTGTGTTTTTTCTCTCCAGTATTATCAATTATTTTGTGACTGAGATGGTTGCATGTCCTCTGAACAAGGAGATTATATCGAAGAATGGTGCAATGTGTGCTTCTGAAATAATTCAGAACTCTGTTTGAAGCAATATTTCTGCTGGTTTTCAAAGTTTGCAGGTGCAGATGATGGGTACTAGGGCATTGCCTATGGTTTTTCGTCTTATTGTCGATTGTTGCACTCATGGATAATAATAGTACATGAAATGTGCATTTAAAGTCTGAACTCCTTACCACTAGCTGGCATGTGGTTCACAATACCCATTAGGTCAACACATATGCTTATCTTTCGCGTGAAATTAAAAAAAATCGCGGAAAAGTGAAATGGTGGAGGCCTTTAGCTTCAAACCGGCTATTTTTCATTCTCAGTGCCTCAACCCTTTCGTTTGTGGTTGTTATTCATGTCGTGTTTGGTATTAAAAACTATCACCAGTGTTATTTCCCTATGATACGGTTCCCTTCTACATTAATAATACTTCTTCCTAGACTTTCTATGTCTGTGTTGTGAATGATTCTACATGAATAAATTTGGAAGACATAGTTGGTTTATAAGTTATTACCTGCACTATAGGCTTTGTCAATTTAGAAGTTGACTTTAGGGTGCAAATCCTTGGGTTGATGTGATAGTATCGTCCATTACCTCTGTACTAATATCCCTAATGATTTTGGTGTCAGCCCTGTTGGGCCCTTCAACCAGGGATGGAATTTGACGGGAAATTCATGGGCGATTTTGCGTGTCAAATACAGCCAAAAATTTTTCATGCCCGTCAACATTATTTGTTAAAATCATCAAAATGGGTACTAGAGTTGCAGAAACTGTCAAATTTGGTGGGTGTTTCAGATATGAAATCCCTACCCTGCCTTAAACTTTTATTCCTTATATGATTATCCATGCTCTTTTTGTTGTTATATACCACTATGCAGTTTCCCACCGTGCATACCCATTATTTAAGGTGCATGATAGCTGTGCAAGATAGAAGTGAAAGTGAAGAAAACATATTCGAAGCGTACCTTGATACCTTTCTATGGGTTTTATATCACCTTATCCTAGCCTGCCTTTGCTCTGTCTATCACGGAGTGGTTTGTCATACTCATTAACGGGGTGGCTTCAATACCACTCGAACATCAAACTTCTGCAGCAAGGATCAATTGGGTAGCTACTACACCACTCCAACATCAGATCTCAGCAGCAGTGATCAATGCACCCCAAATATTTTTGCATTGTCTTTTAGCTTATGATAGTCAGTTGCAACTTAGGAATTAACAACCAATAAAAAGCCCCTCTCATTGGTTGTGACATGATTTATCTTGTGCGTGCAGGAGTGTGTGGCTAGTGGTCACCGTCCAAAAACTAACAGAACAAACCTTCGTCATACATACAATTCCATTTGAACATTTTCCCATTAGCTTGTGATTGCCACCCAATACAAGTTATAACTATGAATCAAATTCATCTCCTCCATGGTTCTATGGAATATGTGGAAACTTGCACTTGTGCTTGCCAATCCATCATTTCCCAACATTCTTGGCATGAATCCCACTTCAAGCACTGCTGTCAGTGACAATGTTGTATGCCTGCAACAAATAACTAATCACCAGAGAATTTGGTTTGCAGTGAAAATTCAATAGATGCCAGGTTGCCAACGTATAATTTCTAGGCTGTAGTGGCTGTGCCTTTTCTTGTCTGCATTAGTATTTGAACTCATAACTGCAGTTTGATAACTGCATCAAGATTCTTCTCAATAATCACTAGAGTAGTTCATTTCGGTTATGTACCTCCGAAATAACTAATGAATAGAGAATTTAGTTTGCAGTAAAAATCCAACAGATGCCAAAGTTGCCAACACATTATTTCTAGGCTATAGTTGCTATGCCTTTGCTTGTCTGGATTATGATTTAAACTTATAACTGCATTTTGATTACTGCATTAAGATTCCTCTCAATAATCAGTACAATACAATTTTGTAATGTGTCTTGTATACTAAATCATCAAAATAGTGCCTAATGGTTTAGGAGTAGTTCAATTTTGTAATATATCTTATATAATGATTCATCAAAAGAGGGCCTAATGGTGTGCTGCAATTTGCCTATAGAAATTGATTACTTATAGGTTTCGTTTAATTCCAAGGGAATGCCCAACAAGGCTATAATTTGTCTAATAGAAATCAATTATCCAAAGGATAATGAAAATCGATTTGTCTTGGGAGTAATTCAACTCAAAACATTCAACCCAAAGGATATTGACTCTATGTTTTGCATACGATAATCACAAAATAAACTTTTCTCAATAGTTCTTTCATCAACAACGAATTATTTAAATATAAGAATGACAAGTAAAATTTTAAACTAATGGCTATTCCACATAGGCATCAATTCATCCTTGATATCATACGAGTTCAACCCTTGATGAACACAAAATTTACAAGAAAAGAATGGCATTTATACAGCCAAGTGCCCTTCTGAGCAGCGATTTACTTGTCACATTGAAACTTTTTCTAGGAGTCATTGGCATATTTCTTTAAATACTTTGCAAGCATGGGTCATGTATTTATGCAGAGAGCCGAAGACTATCTTTTGGCCTGCAATTAGTGAGGCTCATTGATCTATTTGAGTAGAAGGATACAGAAATGGTTGTCAATCCCTCTCAAACCTCTAGTAATCGAATTGATATTGGTTGCCACAAAGTGAAGCTTGTGTTGATTAACGTCACTAAAGTTTGAGGCATGATAAACCAAGATACCCAATATTAGTGCTACAAAATTTTGACAAAGCAATTTAGTATTGATAGTAAATGAATATTGTTAATTTAGTATTGAATATTATCACCAACAGTCACTAGTAGTCCTAAATAACGACTCTAGTATAGCCCTAAACAATAGCTCAGATACAAAGTTGAGCAACGTCTTTCTCTTGGTGTGAACAATTTCACCACCAGGATTCATTCTCGCTACTCCATATGTGATGTCCTCATGGAGAAACAGTGGAGTATTTCCTTCACTGTGGACATCAATGTCTCCTCTGGACTCCCCCACCTTGATGACATCTTGCATCTTGACAACCTAATAGGATGTCTGTTATGGATAACGTATCCAATGTGGAGTTCAATTCATCAAATGTCTTTGATGGGTATGAATTGAGATGCCCATCTAGTGCAATGAAGTATATGCCAGTTTTGTTAAATATTTTGGATCTCAAATTTCTGACAATGCTATCTCATTTTGAAGGGAACTGATACTTTGTGGAAATCTCGAACTGCATATCATATCCTGATCCCTTTTATGGAAACTATGTCGTAGCATATGGTGCACAAGTGATTTTTGTAAATAGTTTGGTTGATTGGGTTGAAGTCAGTGGTTGAGATATCCTTTCCACTTATGCTTTCCTTGCAGATGTTGAATTATGGTATTTGGATGCCAAAAGTTGCCCTCCTGGCATTTTGTCCTCTTTATGTTTTATTATGTTACAAAATCAACTACTTCTAAGCAAAATATTATGATTTATTGGAGTTTCCTAAATGATAAATATTGTGTAGATTCCTCCTCATATTACAAGTAACTTGTATCTATCCTCTGCTTTTTATGGATGTCATTGTCTCCATTCTTGTTTTTCTCTATGGGATGTGTCCTGGAATTTTGTTATTTATAATTTGTTCAAAAAAATATTATCTGTTTTTTCAAAAGATATACTTTTATTTCCATCTTTCTGCCCTACTTCCTATATACATCACTCATTAGTTATGTCCAACAACAATCCTCATATTCACATACTTTTATTCCAAATTCATTTTCATTATTTACATAGACACAAATTCATGACATATTCATATTTACATAGACAATTTATATTGCCTATCTAGGGATGACACAAAAAATATATGTTTCACAGTTTAAAAGCCAATATTCCATATCGTCACAAACTTGTTCTTTTCATAAAATTCCCCTTTCAATGTCAGTGTCAAATACAGCCAAAAATACAACCAAAATTTTTTCATGCCCGTCAACATTATTTGTTAAAATCATCAAAATGGGTACTAGAGTTGCAGAAACTGTCAAATTTGATGGATGTTTCAGATATGAAATCCCTACCCTGCCTTCAACTTATATTCCTTATATGCTTATCCATGCTATGTTTGTTGTTATATGCCACTATATAGTTTCCCACCGTGCATACCCATTATTTGAGGTGCATGATAGTTGTGCAAGACAAAAGTGAAAGTGAAGAAAACATATTCGAAGCATACCTTGATACCTTTCTGTGGGTTTTATCTCACCTTATCCCAGCCTGCCTTTGCTCTGTCTATCACGGAGTGGTTTGTCATACTCATTAACGGGGTGGATTCAATACCACTCGAACATCGAACTTCCGCAGCAATGATCAATTAGGTAGCCACTACACCTCTCCAACATCAAATCTCAGCAGCAGTGATCAATGCACCCCAAATATTTTTGCATTGTCTTTTAGCTTATGATAGTCAGTTGAAACTTAGGAATTAACAGCCAATAAAAAGGCAGAAAAGAATACGAATCTTTGGTCATCAGCAAGCTGGAGTGCGCAGAATATTCAGTGCACTCCTAACCTCGCCCCTATCATTTCTGCTATAGATAGTGCAAGGAGTATTTTCTATTGTATGGTAATAAAGGATTTCTAAAAATAACAAATATAAAGATAAAACTAAAAACTAAAAGAAGAAGAAGAAAAGAGAGAGTGGGTTATCCACCTTGCCCATACCCTTGTGTTTATTATTTGGTTTATATAATTACATTTTGGCAATGAAATCAAGAAAAGAAAGATTTGTCATTATGTGAGTTAAACTGCTTGTTGTGGTGATTGCACTCAATTTAGTAAATAGAATTTATTCTAAAAGTTATATTCTGGATGTGAAAAAATTTTACAACAAACTTTAAAGCTGTTAAAAGTCATTTTTTACAGTTTCTTAGTTGATTTAGAGGTTTAACTTAAACATTATCTATAATTCCATTTCCAGACTCGCAATAGGAAAATTGATTGATTAAGCAGCTATGAGGAAATTCCTCCAAAACTCAGAACCCTTGTTCTTTTCATCTGCCCAGTAACTGTGTATTAGTTGTGGCACACCACAGCTTTGTAGGTGATACCACCAGTCTAGGTAGAAAACATAGATATTAGTTGTGCTACTGCCACTTCAGGCAGCATACCACAGGTATCAGATGCAATACCGCTGGGTCAACCCATGATGATGATACTCTTAGAAAAATTGCACAGTAAACTTCGGTGCCCAGGAACTGAGAGTTTTCTTTATCAGACACATGTTAACCCAAACCAGGCATTAAACCAATGGCAGTCCTACGGTACTATTTGTTAACTGTTTTTGCAATGGATGTGTGTGAACACACTTTATTGAATGAAAAGCAATCACCTTGAAACCCAAACCCTAATTAAGAAAACAATAGCAGAGAATAGAAAAATTAGTGATCTGATTAAGAGTTGGAGTGGGCACATCCACACTCCCACCTCATAAATCCGATTAAGAGTTGGATTAGGCAGATCCGCCCTTCCATCACATAAATTCAAAATGTAAGAAAGGCTAAACATTGACAAAACCCTGAGTTATCCACTCAGACAGTCGCATGTATCTTCATGATGTGGTCACTTTAGCTGTACAAGTGCCAACTTAATCAATTTACCTAAAATCTTACACATACTATTACTCAATTAATTCAAAAAATGTGTGGTTGAATTTGGATATCAGTAATAGTGACGCCACACTCTTATTGAGGTGTCTATTGGCTTGATGTAGAAACTTTAATCAGCGCAATGTACCTCACCGAAAAAAATTGCTGGAAGACTAATGTTCACTATAATGCTTATCTTCAATATCGCTCCCGAGGAGAGGAGTAATTGTCTGCACTTTTATGACCTAGTTATACAACAAAAGGGTGTAGTTATTGGCTAACAACATGAAAATATACATACTACATAGAACACACTATATAAGAAAGCCACATAGACATAGAATCCCAAGTCAAATATGAAAACATTATAATTATCCAAAACAATTGGTAACTTCAAGCTAGGATTGTGATATGACAAGGCAAACTTAATAAGCGTAGTGCTTACTCTTGTCAGCTTTCTACTAAATCAAGCAATCTCAAATAACTTATTGGAAACTACTAGCCCAAGGAGAAATTGTAATATCCACTCAAAATACTGGCCTCAAGTATAAACTTCTGCACGAAAGACTCCTTGCTCGAAATTGCAGACTAAGGGAACATCATGCAAACAAGCTCTACTCAACCTTGCCAACCTACGATAACATAAGATCAGTTACTAGACTTCACAGCACCAGAAAATGGTTGCTCAAGACTTCTGTCAAAAAACTTTTGCACTCAAGAACTTCTTGCTAGCATTTGCTAGATCAAGGGAATGAACATCTAATACCCACCATTGCTAGTAGCAACAAGACCAAGGAGAAAATATGCAAAACCTAGAATTTCATTATTACAGCAAGACTTCCAACATACATCTCTATTCGTATAGATGATGTAGACCTTCTTGGTCACTAGAGCATCAACAAGCATATGCCTACTCTATTTCAAGAAGTTCTTCATATCACACAAGCAGAGGCTTCTTGATCCAGTAACGTAATGCTAGCAAGACTCAATCAGGCATCGACCTTTATATAAAAAGTAGTCAATTTATAAAAACGGGCTACAATAAAGCAAAAAGGAAGGCATAGGGATTTACAACATGAATCCAAGTAATTCACCAGATAGAGATTGGACTCCATCTGTCAATTCACAACTTTCCCATTAATTGTCCAAGACAATCTCGAATTTTCAGTTATTAAAAATTGAACTCACACACAATGAAAAGCATTAAAAATTTAAGATGTGCTTGCATCCTGCAACAAAGGGTGACTTTGAACTTGAACTCCCACTCTTACAATAATGTGATGTATCTTTGATTGGGTCCTTCAAAAGTAAGGATCAAAAGATATCTTTGTCTCTGTTTTCGGTTAATTGTCAAGATGTGGGTATGCATTCATATTCACTGTATCTGCCCGACTATTTCCAGCAAAATTTAAATGTCGTGGGCACAAGTATTTGCATGAGATATATTATATTGATCTTGTGATTATCTTAATTTGTTTTCATGTGCTTCAATCTAGGTTAGTCCAAATCTTGCTACACGATACTATGGATATTTTGCATTTTCTGTTTGCAGTGGTGTTCTATTGCTTTAGCCAATACTCAAACTGGGCCATTCTAGCAAGCTTGAAGCTAATTTTATTTTGTTAATTTCCAAATTTAATTATGGCTTTAAATTTGAAATAATGAATTTCTATTATTAATCATTGATCTTTAGTTAATCCTAATCTTTTTTTGGCATGGTTTCCTTTGGACTCTTGTAGGCTAAGCAATCCTAAAAGTTTGGAAGTTGCTGTGGAAGCAACAACAGAATTTCTAAATGCAGCGGTGAAGACAATGTTGGTAGGTGGTCCAAAGATGAGGGTTGTTTATCATAATTCATTTTTAAAATTAAAATATGAATATTTATATACTAAAATACAAATATTAATTAGGCCGATAGGCTTTCTCTTTTGAATCAATACACTTGCTTTTTCGTCTACCTTTCTTCTCTCCAAATGACACGTGTACATGCATTTTTTAGACTACTATTTTCTTGTACCACTTTTTGATTTAAAAATCCTATCGGCCTCTCTTTCCACCTTTTGGGGCAACTGCTAGTTTTATTTGTGAGATTTAATTGCAGTATGATTCAGGAATTTTGAAGCATACTAAAGTGCACTGATCTGGGTATGCATAGTACTATACTTAGTTCTCTTTGGTTATCTTGTTTTGGTTTCTGATTGATATTTGTTTTGATCACCTTTTGTCCTTTGGGATTAAATGAGATCCGCTGTGTGCATGCCTTCATTTTGTCTTGGAAAGAAATGTTATGGAAAGTACCTGGCATGAAATTTGTTTTATTTGTGACATCTAATTGCAGTATGAATCAGGAATTCTGAAGCATACTAAAGTGCACTGACCTGGGTATGTATCTTACTGTTCTTCTCTTTGGTGGGTTATTTGTGGTTATGGTTTAGCAGTATGGTTGTATATCCATGCTATTTTGATTCTTTTAATGTGGTTTGCGTATTCTGATTTTTATTCATCAATTTTGGGACACTTGTGTCTTTCGTGTGTAAATTTATACTTTAATGATCAAATATCACCATTATCACTATGCGTCATCTATGTTTTTTTTAATTGCTTGATGTAATTCTGAATTTGTTTTCTATGGCTTCTAATTTTATAGCTTCATGGCCATCTCCTGCTCTTGTGCCTGTGGATTCTGTGTTCATATTTTGTGTCCTGCAAAAAACATCAAGAAAATTTCATATATGTACTTGTCTGTTCCAATATTTTTCCCTCAGCGATGTCTGTAGCATTTGTAGAGTTCAGTTCAAGGGATATATCCTCCAATAACTTCCTACTTACAAAGTATTCTTGGGCACCATTCTAATAAACTGTGCCAAGTTGGTGGAAACAAAAGGAGTATTTGCTGCTGGAATATCTAAATCAAAATGCAAGTGAAGGACAATGAAATTTGTATAAATTTGACTTTTTGAAATGGAATTTGGATTAGATTTGACATCAATTTTATCCATATACAAAGAGAAAATCCATATTATTGCTGTTACCCCCAGCCATTCACTCATCATGAGCCAGGCTTGTCATCTGTTGTTTTGTTAGTTGTCTGTCTTATGTGCCAATGGTTGGTCCCTGGTTGTGGAATGTCCCAGCACCCACCTTATTGTTCCAGTTATGCCAGACACTAATGGTTTTTCAGTATTAACAAATCCCTGACTGCTTCATGCCAGGTAGATACAAGAAGGTCATGGAGTGTAAAGACATACATGTTAGCATTGTGTACCTACACAAAAACTTAGTTTATGATTTAATGATTAGCTAGCGAACGTCATTCTTATCCTAAAATGTCACGTGCTTGTATTTTAAGCAGAGCAAATTTATAATATCTTATTTCAAGTTTGGAATTATGTGAATATATATGATATCTAATGGCTAGAAGAAGTGGAACTATGACAAAATCATGAGTTGTTTTTTTCTACATGATTAGTCAAGTTCTCTTTATGTTGTACATTTGATGAGATGAATGATTTTTGTAGTATGCTACATGTAAACAGTTTGATAGCAAGGACTCAAACTTGCGACAAATAGTTCACAAATACGTGTGGAAACTAAATCCATATGCTTGCGCTTTTATCCTTAAATTGTGAGATTTCAGATAGTGATTTATGCTTACGGCTAAGGCACTGTGTTCCCTGAATGTAATCCTTGAAATTCAAAATTTAGCTTGAATTTAATCACGGTGTTTTGTTCTGACATTATTTGAGCATGAACATGAACCAGGTGACTTCTTACAGGGACAGTGACATACGTATAATGTTATAGGTAGTTGTCACTTTTTCAATTGGAATAGGGAAATAAAGAAAACTAAGGGTTCTTGATTTTAATATCTTTTATATTGTCACTGTAGTTTGGCACTATAATTTACTGTTTTTGTTGTTATGTTGTAGAGAGCAGCAGCGGAGCATATATTGCGGGATTTACAGGCTCATCTGGATACATGGTTGCAAGTTGTTAGCATTTTGCAGAACTCGCAAAATTTGAATACAAAGTTATTTTCACTTCAGGGACTGTTGTGCTTTCTTCTTTTTAGACACAGATACACTTGCTGAAATTGAGATCTCATCTTTGATGCAATGCCTTCAGACTTTTTAGCGCATAATTCTAGCCCAAGATGACTATATTGGATAACAATTGAAAATTCATAGGATTGTTGCTTTGTAGACCCTGCAAAAGCTTTTCACATGGTTCCTAGGTGGATTGCCTATGGCTTCTATTTTACATTAGTAAAATTAAATTTCATTTTCAACCTTGTGACTTTAGGTGATTGAAGGTGCATATGGCTTTTAGTTACATTAGTAAAACTTCTAATTGCTAGCTTAAGTTAAGCTTGTTTCTTGTGATTTTAGGTGATTGAAGGTGTAATCAAATATCGATGGAATGTTTTGCCAGTTGAACAACGGGATGGGATAAAGAATTACATATCAGATCTCATTGTTCAGGTCAATCTAATGCATGTGTCTTATGTTATTTGGTAAACATTGATTATTGTTTTTATTATATACATCTTGTTTAGGTTTGTATTTCGTTGTTTTTTTCTAGTGGATATATTAACTTCTATATGTATTGTTATTCAGCTTTCAAGTAACGAAGCTTCTTTTCGCAGTGGGAGGCTTTATGTAAACAAACTTAATGTAATCTTGGTTCAGGTAAGTAATAGAATCATCTCGATGTTTCTTTTTCTCCACCTTTTTGTTTATGACTTCTCAAAGCTACACTTTACTCACTGAAGTTTTGTGTGCATACTTTTGTTCGCATTGATCAATGTGTTATTTCCCATGTGTCTTATCTTCATTTAATTTCATCTTAAGGGAGTTAAGTGTATCCTAGATAGGAAAATATAAATGTGATATTGTGTATGATTTATTTGGTTAATTAGTTAAACCATTGTGCATGTTCATTTTGTCTGTTTGTTTTCTTAAATATTTATCCTTTGCTCTTCTTTTTTTTGTAAATTTATTAGCTTGTCCATGCTCTTTGAGAGGGTGTTGTTTGTAAGTAATTTCTAGATATTGGCAGCTTTTCTTCCTACATTTTGAACATGTATCCCATTTTCCAGGTTGTAGGTGACTGAAAGGTTAATAGTAAATACTAGGATGCTTATTCTTTTCTTGATTAAATAGATAATGCTAAAACAGTGCTGCCAATGTTGTAGGTGTTGAAGCATGAATGGCCAAGTAGATGGCCTGGTTTTATTCCTGATCTCGTTTCGGCTGCTAAGAGTAGTGAAACAATATGTGAAAATTGCATGGCTATTTTGAAGGTGAAATTTTTAACAATACATCAAGAATCATTTTACTTCTTTCTCTTTGATTGTTGCTAATATTTACTTGAATTGGTTGTATACTGCTTATGCTCAGCTCCTCAGTGAAGAAGTTTTTGAATTTTCTAGAGGTGAGATGACGCAGCAGAAAATAAAAGAACTCAAGCAGTCCTTGAACAGGTAAAAGAAAATGTTTTATGTGTGCCTTTTTAATTGGGAGATATTCACGGGTTTTATGTAAACTGACTTATATGTATTTGGTGTTCTGCAGTGAGTTTCGACTCATACATGAGTTATGTCTTTATGTATTGTCGATATCACATCATCCTGAACTTATAAGGGCGACTTTGGCCACACTGCATGCTTTTTTATCATGGATCCCTCTTGGTTATATTTTTTAGTCTCCTCTGGTTTTCACCTTATCCATTATATTATTATGTCTGTATATTCCAGTCTGTTTGATGTTATAAATGATATATATTGGAAGCTAGCTGTATAGATTGATGCTTTCAATGAGTTGAAAACACACTTTTATTTTTCCTTGTATCTCAGTTTTCTCAATTCTGTGTAAGGTCACTAACCATATGTTTTATTTTTGTTACTGTGATTCTTACTGCTTGATACCCTACTAAATCTTTTCCCTGTGGCTGCCTATAGAAATTAGGCAAGCATTAAAAATTAGAAGACATTTTTTTTTTCTCAAAACTGAAAGAGGATTAATGTCATTCTCATCTCTCTTCAATTTGATACGCTGGAGATAAGTAATTTTAACACTAATATGACATGTTGAACCTTTATTTGCTGATGAGGAAACCTTTACTCTGCCTTTTAAGCAACTGCTGATTATGAAGCCTTACTGTAGGATGAAGAGAAACTCTTCCTAAGACTACTCCTACTGTAAGAGATTCATACTTAATGAAGTAAGAATTTTGATAACAAATGATGACTTTGTTTGCTGTTGGACTGCTCTTATATCACAAGAATTCAACGTCTGTTTTGAAGAGAATGCCACTGAGTATATATTTAAATTCTACTTCTCATACTTAATAAAACATCTTTAGGAGACATGGCAGCTTCATCAATCTAGAGGTAGTCTTGGCTGGGACTTCAAGTAAGCGAATAAGCTACCAACAGTTGGTCCAATTCCAAGCATTGAAATTTACTCAAGATCTGTTCATAATAATTAAGAAAACATACCTCTAAAATTTGCATTGTCAATTTCTGGAGAACAACAATTTTCATGTTATTGACTCATTAGTATATGAAAACTAGCATCTGCAAATTTGGTTCAAAATGCAAGTTCCACCATTCAAAAGATAGGTTGGCAACCTTAAAATCAGAGGAGAATGTTGATGGAAGTGAAGTACTCAAGTCAGCCTGTGTTTTCATCCATTATTTTTTGTCTTCCATTTAATATGATATGTAATCAGTCCTTAAATTTATATGCTCTTGCCTTTGCAGGTCAAACCTGTTGTTGTTTCACTACCAGAGAGGCTTGGGACCCTGAGTGCGCTGTAAGATACTCAGTGATGAGTTTTGTGTTTTCATGTTCTACAGTTGTTTCTAATCGGATTATATTTTTTCTTTTGGAACTATTGGTTTACTGAATTTCTTGTTATGGATTTTAGCTTTTTGTCAAGAGAGGTATTTGCAAGTATATGGTGCCAAGTGTAAGTTTGATCTTCCAAAGCAAAAGGGGAATCTTTAAAAATACTAGAACACAAAGGGGATGGGGGTGCTGCCGTAACTGTAGGAACATAGGAACAAGGGGTTTTTGGAGTTGTAAATGGAAAAACAGTGGTCACACCTATAAAGCTTGCTATCATGCACAATTCCAAGGGCTTACCAATTAGACCTGTGAGTATTTCTTTGGATTTATCTAGTGCTTAATGTATGGATAAAAAAATCTGTCATCAGTAATTGCGAATTAAATTTTTGTCATTTCAAAGTCACTTTAAGTTACTGTGTTATATGGTTATTAGTGTCGTATATATCTCTCCAATGATGAAAACCTAGGTTGGACATCCCTTATTTGTTCTGCTTGACATAATTCATTGGAATCTAGTTGGCTTCATTGCCTTCTGTCTATACTTGTGGTTTTGTATTGAGATTGTTCAGGCTTGCTATCAGTGTTTTTCACTTCTGAGAATGCTTTGGTTTTGTTTTTCTCTAATTATATGTTGAACATTTTTTAAAAATCAATGCCTATTATACAATTTCAAGGACTTCCATAACTCCTCACATAATTCTTTAAACGGTGCTAGCTCATTGGAAGAGCACCTGCCATGCAGGAGGTTGGTGGTTCGATTCCACTGTACCCTAACATGAATTATTCAATGATATTGCTGATTCTTTTAATTAAATATTTTTATATTGATTTATTTTAATGGTGAGATATTTTTCTCGGTTCATTGTTTTATATTGTCTCTATAGAGACAATAGATAGGATTAAAGACATTGTCTCCATAAAGACAATATGTCTTTAATTCCAACTATTGTCTTTGGAGAGACAAAAATGAAATTGTCTCAACTTAAGACAATTTACCCGAAAATTGTCTTAAAACCCCCCTTTGTGTTGTAGTGCAACTATTGTCTTAGGAGAGACAAAAATGAAATTGTCTCTGGAGAGACAAAAATGATTGTGTTATATATTGTCTTTATAGAGACAATATTTTAAGACGATTTAATTTGAGACACCCGCTTAAAGACAATACACAAATTTTCTTTTGTCTCAAATTAAGACAATTTACCCAAAAATTGTCTTAAATATTGTCTTAAAACCCCACTTTATGACTTTATGTTGTAGTGTACTCACCAAAATTCTCTTCATTCAAACTTTGGTGAGTGCTTACGTTACTTATATTATACCATTTTTGAATTTAGCATTCTGTTAGTTATTCTATGCTGGCACACAGTTTCTTTTTATGTTTTCTTCTATGTGTTTGTTTTAGCACTATTTAACTGGAAGTTCAGATCTGTGACAGCTAGTTTATTCGCTCTTTTTTATTTTATTTTTCCTGGTATATTCCAATGTCATGTTTAATTCTTGGAATGTAGAATTTTGGATTTAACATATCTGAATTGTGTTTGTTATATCCAATTTGTTGGACTAAAATATCCTGCGCAGTTACAGAGAAAGATATTCACGATTAACTAGGTCCAATCTTGGATGAAGCTGTCTTTCGCAGTCTGAAAAGTTCGCCTGTTTGATGATTGCATATTTAAAATTTTCAGTCTGAATAGCACAAAATTGGGTGATGGATTTTTGGAAAAACAAAAAAACCGTTTACAGGTATTGCTCTATTTTATGGCTGGAAAACATTTAGTTCCTTTTTACAAGTAGTCAATTTGATGATTGTTATTTAAAATATGCACTCTGAACACCACAAATTTGGATGATGGTTTTGAGGGGAAAGAAGAAGAACAAAGCCTTTTAATAGTGTTGTTCTATTTTATGACTGGGAAAACATTAGTTCCTTGTACTGTCAATTTGATGATTGTTATTTAAAATATGCACTCTGAACATCAACAATTTGGGTGATGGTTTTAAGGAAATAACAAGAAAAAATTTTAATAGTGATGTTCTCTTTTATGGCTGGGAAAAAATTTAGTTTCTTGTCCTGTCAACTAAAGAGGCTGGGTATTATTATGAAATGAAGTAATGGGATATATCTATAGTTATATTTCTTTTATTATCACTTGTTTTCATTGATATTTGATTGCATGTGAATTCAAAACATGACTTGTAGTGCTCCCAAAAAAATTAGTTGGTAAGAAAACATGGAAATAATGAATTAAATAGTAGATCACAAAAATAAAATTCAAGTATATTCGATATTTTAAGACGTGTTACCATATCGTATGGTATTCCTAAAATACTCATGACGAAGTCGTTCAATGTAGAATAAATTTCGAAATGTTTTGTGGGGTTAACACTTCCGGAACTCCAATTATTTTTGGTTGATGGCTACAGTTATCAACTTTCCAACCGAGTGGAATGGCGTATGCGAAAATGTCTCAGATGCTCGACAACTTGCAGCTGACGAGCCACGATGCACTAGACTTGAGCCAGAGTTACAATGAGCGCATTAGGCCGCTGCTCGGTGCTGTCGACACACTACGCAACCTTGGAGTAGTTAAATAGGGTATCCGGCTCCCTACTATAGTTGTTATTGGAGATCAGTCCTCAGGGAAATCAAGTGTACTGGAATCCCTTGCAGGGATTAGTCTCCCAACGGGGCAATGGATTTGTACGAGACTCCCGCTTATCATGAGATTACAACGCTGCAAGCCGGAAGAATGTGAGATTGTGATTGAATACAATGGAAAAAGGAGGAAATTTTAGAAGCAGAGATTAAACAAACGCTGGATGCAGTTACGAAAGAGATTGCAGGAAGCCACAAGGGTGTAAGTGATACGCCAGTGACACTTCTTGTTAAGAAGATGGATGCTCCAGATTTGACCATGGTTGATCTACCCGGGATAACAAGGGTCGCTGTGCATGGGCAACCAAAAGATATCTATCAACAGATTGCAAATATAATCAATCAATACATCACTCCCAAGGAGAGCATCATACTTAATGTATTATCCGCGACTGTGGATTTTCCGACCTGTGAGTCAATAAAAATGTCTCAGGATGTTGACCCACAAGGTGAAAGAACTTTGGCAGTGGTAACAAAAGTTGACAAAGCTCCCGAGGGCCTTTTGGAGAAAGTTAATATTGGTCACGGTTATATTTGTGTGCGGAATAGAGTAGGGATTGAATCTAATGCAGAATCAAGACAAAGGGAAAGTGATCTGTTTACAACAGATCCTCATCTTTCCAGCATTGATAAATCAATGGTTGGAATACCCATATTGGCAGAAAAGCTTATGCAAATCCAAGCAATGGGAATATGTAAGTGCCTTCCAGATATTGTGAAAAAGATTGATTCCACTCTTTCCAAGAGGCAGGCAGAGATGGGTGCATTGCCAAGGCGTTTCTCTTAGTCTGCAGATGCCATGCTTGAATTTATGAAAGAAATGGATGCCATCAAGGGTACGTTAAACAAGATTACTATGGTGGGGGACTTTGAAGAATTCGAGGATGAACCTGATATGCATTCTACTGCTTGCTTGAACAGGATGTTCAAAACCTATTCTCATGATCTGCTCAAAGCATGCGCAATATCAGGAGAACATTTCCTATCCCAGGAATTAATGTTACTGGAAGAGGCACAGGGAATAACTCTTCCCAACTTTTTATCTCCTCCTGCTCTTGTAAGTTTGCTGAAGAATCAAATCGATTCTGTGTCTGAGACAAGCAGAGAGTTAGCTATCCAGGTTTGCGACTACCTGGACAAAGTAATATGTCGTGTGATTGATCTTAAAACACAAAGCTATCCAAAGTTGCAGTCAGTATCAAGGAGAGATTTTCAAGGTCTCATTGGCAGAAAGAAGGATGATTGCGTGAAGTATGTTGAAGATATGATGGAAATGGAGAAGCGTATAGTTCTCACAATGAATCCCAGTTATGCCGAATCTTTCTTCAAGTTGCAAGAAAAGTTAAAAGAGTTCATTACTGCCTTAAAAAACAACTCAAAGACAATTTTCATTTGAAGGCATTGGAGAAATTAAATCGGACAAAGTGCCTGCAAACATCAGCAGTGGCGACATCGAGGCAGCCTTCGAGTTGAAGATGAGTCTCATTGCTTATTGGAATGTGGTAAAGCTGAGGCTGGCTGACCAGATTCCACTCCATATGCGTTTCTTGGCACAAAAATTGGTTGAAAACGACATTGTCGCTGAGATTGTAAAGCATGTGGCTGAACCAGGTTTAAATATGATGGAGCAGGGGCTTGAAGAAAGTCTAGTGATAGCTACTAAGAGAAGGAACCTTACTAACAGTGTTGAACAGTTGAGGCAGTCAAAATTTGCTCTGTCTAAACTCATTGGTAGCTCTCAAAAGCTCAATATCAATGATTCATGAGTAGATGGATTTTTGAAGAGTTGGAAATAATTATATTATTTGTGTATTAATGGAGAAAAGGTTACATAGTTGTAACGTATCTTTTTAGTTTAGGATTTGTTCCTAGAATTTAGGAGTTTGTTTACAACTTTCTGATTTTTTGTGATGTACTTAAAGATGTATTTTTTGATTAATGAATGTAGAGTGATCTCTCCGTTTGAGTGTAGTCTCCAGGTGCAGTACTCACCTGAAGCTACAACTCCTTCTTTTCAATTATGTGTATATTTTATTTTGGTATCGGAGCTTAGATTGGGTGAGCTTGATTTTCTGAATCGCCTTTGTGGCTGAATCGCCTTTGTGGCTAAAAGTGCCTTTGTGGCCGCGTGTACACGAGAGTTTTGTGCTCACAGGAGCTTTGTGCTCGGTCGAGCAGGTGGACTGCATTAACACCTGGCTCACGGTCTCAGATAATTCATTAATATCTGAGCAAAAGGGGGTTGGCGCGCTTTTTTCGCTAACAGTCGTGCCGAGAAGCGCAATCAGCGTGACTGTTAGGTGTATACCTGCACTAGCGTGCCAAATCATGGGACTGGCGCAGAAGCGCATGAGATATCTGCGCCATTATTTTGCCTTGCAAATTTTTTGTTCTGGGCACGGATTTTTCGCACGGAAAGGCGCCACCCCGCCTTCGGGGGAAGATCTGCAATAAGTTGCAAAACGGAGAAGTTGCGGATTTGTCCGGGAGAGGCAGATCGGACCATTTTTGTGGTCGTCTTGTGAAACATCGAATTTTCCAATTGGAGGCAGATCGAGATTATTTGTTGATGGCGTATTGAACACCTTATTTACTTAGAGGAGCAAGATTAATTTGCAGATTTGCAAGATATTACTGGATCTGAATGGAAGATACAGTTGATGGATCATGAGAACTAGCAAAACGGTGGAAGATCGGTTGTCAGGATCTGACAGGTATTGATTTTTTTTTCTGATCAGTTGGGTAGATTCATTCATTTGTAGATCAGTTCAGAATGAGTAACACGATGGAATCATATCTCCACGAGTCTGGCAAACTCGATGAATCTAACTTAACGAATTGGAAGTTTAAGATACAGATCTTGCTTGAGGGTGAAAATGCATGGTCGATAGTTACAGGAGATGAGCAGAGACCAAATTCAATCACAGGAGCGACTACGCAGGAGCAAGATTGGGATAAGAGAGAAAACAAAGAAAAAGTTTTGTTGAAGATGTCCGTCAAGGACAACATTATCCCACATATCAGAGAATGTAAAACGTCCACTGAGATCTAGAGGACCATCAAAAGTTTATATCAAACCCAGAACACAAATCGGATTATGGTACTCAAAGGCAAGCTGTTTTCAATGAAGATGGACGAAAGTGAGACCGCTGCTGCATTCATCGCATGAGTTAGAGATCTGAAAGAAGGATTGGGAGACATTGGAGAGAAGGTGTCTGATTCTGATCTCGTCACAATCACGCTGAATGGGATGAGGGATGAATACCAAATGTTCATCACTGGATTGGCAGCAATGGAGAAAGCTCCTACATTTGATGAATTGACAGGGATCTTGCTGCAAGAAGAAGAGCGGCGGCAGAATTTGAAACCACAGAGCGATGATCTTGCTCTGGTGGCCAAACGACAACATTTTAGAGGGAAGCTGCCACAGCAGCAATCACAGTCACAACAGTAACAACAGCAGAGACGTGGAGGTACATCGCAGAAGCAGGCAGATGATGCAAAGAAAAAGCAGGCGAAGCATAGAGGATACTTTGTTGAAGAAGATGAAGATCTCAGCCATGAATTTCGATTGTTCACAGCTAACTGTGCCCTTTCAGCATCTAATGAGGACGACATCTGGTATTTCGATTCTGGTGCATCCTCTCACATGACAGGTAAGAAAGAATATTTTGAAACTCTTGAAGAAAGTTCATATGGATCAAAAATTTATTTAGGAGATGATAGTGGATACGAGATCAAAGGGTATGGGCATATTCCGGTAAAGTTACCAAATGGTGACATTACTTGTCTTAAAAATGTTTTATATGTACCCGGGATTAAGAAAAATTTGATGTCTGTATCCATGATAACTGATCAAGATATGCAATTCGAATTCTTCAAGACTCATTGTGTCATAAAGGATTGCAGGAAAGAGATTGTTGCAACAGGCGTGCGTGTAGGGAGCCTATACAGACTAGATGTAAAAAGTATGCCACAACAAGCCATGGTTGTAGCTGGATCGACAGCTAAAAAACTTTGGCACCAGAGATTCGGTCATCTGAATTTGCAGGACCTCATGTTATTACAGAGAAAAGGTATGGTCGAGGGACTCCCTGTCTTTCACAGTACTCAGTTAAATTGTGATGGATGAGCCTTAGGAAAAATGCATAGAGAAGAGTTTCATGTGCATGATAGAAGGAATGAAAGAGATATCCTAGAACTAGTGCATATTGACATATGCGGACCTATGCAGACGAGGTCGCTAGGTGGTGCATATTACTTTCTTTTATTTATTGATGATTGCACTAGATACTCATGGGTTTATTTTCTGAGTAAAAAGATTCAGAATTTCCAGTACTTTATAGAATTTAAAACCTTGGTGGAAAAACAGTTAGGAAAAAGTATAAAAATTCTCCGCTCTGATCAAGGGGAAGAATACAGGGTAGGGGAATTCATGAAATTCTGCAGATCTCATGGGATTGTTCAGCAGTTTACAGTGCCTCACACACCACAGCAGAATGGAGTGGCAGAGCGCAAGAACAAAACTTTAATGGAGTGCGCAAGGAGTATGTTACAAGGTAAGGGTTTATCTAATAGTTTTTGGGCAGAAGCTATTAACACTACTGTCTATTTAAAGAACAGAAGTCCTACCAAATGTCTTGGCTTCAAAACCCCCTTTGAAGCATTATATGGACGCAAACTAGCAGTAAATCATTTAAGAATATTTGGGTCAAAAGCCTTTGCCCATATACCCAAAGTTGATAGGAAGAAATTAGACCCTAAAGCTATCAAATGCAGCTTTGTTGGATATGGCACTGAATTTAAAGCATATAAGCTATTCAATCCTGAGTCTCATAAGATATTTGCAAGCAGGGATGTAGTATTTCGTGAATAGGTTCAAGAACGAAAGGATGACAGTGATGATGATTGGCACATTCCTTTATTGATGGAGGAAAGCAGCGAGGATGAACGTGAGCAGGAGCACAAAGAAGAGCAGAAATAAGAGCAGGAACAAGGTGATATAATCAATAATGCGAGCCCGAATAAGACTGAAGCAAACAAATTTGAGGTAAGTCCCCTACCAAGGAGATCAGGTAGGAAGACTCAAATACCATCCAGATTGAAAGACTATGCTTTGATGTCAAATATCTTAAACATTGTAGAACCCACAAATTATAAAGAAGCTAGTCAATCTGAGGCATGGAGGGCTACAATGAATGAAGAGATTGAATCTATTATTAGAAATAACACTTGGGATTTAGTTGAACTGCCTAAAGGTAAAACACCCATAGGATGTAAATGGCTATATAAACCTAAAATGAATGCAGATGGAAGTATAGAAAAACTAAAAGCTAGACTGGTTGCAAAGGGGTATTCACAGCAAGAGGGTATAGATTTTGATGATACCTTTGCTCCTGTAGCAAAGTTAAACACTATCAGAATGCTTATTTCTTTAGCAACAAAACACAATTGGGAGCTACACCAGCTAGATGTTAAGTCTGCATTTTTAAATGGTGAGTCGAAAGAAGAAATTTACTTAGTATAGCCTGAAGGATTTGTTAAGAAGGGGCAGGAACATCTTGTTTGCAGATTGAAAAAGGCACTATATGGCTTAAAACAAGCACCCAGGTCTTGGTATGAAAAGATTTATTCTTTCTTTTTACAGCATGGTTTTCATAGGAGTATGAATGACCCAAATTTGTATACCAAGTACAATAAATAGGGGCAGATTATTTTGATTTCTTTGTATGTGGATGACATGATTATAACAGGCAATGCAAATAATTTAATCAAAGAAATCAAATGGCTGATGGCACAAGTTTTTGAAATGAAAGATCTCGGAAGTCTCCATTACTGTTTGGGATTGGAAGTATGGAGAGATACTGGACAAACTTTTCTTACTCAAGGAAAGTATGCCAGAAGTCTGCTGGAAAAATTCAGCATGGAGCAGTGTAGGTCAACAGCAACACCATTGCAGTAGAATTTGAAGTTGTGCAGTGACGATGGCACTAAGGAGGTGGACGCCACTATGTACAGACAGCTAATTGGGAGTTTGATATATCTCACAACAACTAGACCAGACTTGGCATACTCTGTTAGTGTGTTGAGCCAATTCATGTCTAAACCACTTCAAAGTCACTGGGTTGCAGCAAAAAGTGTGTTGAGGTATCTTTCTAGTACTAATAATTATGGTATTTTATACACTGACACATTTGATGTTATTCTAGCAGGTTTTTCAGATTCAGATTGGGTAGGTAACCTGGATGATCGAAGGTCTATCACAGGTTACGCATTCAACATAGGATCCGGGGTCATAGCATGGAGCAGAAAAAAGCAAAGTACTGTAGCCTTATCTTCATGTGAAGCTAAGTACCAAGCATTGTGTGCAGCCACATGTGAAGTGATTTGGTTGAGAAGGCTTCTCAATGATGCAGGAGAAGAACAGAAAAAATTAACTTCCATTAAAAGTGACAACCAGAGCACCATTAAACTCGCATACAATCCAGTGTTTCATAAAAACACCAAACATATTGACACTCAGTTCCATTTTGTTAGAGAGAAACTAAAGTCAAAAGAAATATTTGTTGAATATTGTAAAACTTGTGACAATATGGTTGATATTTTTACTAAGCCTCTTGCATGTGTAAAGTTTGAATTGTTTAGAGGGATGTTAGGAGTTCAGGATAATCCTTTCTCCATTAAGGGGGGGAGTTGGAAATAATTATATTATTTTTGTATTAAAGGAGAAAAGGTTACATAGTTGTAACGTATCTCCTTAGTTTAGGATTGGTTCCTAGAATTTAGGAGTCTCTTTACAACTTTCTAATTTCTTGTGATGTACTTAAAGATGTATTTTCTGATTAATGAATGTAGAATGATCTCTCCATTTGAGTGTAGTGTCCAGGTGCAGTACTCACCTGAGAGCTACAACTCCTTTTCAATTCTGTGTATATTTTATCTTGAAGTTGTTTATGAAGTTTCTGAGGACTATAACTTGATTTCAAGACATCGTTATATTGGTTCATGTTAACTATCTTTTGGTTTAATATTCTCCATGGTTAAATATTGGTTCTCATTATTCCCTGATTTTGTTTTGTGCGTTTGCATTTTCATAGCTCTTTGCCACGTTAAGCAACGCATGTGTATAAGATGAATTTGCAATTATCTATGAATTAGTTTCTCGATATCAAAGTTTTTGATTATTTTTAATTGATCTATGTTGTTATGAAGATTTAAGACCTCTCAAAACATTGTTTTAATTTATATTTTTTGGTTTTAGGTCTTAAGACATCTTATTCTTTGTTTTGGTTCTAGGTCCTTACACATCCTAAATTTTTAAGGTTAAATACTATGTCGTTCACAAACTTGGATTTTGTGCATTTACATTCTTGACATTGAATGCTACTATTCACTAATTTGCATGATATGCATTTAAATTTTTTTAAGTTGAATGATGTTGTTTACTAATTTACATTTTGTGCATGCACTTAATTTTTTTAATAGCTTTCTTAGACATGAACAAGTTTCTCTGTTAATGCACAGGTGTGAATTGTTTTATAAAGCTGCAAAAAATTACATACCAGTTTTTGATGTTCTCAATGTTTCATTTTGTTTCCAAATGTAATGAATAAACTTTATTTTCATTTGAAGTCTTAACATATATTTCATTATTCTGAATTGTTAAATACTACTATTCATTCATCAGCACGTCCAGAATTTGCATTTTTATCTCTCTAATTCGCTGGAACAATTTGATAGATAAATAGTTTTGTAATTTTGTTTGAAGTTTCTAATGTTTTATGTTTCAACAAATTAGTATCATTTAGTATTATTTTTTTTTATTGATGGAGTTTTGAATATAACCCATATTACTAGTTATTGTTTTGAATTTTTGAGATGATTTATTTCTTAGAGAAAAAAAAACATGTAAGCAAAAGAAAACTAGGAGAAAAGGAGCCAAATTAAAAAGTATATAAAATATCAAAACCTAAAACCAAAGATAAAGAGAAGGAAGAATATTAAAAAGGAGGGAAACAAAATTGAAAAAGGAACAAGGCCTGTCCCTTGCAACTTGAGAGAATATTATTGGCGGACTCCATTATTATTATCCATCATTTGATTGGTAATATCACCAATTTTTTTGATAAAATTGTCATGACAAATTATATAAAAAATATTTATATAAATTTATATAAGTATTGAACCTACCTTGTTTTGATCTTAATATACTTGGATTATTTATTTTTTATTATTTTTTAATTAAAAATTGATTAATATATTTGATTACAAGAATATTTTATATTAATATTATTAACCAATTTAATTATAATTTGATATAGTAAATACCACATTATGTGTCTTTTAATAGAAAGTTGGCACAATTCTAAAGCGTCCATAAATTTATTTAATATAGAATTATACTCTTTACCATAAGAATTTTAATTATAAGAGCTACTATTAGTAATTTTGTTTGCCATGATTATCATGTTTTATTATAGTAAGAGAATGATAACATTTTATAATGTACATGGGAAAATTTTATATAACCCTCGTATTATTTTAAAACATTATTCTTTTAACAATCAAAACCAATTATAAAATCGAAATTTAACAACTTAATTTATGTTTATTAATATTATTTATTGTTTTATATCAATTTAAAGCTAAGTTGACCAATGATTACATAATGAAAAATAAATATAAAAAATTTATTCACAAATAGAAATGACATTAATAATAATCAATAGTTGATACAGTTATTAATCTTCATTTTAGTTATTTTCTGTCATCGACTTATTATAGTAATTGTAAGTGATGACACTATTTTAGAGTGTCTTACATATAAAACCATTAAATGAGATAATACCAATCTTTGTTATTGTTATTGTTATTGTTACTGAGATTTAAGGAAATACATCCTAATATCATATCCTCTTCATTTAAGCACAACTTTATCCCATTAAAAGCATGACATTGATATGTTATATATAAGATGATGTTAAATAATATGGATATTTAACAAAATAACCAAAAATATAAATATAATGATACTATTGAAAATATAAAATTGTAAGAAAATATAAAAATATAAAAATATTTGTAATTTTAAAATTAAAATAATAATAGGAAACAAAATAGCCAAGTTGGAAAGACATCGATTTGTGTAGTCTCCAAGGAAATATTTTGTGTAGAAATAAATTCGGCTCTTTGAGGGAAACTAAGGTTTTTACATGATCAAACCCTTATTCTGTAACAAGGTTTGTCTGTCCATATAGTGATTTCAACCTTGAGTTTGTGAAAATCTGAAGCATGCAGCCAAGCTGAGACCCATGAGCGTGAGGAAGGAAGCCTATTACAGCCGCTTGCACTTGAAGAGACATGTTTACTATATCAACAAGGGTTTCTGCCTGTGGCTCGGTGTTGTTCCACAACTCGCCCCTGTAGAAGAAGTATCGAAGATTGACAAACCAGGAAGGGGGCGAACCACTTGCTGTAACAATAACTGGTCTATGCATTGAAGAACAGATATGTAGGTGGGGTTTCCTCGGCCAATATTCAACTAGGGGACTAATCCTATAGAAATCTATATGGTGGATTCCAACATCTCCATTGAAGCACTATAATTAGTGGAGATGAATTGATTCCCTTAAACAACACGGGATTTTTGTAACAGAAAAGAAGGCATTCGAAGGCGCCGATACACGGCAATATAAGGCACATAGTTTTAATAATATGGACTCAGGTCAGGAATTTTGGCCTGTGAAAGGCTTACTCGTGGATTGGAGAGGACATGTATTTCTCTTATAGGAAATCTGATAAAGTATGTATGTGGGAAGGTGTGATGCAGGAGCATCCAATTCAGCTATGTAATTTTAATTTAATAGATATAAGGGGTTTTGTATTTCTATCAAATTAGAATGGTTTGAGTGATTTTAATAGGGTTAATTAAATATTGAGAGGATTTTTGTAAATGTTCTCGAAAGAGAATATGAGAGGTTTGAAAATTAATTGTAAATTCTAAATTAGAATTAGTTTTATGAATTTGGAGATTTATGAGAATCCTTAGGAATAAAAGAGAGATTTTAGGATATAAAAGACATTCAGGAATTGATTGAAGATATAGTGGATCTAAACCAAAATTGGTTTTAGAATCCAATTGAATAAATCATAAGCCTCAACGGCATAGAAAAATAGGTAGAGAGAGATTTAGGATTTAGGAAGGTAGAGCTTGGATTGGAAGCCTACGGGTAATAGGAAGAAAATGCCACTGATACAGAAGATCAGGACAGAGAAAGAAATTTCCTATATAAATATTGGGTTTAATACATAATTCAATTTCTGAGTTCATTGTCTCATTTCTGAGTTAATATTGTGTTCAAGTGAATTGGGTATAATTAAAGGAATTTCGTCATTTTATATTTGAGTTAAAGAATTTATGAATCCTTGAGATTGTGTGTTTTTAAGAAATTCAATATTCATTTTAAAGTTTGAATTCTATGTAGATTGCGAGGAGTCATCGATCTGAATGGATTGATGACATGAAAAAAATGTGATACTTCAAATGTATATCGAGTGTACATTGCGTTTTATTTTGGAATACGTTGAAGACAGATTGATATTTGAAAAGGAGAATTAATGACGGAATAGCAGAGGAGTAATCTTTGTTTGTTGAAGACCACATTTGCGTGTTCACTTGGGAATTCTAACAGTATTTATAATTATCGTGATTGGGTTGATTTATTTAATTTTAGAATTATGCGTTGAAGCAAAATAATCTGAGATCGATAGTTATGCTAGATCATGACTGAGTTGATTTATTTAATTCAGAATTATGAGTTGAGAAATTTTGGGTCAAACAAAGGAAGAAATCATGTTGCATATGAGCAAGGAGCGGATTAGTGAATCAGCGTTGGTTTTCACAAGGGTAAACGCTGCACCCTGAAATTCAGTGAAATGAAGACATAAAACCATGCATTTGATGGCGCAGAGGAATGATAAATAGTTTTATAAACAACTATGGTTTTATCGCACTGCCTTATGGCCATAAGTGGTAACTGTTGAAGACCATGCGATATATCTTCGGAAGAAATACGTGGCATCACAAAACTGTCTATATCGCATAGTTTTAAAAACCTTAAACGTCATGCATTTTGAAATGCGATGGGCGTCGGATCATGGGTTTGAAAGGATCAACGATTGATATAGAACGAGAAATTCGATGTATGTGAAAGGTATCAATTATACGGAATGATAAGTTATAATGTGGTTATAACTTATGATAAGAGTTGAGTTAAATCCGTAAAGATTGGTGAGATTAACTTTGGGGACGAACGAGCATATACAATTGCCAGCAAAGGTGCATTGTAATAAAGGAGGGTCCAAGATATATATGTTGACAAATATGTTTTAAATCAAAGTTGAATACATGGATACAAAGTTCCATAAGGTGAGTATTTTGTGAGTTAAAAAGATAAAGAAATAGTCTGATAAATGACTATAGCAGCGAATGGTTGAAATGTAATTTTGGGAAAAGTGTATGCTGTTGCAGATTATATGCATTTGGTTAGAAATGTTTGGGTGCTTCATTATGGTTACATTAATAATTTTGGCAATTTGTGTTTTAAAGTGGGTATGGTTATTAACCATAAATGCTTGAAAAAAAACTTCCACATATGAAGTTAATTCTATTGAGGTCGTAATTTGGAAATGCATTTTGAAGTGAGAATGTGGGTAAACGCAACTACAGCTGCGTCAAGTGGTATCAGAGCTGGAAAAAAGCTCTTTTGAAAGTTCAAGATTTTTTTTTAATTAAATGCATGTGTGATGGAAAAATAAGAGGAGATCAGATTTTGAATCTGATAAGAAAAAAATACATAGAGTTGATATGTAACAGGAATTTGTAGAAATACATGAGAACAGTACATTTAAAGTACTAGCAATGAGGAGAACAAGGTCATGGAAAGATCTTGAAGGTGAGATAATTTTAATCTGGTTTGAAGATTGTGATTGCAAAATTATGGTTGCAGACAAGATGAAGACAAAGGTTTTGATGATGATGGCAATGAACCTATCCAATTAGAGATTGGAAGAAAGAAATAAGGTGACTGAGTGAAGCAGCTAAAGGAACAACAGGTTCGAGAGAGTGAACCAAAAGAATACCTAGGAAGAGGTCAAGCTCAGAAAGGAAGCTTGATAGGGTATTAAGTATCAAAAGGAGATTGCTACAAGGGAAGGCTATGTTGCAGATCACCAATTGAGCATTGATGAGCTCATGAAGAAGATAGTCATGGAGGATCAGAGAAGAGGTTCTAAAGAATGCCACAGAGAAAAGATAAATGATGAGGATCAAGAAAGAGATATTGCAATATTGAAAGTACAACTGGAGGTACTACAGGAATCGCTGTAAGAGATAGGGAATGAATACCAAAGACACGAATGGAAAATGAAGAAATGGAATGCTAAGCTGATAAACAAGTTCAGAGAACTTGAATAGATGCATATTTCTTTGTTGGGAAATGAAAGACTTGTAGGAATTGAGTCACAACAAATAGGATCTGCTGGAAACCAAAAAGTATAATGTGAAATATTGGTGCTTGAAGAAGCAAACGAGACTGAAAGGTCTTGTGTTTTTAAAAATAATGATCTATGTATGATTGCAGGTACATCACACGATGATGAACAAGCTTTAGATTTTGTTAAGGAGAAGGAGTTGAATCTGAACCCTGTTCAGATTAATACTGAGATAGCAAGATGTCAGAAAGAGAAGGAGACAGAAAGGTCTCATGGAAAAACACAACAGAGTATTGAAGCAGAGGAAGAAGGACCATCTGATGATTGGTCAACAACAAGTGAAGGTATGGAAAGTCGTGTAAAGTTTCCAAACTCTACCCCAATTGAAATTGTTGAGTTATATAGAAATTTAGATATTCAAAGAAGAAATTTTGAAAAACAGAGGATCTATACTCAGGATGAATTGCTGAAAGAGAAAGACAAAGAAATTGTCATGAATGATAGTCAGAAAACAAAGGATAAGGATGTAGGAATGATTCAACAAAGTAAAGGAGTTCATTATGGTGAACAAGAGCAAGGATACATTCATGAAGCAAATGATATGAAGGAGAAACTAATTGACAGTCTCATGGAGAATTTAAATCAACATACTGATGTGCTGACAAAGGAGTTAAGTGAAAACTCAAAGCAACATACTGAGATGTTGCCAGAGGAGGAAAAGACATCGAGGTCTTGTAATTTTTATACTGATAATACATGTGTTAATGTAAATTATGCAGGTAAAGAAGGATAACAATTTGTGAGAGAATCTAATGAAAAGGAAACTATGTTAGCTGAAAACATAGTGAAGGATCATCATTCTATCATGATGATTGGAAAAATGGAGATAACATTGGAAGCTGGAAAGAAAGACAATGAATATTTTCTGAGCCTTGAAAGAGACTTACAACTACAAGAGGAAAATTTGGTGACTGGATCATCAAATGAGACCATTGGGTCTTGTGATTTTGAAATTGATAATTTGACTATGTTTACAGGTGTTGCAGAAGGCAATCCATTTCTTGGAGTTGTCTTGAATGAAGCTGAATTGATTTCCAAAATCAATCAAGAAGGGGAAGGACGATCACTGAAGGTTGTCAAAGAAGAAGAATAAGGATATGCTGAAATTGAATTGTAGCATATTGATGATAAGTTTGAAATGAAACAAGTACAAGGGAAATGGCTAAAATGCTTGCTAGAAACAATTGTGCAAGAGAAAGGAATTGCAGACACTAAAGTGAAAATGTATGAAGTTGTGGAAGAGGCAGGAGCAGATACTAGTTTGCCAAATTTGATTATGCTTGCTAGTATACAAAGAAGGATGAATGAGTATGTTATTGCAGAAGACAATTTATTTTTTGAAAATAAATTTGCAAGTAGTGAGCAAAAGAAAGATGTTGTAGAGGGAGATATCTTAAGAGATATTCAGGAAGTTTGGGAGGCAACAACATCTACAGCAATGTCTAAAGAAACAATATTTAGAGCAATATCTACAATGATATTTGCAACAGAAATTAGAAGCAGCAACAAATGGCAAAGTGTTTACCAGACAGAAGTTAACTTGGACATAGAGATTGAAAGTATAAGAAGGTTGATGATGAAGGTGTCTCAGAAGAAGACAATAGAAAGAAAGCAAAGAAGCAACAGGAAGGAGAAGACAAGAACAGACTGTGAAAGCATAACTAGTGGGAAGATGCAGAATAAAATATGGAAGCCTGGAAAAGTACAGCAGAAGAATAAGGCAGTTTATGCATAGCAACAAAACAGAGTATGGGATCCAAGAGGCAAAGGTTGGAAGCACATGACCAGGAGATCATGATAAATTTCTACTTTGGGAGTCTGATGCAGGAGCATCCAACTCAACAATTTAATTTTAATTTAATAGATATAGGGGTTCTTGTATTTCTATGAAATTGGAATGGTTTGAGTGATTTTAATATGATTAATTAAATATTGAGAGGATTTTTGTAAATGTTCTCGAAAGGGAATATGAGAGGTTTGAAAATTAATTGTAAATCCTAAATTAGAATTAGTTTCATGAATCAGAGGATTTATGAGAATCCTTGGGGATAAAAGAGAGATTTTAGGATATAGAAAATATTCAGGAATTGATTGAGGATATAGTGGATCTAAACCAAAATTGGTTTTAGAATCCAATTGTATAAATCATATGCCTCAAAGGCATAGAAAAATAGGTAGAGAGAGATTCAGGATTTAGGAAGGTAGAGCTTCGATTGGAAGCCTACAGGAAATAGGAAGAAAAGGCCACTGATACAGAAGATCAGGCCAGAGGAAGAAATTTCCTATGTAAATATTGGGGTTAATACAGAGAACTCAATTTCTGAGTTCATTGTCTCATTTCTAAGTTAATATTGTGTTCAAGTGAATTGGGTATAATTAAAGGAATTCCGTCATTTTGTATTTGAGTTACAGAATTTATTAATCCTTGAGATTGTGTGTTTTTAAGAAATTTAATATTCATTTTAAAGTTTGAATTTTGTGTAGATTGCAAGGAATCATCGATCTGAATGGATTAATGATATGAAAAAAATGTGATACTTCAAATGTATATCCAGTGTACAGTGCGTTTTATTTTGGAATACGTTGAAGACAGATTGATGTTTGAAAAAGAGAATTAATGGCGGAATAGCAGAGGAGTAATATTTGTTTGTTGAAGGCCACATTTGTGTGTTCACTTAGGAATTCTGAATTTGATTTGCAGCACTAACAATCTTTATAATTATCATGACTGGGTTGATTTATTTAATTCCAGAATTATGCGTTGAAGAAGAATAATCTAAGATCGATACTTATGATAGATCGCGACTGAGTTGATTTATTTAATTCAGAATTATGAGTTGAGAAATTTTGGGTCAAACAAAGGTAGAAATCATGTTGCAGATGAGCGAGGAGCGGATTAGTGAAACAACGTTGGTTTTCACAAGGGTAAAGGTTGCAACCCAAAATTCAGTGAAATGAAGACAAAAAACCATGCATTTGATGGCGCAGAGGAATGATAAATAGTTTTATAAACAACTATGGTTTTATCACACTGCCTTATGGCCATAAGCGGTAATTGTTGATGACCATGAGATATAACTCCGAAAGAAACACGTGGCATCACAAAACCGTCTATATCGCATAGTTTTAAAATCCTTAAACGTTGTGCATTTTGAAATGCGATGGGCGCTGGATCATGGGTTTGAAAGGGTCAACGATTGAGATAGAACGAGAAATTCAATGTATGTGAAAGGTATAAAATAGACGGAATGGTAAGTTATAATGTGGTTATAACTTATGATAAAAGTTGAGTTAAATCTGTAAAGATTGGTGAGATTAATGCTGGGGACGGACGGGCGAATACAATTGCCAGCAAATATGTATTGTAATAAAGTAGGGTCCAAGATATATATGTTGACAAATCTGTTTTAAATCAAAGTCGAATACATGGATACAAAGTTCCATAAGGTGAGTATTTTCTGAGTTAAAAAGATAAAGAAATAGTCCTATAAATGACTATAGCATCAAATGGTTGAAATGTAATTTTGGGAAAAGTGTATGCTGTTGCAGATTATATGCATTTGGTTAGAAATGTTTGGGTGCTTCATTATGGTTACATTAATAATTTTGGCAATTTGGGTTTTAAATTGGGTATGGTTATTAACCATAAATGCTTTAAAATAACTTCCGCACATGAAGTTACTTCTGTTGAGTTTGTAATTGGGAAATGCATTTTGAAGTGAGAATGTGGGTAAACGCAGCTACAGCTGCATCAAGGTGCAGGGCATGCACTTCTAAATGTTTTTCAAGCTGCACCATCAGCTGCTCTTGCACAAACATCTGCTGTTGCTGGTGTTGTACATCGTGCTCTTTTGGGAGTAAGAAACAACCTTGATCACGACCATAAGAAAGAATCTGAAGAGAAACACTATGGAAAACTTCCTGTTCTAATATTGACTCACGAAATTTGAGCCAATAAGTGCAGATATTATAAAGATCTCTATGGTTTGTGGAGAAATCAGTTTTTGTGCAATATATTCAATTGGAGAGGTTTTTTTTTCCCAATTTACTTTACTTTTAAGGAGCAAGATCTATATCTGCCAAAGACTCAGCCTCCAAGGCATGGTGACAACCTCACATTGGTTCTGTTTTACAGGTGCACACGTTCTCAGTTACCCTCCTTGTGTTAAGTTTTGTTTTATTACATTATGAATACTTCATCTCAAATTTCTAAGCCCCCCTCTAGCAAAGGGAGACCAATTAAAATTACATTAGATAGTGTCTATGAGTACATTAAGCCTTTATAAAGACGAATATAAGAAAGAGAAAATCATTTTAAAAAGAACTAACAGAAATGCTTGATAACAATCACAAATCATTAGAAAATAAAATAACCACACTTGAAATTGAACTCCAAGAAATGAAAGGTAAAATTCAAGAAATAGAACATAGTAAACAAACAATGGTTCAAGAAAATGAATCCCTGAAAAGCAAGATTAAAAATATAAAAGAACAACTACATAATAACTTAGCCCTAAATAACACAAAAAAATACTTAGATATTAAACCCATCAAAGAGAAAATTAATAAATTAATTGTTCTCGACCATGAGCGTCACAAAAGAGCCTTAAATCTTATAGTTGCGAGTATAGAACAAAGCAATGAAAACACATTAGAAATGGTTAAAGAACAATTAAAAACAAAATCTCAAATTGAAACAAACTATCTCACGGAAGTAATAAGGGCCAGAAAGATACTTGAGCATAAACACAGACTCATCCGTGTCAAGGTCAGTGGTCATGAACATAAAATGGATATACTCAGGAAATCCCCAAGCCTAAAAGGAACATGAATCTTTATAAATGAAGATCTCATTCCAGAAGACCAAGTTGAACTTAGGAAAGAAGTCCAAAAGGTCAAGGGTGCAAGAAACGCCACGAAATGGGAAATTATTAGGAATAAGAAAGCTATTATTAGAGATAGAGTCTCAAGCGTGAATGATAAATAGAGATTTGCATCACTCTGAATCCTCTTCTAGAATTGTCGTGTGTTTCCATGGAGTAAAGGTCCTATTTAAGTTGGATCCCAAGCGATATTGACCTTATTCCTTATTTGAAACATGAGAGTATGATTAATCTAGGGCCCCTCACCTCGACGATTTCACTCTTTGTTCTGGCTAGAATAAGAAATCCTCTCGGAGGGGTTTTGGTGGTATAGCCTGCTATATAAGGAACAATCTTTCCTCTCACATCTGACTTCATAAGATCGGACCCTTCAATCCATACATTTGGATTGAAATCTCAGATTATACAACCAATATGATCTTTCTTGCAATATGTTATTTCGCTCCTATCAACTTTACATCCTATAAGAAGAACAACTTGGATAAGAATTGTCCTTTCAATTCTTTAGAAAAATACATCTTCAACCTGAGAAATTATGGTAATATCCTTTTACTGAGAGACTTTAATGCTATAAATGCTACTAACCAAGTCATTACATTAAGCAACAACTCTAACCCTGATCCCTTATGGCTTGATGAAGATAATAACTTAGCTAATCAATTCAATAGAAAATACGCAGACATGATCGAGAACTTATTCAGCACTGAACTCATCAAACCTTGCAGTTCCCAGGACCTAATTATTTGTAATTTTATTAATAAGTGGCCCCTCTCCAATCATATGACATGTTTCCATGCACTAGGTAGCAGTGTCCTAGATTATGTAATTTCTGACATCCTCATCCTCAACCATATTACAAAATTTGAGCTTCTCAATGGATTCGAGCCTGACTCTGATCACATACCTCTACCTCTATCCCTCAATATTTCTATGCATACCACCCATATGCAAGATACCAATGAAAGAAAAAGGCACATTCACTTCGATAGAAGTAAAACCGACCTCTTCTTAATGGATTTAGAGAGGAAATTCGACCCCATGAATTATAATAATAACACTGATCAAATATAATACCATTTCACTGTTATCCTTTCCAACACCATTAACAAGTTTTCTAATGAGATTTCGTTTAATCAATCTAATAGAATTTCTAATCCATGGTATGAAAAATATTGCAAATTTCCAGGAAAGCGATTAGAGAGGCTCCTAATGAAATCATTAAGCTGCAGAATATCAATATATACAAAAATATCACCAAGAGGAAGAAAATATCACATATTAATAAAATACAGGATTATCTTCTCCACCTTTCTAAATTCACGCCAAAAAATTTTTGGCGGAATTTTCTTGTCCATAAAACCAAAGATAACCATTCTATCCCCTTAGAAAACCATGACAACTATCTTAAGAAGTCGTACAACTCTTTGGACACGATGGGCACCACCTTAATAACTTCAATTAAGGAGGACGTATTCTCTCTTGACATCATTGAGTATGGTATTGATATGCTCACTAATGGGAAAGCTAAAGATATTTAAGGATACCAAGATGAGATCCTTAAAATGGGAGGATTTATCCTCATTCCTTATCTCCACAAGCTTCTCAATTTAGCTGTAACACATGGCTTCCCTTGGATTTGGATGCAAAGCCTTATTGTACCTATATTTAAAAATGGGGACAAGAGTGTTCCATCTAACTAGAAGAACATTATGGTTAGCCATATCCCGACCAAGATTTATAGGCTCATTTTGGAGAAGAAGCTTAGCCTTTGGCTTGAAATCCATGGAAAAAGAGCTTAAGGGAAAGCTGGTTTTAGGAGACATCACTCGACTATTGACCATCTGGTCACTCTTAGAATCATTGCGAAGGAATGTCACAATAGTAAAATCGATCTCTTATGTTTCTTTGTGGACTTTAGGAAATGTTTCGACACCGTTCCTCATGATAAAATGTGGGAGAGACTTAAAGGATCATGGTCCCTCCTAAGCTGAGGATTCTTGTGATCCGTCTCTATGAGACCGTCACTGCCAAGCTTAAAAGCAACGAGGGGTAGTCTAAAGACATTAAATGCAATATTGGAGTTAAGCAAGTGTGTGCCCTATCCCCTACCCTTTTGGGCATATACATCGATAAGCTAGAGGAGTGTCTAGAATCTGCAGGGTGTAAGGGCACCGAACTTGCTGGTGTTCTCATTACTCTTTATCTCTATGCTGATGATATCGTTCTTCTTGCAAAAATCCATGACGACCTTGACAAACAACTCCAGATTCTTCATGACTACCTCTCCAAGATGCATATGACAGTTACATTAGGGTGAAAAAGTGAAGTTGGGTTACACTTTTGTGAGAATCGGGGGCTGAAAACATTTTTCCGCAATAGTTCGTCCGAACTCATTCTGTCGTTTAGGTTGATGACATACTGACAGCGTGGGCAAATAGATTTTTGGCCGGAGATGGGAAAACCGGCAACAATAGTTTGGCCGAACTTTTAAAATAGTTCGGCCGAACTCATATTTTATAAATATATCACCCGTGAACTGTTCTCATTTTCGCGCGTCTTTGTTCGCATATTCTGTTTTTCGCGGGATTCTGCTCTGATTTTCGTTTCTTTTCGTTTCTGTGGTGCTACTGCTGCTTTGTTGCTGATTTGGCACCCGCGAATCATTTCTGTGGCGTTGCTGCTGCTCTGTTGCTAATTTGGCGCCCACGAATTGCTGCTCGGGAGTTGCGTCGAGCGAATTTCCAGGTAATCTAAAACCATGAAATGAATTAGCTGAGGTGTTTTCCAATACAACTAAGAGAGATTGCTTTGATTGCTTTAATTGATGATAGAAATTAGTCAACCAAATTCAAACTAGAAAACCATATGACGACTTTAGGGCGCAGAAAAAAAAAAAAAAAAAAAAAAAAAAAAAAAAAAAATTTGTTTCTTCACTTTACGGCATACATACATATGAGACAACAAATTCTCTTCTTCGCTTCACGACATACATACATATCTGCATTAAGAGAGAGAAAGCCATCACTGTGCGTTACTACAACATAGTACACATAATAGGGATATCATATCTGCATTAAGATGAGCTAAAAGTAGTAGGATATAATATGTCATTTGGAACTTGTCGACCATTGTAAGCTCTCTTGATTTGGTTAAATCATTAGAAAGGCCCCATTGTTTCTCCAACAGATAATTTTGAAGAAGAATTAGAGCCTCCAATGAATGTTCTTCCTGAAAAATGACATTGATTTCTCTAAATCCCTTGCATGGTTGAAAGACCGATTGTAACATTGTTCGATAGTTGATTGGTTGTTGCGATTCCATGATCTAATCCTTGCCATGGTTGAAAGACTGATTGCAACATTGTTCGATAGTTGTTTGGTTGCTGCATGAGAGGGTGCGAATGCCATGACGTGTGCAACAGTTACTTACTTTCATTCATAGATTGATACCAGTGTTCCAATCTGTTCTGTTTTTTCATTCATAGATTGATACCCGTGTTCCAATCTGTTCTGTTTTTAGATTGATACCATTTTTCCAATCTGTTCTATTTGTTTTTAGATTGATACCAGTTTTCCAATATGTTATGTTTTTAGATTGATACCAGTTTTCGAATTTGTTCTGTTTTCTATAAACTTGATCCGAGCCCCAATCAATCGTCAATGGATTGATTGTTTGTCCTTTCCAACTAGTTACAATTTAGAGGTAAAAATTACAATATAACTTGGTACACTTCAGTTTCACCCAATTATGTGTACCCTCTCCCAATGCTTCTTTGAAACAATTTTTCTTTAACTTTCCTCCCAATATAAAACTCTTCTTACCCCAACTTAGTGTGTCTTGATCCATTTTATTTTGTTTTGTTTATTAATGTGTCCTGCTCCCTTTTATTTTGTTTGTTTCTCAATCCTTCTATGTAGATACATGGATTTTTGCAGATATATACATATTTGTTGGTTCTTTCTTTCTCTTTAGAACATAAATTGTTTTATTATTATTTCTGGATGTATGTGAAAACTTCATTGTAGGGCATTAGTCTTAGTCTTAGAGGGTTCTATCAAAAAAATAATTGTATGAAAATGCATTTAGAGTCTATTAATGATTGTTTCTTCATTTCCATTTGTACTAGTTCAATGTATGAAGTTATTCAATATATCAGTACTAGTGGTGTCTCTTTCAATGATATCTGATTGTAAAAATTTTTGTTTCCCTATTTTTCTGGTTTTTTTATTGCATGTATGAAATTCCCATACAATATTAGTATTTCTTTGAGCTTTATTTCATTGTTTGCTTGAATTTATGCACTACCTTATTGACTGTCATATGCATTTAGATATTTATTTTCCTTTTCCAAATGTGTTTTTTTTATTATCTTCATGATCTACTCAAAACATTGTGATAAATATAGTCCTCTTGGAGAGATATGAAGAATGGGATGTTAATTCTTCTTCTACAAATGAAGTTTATATTTTATAAGACCTACAACCAATTTATACTTTAATACTTTAACCATTCACCATTTGTACACATTTAAATCTAGCTTTCAAATATCGCATAGCATATATAAATTTTCTTTCATAATACAAAGCTAAAGGATTTATAGGAATAGTAGTGATGGAATGAAATGTAACATTGTAGTTTGATCCCATGTTGGCCTTTATATCATAGAACCGTTTTCATATTTACACAAATATCATAACTGATTAGTTATTAGACAACATATCTTCATATAGAACTTGCAAATAATATGGTGGAAATGTGGATCTCATGACTCTTCATAATGTACAATGATTCATTCCATATTATTCATAGATCAAATGTCATTTAAATACAATATTTATCATAATGTACAATGATTCATTCCATATTCATTTTTAGATTCAGGGGGAGCTTTTGAGAAAGTAATGATAATGCCAATAAAGAATGAGCTAGACTCATCTTCAACATCTATTAATTTGATATGAAAATTTATAATACTACTGTGTACATTTGAGAATATTTATTTACATGTTTATATAAATTATATTTACATATGTACTTTTCTTTTCACAAATATTTTCATTAAAAAATGAACCTTTAAATGATAAACCTAGTTAATGTTTCTTCTTCATGAAGAAGACTACTTGATCTTGCAATTTGATGAGGGTCCTTTGTTATGCTTCTTGACTACTTCAAATTATTGGCACAATCATATGCTTCTTTGATGATGGTCCTTTGTTATGCTTCTTGACTACTTCAAATTATTGACACAATCATATGCTTCTTGTTACTCTTTTTAATCCTTCCTTATATTGTATTCTCCCCCTTAGATATTGTGTACTCTCCCACATATATATTGCACTCAATTTCATATTCTCTGTAATATTCTAGGCTCTTCTTTTGAAGTCAAATAAGTGACAATAATTTACAAGAACTATCCTTTATTTGTTTCTCACATATATGAAGAGATCCCATTTTCTTTTTTATTCATAGATCAAATGTCATTTAAATACAAGATTTATTATAATGTACAAAGATTCATTCCATATTAATTTTTAGATTCAGGAGGAGCTTTTGAGAAAGTTATGATAATGCCAATAAAGAATGAGCTAGACTCCTATTCAACATCTATTAATTAGATATGAAAATTTATAATACTACTGTGTACATTTGAGAATATTTATTTACATGTTTATATAATTTATATATACATATGTACTTTTTTTTCATAAATATTTTCATTAAAAAATGAACCTTTAAATGATGAACCTAGTTAATGTTGCTTCTTCATGAAGAAGACTACTTGATCTTGCAATTTGATGATGGTCCTTTGTTATGCTTCTTGACTACTTCAAATTATTGACACAATCATATGCTTCTTTGATGATGGTCATTTGTTATGCTTCTTGACTACTTCAAATTATTGACACAATCATATGCTTCTTTGATGATGGTCATTTGTTATGCTTCTTGAATACTTCAAATTATTGACACAATCATATGCTTTTTGTTACTCTTTTTAATCATTCCTTATATTGTATTCTCCCCCTTAGATATTGTGTATTCTCCCACATAGATATTGCACTCAATTTCATATTATCTGTAATATTCTAGGCTCTTCTTTTGAAGTCAAATAAGTGACAATAATTTACAAGAACTATCCCTAATTTGTTTCTCACATATTCAAATGGTTCTCTAACAAGAGGCTTTGTGGGTATGTATTCCATCTTCACTATTTTCTCAAAGACTTGTTGTGTGGGGAAGTGGTACTTTATGATGATATGTTTAGTGATTGAAGGAAGTAGAATATTTTATTTTTGAAATTATTATTACACTTGTATTGAAACACTTAATAGATATAGGTTCACTGAAATTTACCTTAATATCTTGTAGAGCCCATTTCATCAAAAACACTTGTACACAAAAAGAAGTAACTACTATGTATTCCACTTCTACTATAGATAGAGAAAGTAATGAATCTTTCTTTCTTAACCATGCAACCAAAGACTCTTATAAGAAGAAATATACATTTTCCAAGAAATGCCTTTTTCTTGCTTAAACATGTAGCCCTCTTCTAAGTAGAATTATACATTGTCCACTTGAACTTTTCATGTCATCCACACAAGCCTAGTTGAATCTCTCTATGTTGTCAATGTAAATTTCTCACCTTTTGGGTACTATAGTCCATTGTTTGTAGTCTATTTCAAGTATCTTAATATCTGTTTGTTGGTAATAGATGACTCTATTTAGTTGTTGATTGAAATATTCCAACTAATATAAATTCCAAAATTATATCTAGTCTAAACCTTGTTATGTATATCAAGCTTCCTATCATATATATGTAAAGGTTATGATCAACATCACCTCATTCATCATCCATCATCCGCACATAACTTGCATCCAATTGATATGGAGATTCACTTAGTTCATTCATCATCCATCATCTGCACATAACTTCCATCCAATTGATATTGAGATTCACTTAGGTTTATAGTATTCCATTTCAAACTTTTCAACATATCTCTTAGGTATTTATTTTGAGAAATGGATATGCCTATTGAATTTTGTATAATTTATGGCTTGTAGCCCTAGGTAAAAGATAAGTTCTCCAATCATTCACATCTCGAACTCAAATTTCATCTCTTCACCAAAATATTTTACTATATTTTACTAGATGATTTTTATTGATTGTAAACATATAATATAATCCACATACACAGAAGATTCCAGAATATATTGAAACCAAAATTGATTTGATAAAAACACATTAGCCAATAAACAAACCATTGAAACCAAAAGTGATTTGATAGTTCTATAAGCAGAGTTTGTAAAGGGCCAGGTAGCCTTTGGATCTCATCTTTTATGAAAGGTGACATATCCAGTAAATGCCCCTACAGTCAATCTCTGGAATAGATCTAAATAGAATTTTTTCATTTTCATATCCATGGTCTCAAACAATGAGAGAGAAAAAACCTTTTATATTCAACATGTAAAACACAAATTAGCCATAAAAGTTTCCCATTGAAACCAAAAGTGATTTGATACAAAACATAGGTTTTAACCGAGAGTAAATTCCCCTACAATCAATCTTTGGAATAGATCTAAATAGAATTTTTTCATTTTCATATCCATGGTCTCAAACAATGATAGAGAGAGAAAAAACCTTTTATATTCAACATGTAAAACACAAATTAGCCATATCTCTAGAATAGATCTAAATAGAAGTTTTTCATTTTCATATCCATGGTCTCAAACAATGAGAGAGAAAAAAAAAATTATATTCAACATTTAAAACACAAATTAGCCATAAAAGTTTCCCATTGAATCCAAAAGTGATTTGATACAAAACATAGATTTTAACCTTATATATTTTAATTGTTTCAGATAGATTTTTAATAAAATGAAAAATATTTAATGTAAAAAACATAGTATTTAGAGACAAAAAGTAATTTGATACAAAAAATATAGGTTTTAACCAAGTATATAGTTAATTGTTTGGAAAATAGATTCTTAAGAAAATTAAAAATATTCAACGTAAAACACATGCATTCTTATACACCCTTATGTCTATGTAAAGTAGTTTGAGTGATTCCACGGGTCTTCTACACCCTTGATAGGGTATAGTTGGGACAAGTAGTGTTAACTTCTACAAGTTCTATAGGCAGAGTCTGTAAAGGGCCAAGTAGCCTCTGGATCTCATCTTTTATGAAAGGTGACATATCCAGTAAATGCCCCTACAGTCAATCTCTGGAATAGATCTAAATGGAAGTTTTTCATTTTCATATCCATGGTCTCAAACAATGAGAGAGAAAAAAACCTTTTATATTCAACATTTAAAACACAAATTAGCCATAAAATGTTCCCTTTGAAACCAAAAGTGATTTGATACAAAACATAGGTTTTGACTTAAGAGTAAATGCCCCTACAATCAATCTCTGGAATAGTTTTAAATAGAAGTTTTTCATTTTCATATCCATGGTCTCAAACAATGAGAGAAAAAACATTTTATATTCAATGTATGTAAAACATAAATTAGCCATATCTCTAGAATAGATCTAAATAGAAGTTTTTCATTTTCATATCCATGGTCTCAAACAATGAGAGAGAAAAACACCTTTTATATTCAACATGTAAAACACAAATTAGCCATAAAAGTTTCCCATTGAAACCAAAAGTGATTTGATAAAAAACATAAGTTTTAACCTAAGAGTAAATGCCCCAACAGTCAATCTCTGGAAGAGTTTTAAATAGAAGTTTTTCATTTTCATATCCACGGTCTCAAATAATGAGAGAGAAAAAACCTTTTATATTCAACATGTAAAACACAAATTAGCCATGTATCTCTAGAATAGATCTAAATAGAAGTTTTTCATTTTCATATCCATGGTCTTAAACAATGAGAGAGAGGAAAAACCTTTTATATTCAACATGTAAAACACAAATTAACCATAAAAGTTTCCCATTGCAATCAAAAGTGATTTGATACAAAACATAGGTTTTAACCTAAGAGTAAATGCCCCTACAGTCAATCTCTAGAATAGATCTAATTAGAAGTTTTTCATTTTCATATCCATGGTGTCAAACAATGAGAGAGAAAAAACCTTTTATATTCAACATGTATAGTATTTAGAAACAAAAAGTAATTTGATACAAAACATAGGTTTTAACCAAGTATATAGTTTTTCATTTTCATATCCATGGTCTCAAACAATGAGATAGAGAAAAAACCTTTTATATTCAACATGTAAAACACAAATTAGCCATAAAAGTTTCCATTGAAACCAAAAGTGATTTGATACAAAACATAGGTTTTAAACTAAGAGTAAATGCTCCTACAGTCAATCTCTAGAATAGATCTAATTAGAAGTTTTTCATTTTCATATCCATGGTCTCAAACAATGAGAAAGAAAAAACCTTTTATATTCAACATGTATAGTATATAGAAACAAAAAGTAATTTGATACAAAACATAGGTTTTAACCAAGTATATAGTTTTTCATTTCCATATCCATGGTCTCAAACAATGAGAGAGAAAAAACCTTTTATATTCAACATGTAAAACACAAATTAGCCATAAAAGTTTCCCATTGAAACCAAAAGTGATTTGATACAAAACGTAGGTTTCAACCTAAGAGTAAACGCCCCTACAGTCAATATCTAGAATAGATCTAATTAGAAGTTTTTCATTTTCATATCCATGGTCTCAAACAATGAGAGAGAAAAAACCTTTTATATTCAACATGTCATAGTATTTAGAAACAAAAAGTAATTTGATACAAAACATAGGTTTTAACCAAGTATATAGTTTTTCATTTTCATATCCATGGTCTCAAACAATGAGAGAGAAAAAAACCTTTTATAGTCAACATGTAAAACACAAATTAGCCATAAAAGTTTCCCATTGCAATCAAAAGTGATTTGATACAAAACATAGGTTTTAACCTAAGAGTAAATGCCCCTACAGTCAATCTCTAGAATAGATCTAATTAGAAGTTTTTCATTTTCATATCCATGGTCTCAAACAATGAGCTAGAAAACCCTTTTATATTCAACATGTATAGTATTTAGAAACAAAAATTAATTTGATACAAAACATAGGTTTTAACCAAGTACATAGTTTTTTATTTTGATATCCATGGTCTCAAACAATGAGAGAGAGAAAAAACCTTTTATATTCAACATGTAAAACACAAAGTATCCATAAAAGTTTCCCATTGAAACCAAAAGTGATTTGATACAAAACATAGGTTTTAACCTAAGAGTAAATGCCCCTACAGTCAATCTCTAGAATAGATCTAATTAGAAGTTTTTTATTTTCATATCCATGGTCTCAAACAATGAGAGAGAAAAAACCTTTTATATTCAACATATATATTATTTAGAAACAAAAAGTAATTTGATACAAAACATAGGTTTTAACCAAGTATATAGTTTTTCATTTTCATATCCATGGTCTCAAACAATGAGAGAAAGAAAAAACCTTTTATATTCAACATGTAAAACACAACTTAGCCATAAAAGTTTCCCATTGAAACCAAAAATGATTTGAAACAAAACGTAGGTTTTAACCTGTTGGGGTTCCCATGTTTTGGCCAGGTTGGCAAGACCAAAAGATGAGACAACATCAAAACCACTTTGGGGCCCTAGGATCTAGCCCTCTTAGACCCGGAGAGGGATCTCTCCAATAAAACAAAGAATGATATCTCTTTGAAAGCTCAAGATGAGGTATTAGGCTAGTTATGAAGCACGAAGGGGGGTTTTGAATGATTTGGTTGGTTGGTTGCTGGGCTGGTCATGAGATCATAGACTGAGAAAGTAATGGGAGAAAAGGAACAAAGCAGCAGGATGTTTTGGCAAAGAGGATAGGTTAAGAGAGTGCCATCCATTGAGCTATGGAGTCATGAAAGGAGATTACATGCAACAACTAGCCAAGGCTTTCAGAGGGCAAGTCATCTACACTAAAGGATATTTTTAGATAGATGATGGGATGGAACATTAGGGAAAGAAGGTGAAAGAAGGAAAGCAACCCAATTTCTGTCTATAGATCAGGCCAGAGGTCATTTAACTCCAGACCTGCTTGGACATACTCAAAGGCAGCTCTCAAAGGAGGGACGAAGGGGCAGCTTATAGATCGGACCAGAGGTCATTTAACTTCAGGTCAGCTTTAGCATGCTCCAAGGGAAAACAGAGATAATATTAACAAAGAGATCTTAGAAATGCCAGCTGGTCGCACAAGGATCCTAGTGGATAGGGCTAACTCTAATCCCCAGTGTTCCCAAATCTTCCAGCATAAACCCAACAAGAACATCTAAGAATAGACTCATTTGATTCATACATCAGCTAGCAGGCAATGACATCCACTACACTGGTTAAATCAACTGAAATCGACCCTTAGATAACACATACAGTAGAAAACATTGAAGGCAAGGAGAGCAGAGACATAGGGTACCTAACAAGGGTAAATCCTATGCCATATTTCTGATGCAAGCCCAGAAGAAGATGAAACAGTATGTAAATGTAATAAACAGAGTTAGAAAAACATCACCAATAGTAATAGACCAGGATCCTGTGAAATGTGCTTGATTAATGATGCAAAACCAGTCACATACTCTGAGCTCAATGGCTGTTACAGTCCAGACTTCTCCTCCCAGCCTACTACATAACAACTACTCTGCTAATCCCTCCCAAAACTTCTCTAACAGTCAAAACTGAATCCCTCTAACTACAACGGCAAGCAGCCGAACAACAACCTTACAATTCATTCTTGGGAATTCTTATAGGAGAATGAGAATAACAGGGGTAGATACAAATTAAATGTGTTCATTAAGACAGAATGGTGGAAGAGCCTAAGCCCACTCTGCTTAATAGCACCTGCATCGCTGTAAGTACTCTGTAGACTGGTTTGGAGATCTTTGTCAAGTCGATTTTGACCTCTGGTGTTTCGTGAAGTACCTCTCTGGCTGTTTGGAGCTCTGCGCTAGCCTTCTGGAATAAATGACATGGACGGGAAAACTGCAAGTCTCTCCATACCTCATAACTGCTGTCCAGAAATTCTTTAAGAAGCTCTGTCAGTATTAACCGTTTCAGGGCTCGAGGAGATATGAGGAATGTTGTAGGTAAATGTCCGTCCTGGAGAAATGCGTTCTGTTGATATTAAAATGCGGATATGACCCTTTGCATGCTTAAGTCTTCAAACTGCGTCCTTTCCTTTGAATGTGGGGTCAAACATTAATTGCATCAGTAGTGGGCATCAAACCCCTTTTAATCTCTTCTATTGGTCTGCTGGCAATGTTGAAACGGCCTCTCTGTGCTATCTGCATAATACAATAGACCTGTTACAAACCCGGGCAGTGGTGGAGGAATGCTACGGAGGTGGAGGAATGGTGGCAGAGCAGTGGAGAAACAGTGGAAAGTGGCGGAAGAAAGAGTTATAGTGTAAAGGCCCAAAGGTCTTCACTTGAGCGAATTACAAAGAAAAACAGAGAAAAAAAATGAAGCGGAGCCACGGATGTGGGACCCAGAGGGTACAGATGTTTCTGATCAACCCGCGCGCAGCTCCGCGGAGCGACCACCGTTGGATCAACTACCCCAAATCGGGCGGTGCACGTGCATTTCGCTATGCATCCTGTGCCGAACTTTAACACGTGATGAGCAGGCGGTTTTGAAATAGTGCTCCTGCCACGCGTCGGATGCTGCATGGAATCGCTGGCCCATCGGAAAATACCGCCTGCCTTCGAAAGGCGGTGCGATAGAAACCGGATGGTTTATGGAGTAGTGCGCGGCGGGGACCACCGGGACAGATAACCTCTGGGCCGTCGGATCAACATGTAAATGAACGGCGATGGCTCGACTTTAACAAGTGAAAAAAGGGGTTTGTTACAAAAGGCAGAGGACTTTAGTGGTGGGACCGGGGGTCTATCGCAATCGGAGATCGGGAGCGGGGGCGCGATCAATCGCATCGTAAATATTTGCGACGCAATCAATCGCATCGTAGATATTTGCGATGGATGATCGGAATATTTAAAACACATCATGCGATTGCGATATTGCGATCGGAGGTTGGAGCGATGGTGCGAGGACTTGCGACGTAATCAATCGCATTGCAAATATTTGCGATGGATGATCGGAACACTTCACATAAAACACGCGATTGAAAGGAATTTTCGATTGCGATCAATAAGCGGCGGGGTTATAAAACCTTATAATAAAGTTTATAATAATGTATGGCGGGGATGGAAAGGGGAAGTGGTTAGCAGCGGGGACTTTATAATATAGAGTTTTATTATAAAGTTTTATGGGTTATGGAGGGGAAGTGGTTTTAATTCAATCGCATATGTGTTTAAACGATTTATAATGCGATTGTATGGTCGGAAAGGGGGAAAAGAGGGTTAGGACCTATTGCAAAGTTAGAAAGTGGGTTTTGGGCCCATTTCAATGAGATTTAAAGGTTAGAAAGGGGAGCGATAGAGGGATAGAGGGTGAATCAGCCCAAACAAGGGATATGGGTAGAATTTGAAGGAGATTTGAAGGGTAAGTGGGGAATTTAGAAAGGAGAGGCAAGAGGATGAAAACAAAGGCTTAGGGGGGAATGAAATAAGAGGGAAAAGGAGGCCTCTGGGCATTCTTAACAAACAGAGAGGCTTTATGATGGAAATCAGCAGAGGGGATTTTGACAAAGGACAAAGGCATAAGGAGGCTTCAAGGATGATGTGTTATCAGGGGAAATGCATTCCTTGAAGGCTCAACAACATTTTGGCCTCCTGTTTGCTTGTCAAAAAAATTCTAGGGGGCTAACAGTGGCTCCACATGGGAATGGCTTCTTCTTGAAGGAGTCAATAATTCAGAGGATAAATCTTTGGTGTAGGCCAGATGTCTGCTGCTTGGCACATCCCTTTCTTTCTTTAGATCAGCTGCCACAATATGAAGACAATACATCAGCAGAAACATTCTCCCAAACAACTACCTACCCACACTATAGTCCTAACATTTTTTCTTCTGCGTGCATTTGGACTTGCAAACCCTTTACATAATTTATTTTTTACAAACAGGAAAATAAACCTATTCTACCTCTACCCTTATTGCTCCATGAGGCCAGATTAGACTGTTGATCTCATAGCTTCTCTACCTAATCTAATATCTGCTAGGATTAAACGGTCTAGCAGATTACTTCTCTACATTCTAAGACAGAAATTGAAAACAATCAAGCCAGGATTAAACTGTCTGACTTGCTGGACTTTGCAGAAATTAAAACAACTAACTACATGCTCATAGACTGAGCTTTATTGAGCTTTTCCTACCTACCCTAATCTAACTCAAAAATTTACAAATCTAACTTACAAACATTGTCTTCCAATGTAACCAGTCCATCAAGTGATCCCATGGTTGGTCCTTTCTGCTCAACTCCTTGAGCAGGCTGGATAGGCAGGGCAGCTCCCACTCTTTTTGTTCAATAACAGCAGCTTTGAAAAATTTTCTTTCTATCTGCAACATGTTGCTCAAAAATACCTTTGATCCTTCTTCAAATGTTTGCAGGAAATGTGCATAAGGATCATGATATGATACCTGGTGATGAATATGTGGCAAGCAGGCTTCAACCAGGATTTCTTCTTCTACCACTGGGTCAAGAACATGAATTTCTTGGGGAAGAGAATCTTCTTCATCTTCTGAACTGGAGGACTCATAATATATGGAAGTGATGTCCTCTTGGAGCTCCGGGATGTTCTGATTAGGTGGGTCAAGCTCTGTGAAGAGATCCATATATTCTTGAGCAGGGGTTTGGTCTATTGCTTCCTCTATTTCAAGAGAAGGCCCTTTGTTTCCAGTTTGCTCAAAAATCTCTTCCTTGTTTTCCTCTTCATCTCCTGAGATGAAAGGCTGCTGACCTCCAAACACATGAAAACCATTACTGACGAGTTGTAATGGAGTGAAGCAAATATCTAGAGATCCTTCACTCTCTTCTGCACTCTTAAAGCTCTCTTCATCCGTATCATAAATAGCCTGCATTGGCTCATCACTCTCTGGAAGTAAAAGGGACTGAATTTCCTCCCATAAATCTACTAATGATGACCCTGCAAGATCATCTTCCGTTTGGAGAACATCATCATCAGATAGATCAAAAATAGGGGAATCATGAATGTAAGTAATGTTACCAATCAGATATACTAGATTGTCAGCAGATTTTTCTTCATTCTGATTTACATGTGAGCTTTCCAACTCTGTACAATAAAGCTCATCAGATGAATGGGCAAGGGTGTCTGATCTGTAAAAAAATTCAGAGGCTGGCTGTCTATTGATGATCTTATCTATTTCATCTTCTGTCAAAGGGGAGGATGGTCTTGTGTTCCTTTGTGCAGAAGTGCAGTAGCTCTCTGTTTCTTTTGAAGACTAGTTTTGAGGCAGAATGTCATCTTGAGCCTCAACCACAAAGGATGATAAATTAGCATCTGCGTTTTCGGGGATATCTTGAGGAATGTCTACGGTCTCTTGACCCTTTTCTTCCTCAGCTGATTCATCTGCGTTCTTGTGATATCTAGGGTGCGTATGAAATCCTTGAATGGATGTTGACAGATCTTCAGGATGCATATTAACCAAATCCTCATCAATACCTAACAGATACTGTATGATATCCTGAGATTGATCACAGCAATCCCATGATAAGGATGGAGAGTTTCCTTTATAATTCTTGTAAAATACTTGGTGCATGTCCCTTAAAGAAAACAAACTCCGAGGTTCTAACCATTCATACCAGACCCTAGCCTTTCCTTCTAATGTTGCCATGAACATTTTCATTAAGCAGTCTTCATGCCATTCAACTTTGAATTTCCACACATGTATATGAAACTTGATGAGATGTAACAAGGGGTCCTCAGTGTTGTCACCTGAAAGATAGGCAGGTTTTTTAACCAGTCCACTTCCGGCATTTTGTGTGGGGATCCAGGGATATGCTCCCTACTCATTGGAGCATATCTTCTCTGTATGCGTGGAAGCATGTTTGTAAATCATAAAGAGGTCACTATGTCTTCTCAACCAGTTCAGAGTCTTCTACCAGTGGATTCATTTGGTCTTTTGGGAGTTATGGAGTGTGGAGTCGCCAGGTGGATGAATTTGACTGTTTGGAGCAGGCTGTTGTCCACCATCGGCAATTGAAAGCCAATCTAAAGGCAAAGTGGTCTCTTCCCCAGTGGAGTCGCCATTATGTTGGGGTTCCCATGTTTTGGCCAGATTGGCAAGACCAAAAGATGAGACAACATCAGAACCGCTTTGGGGCCCTAGGATCTAGCCCTCCTGGACCCGGAGAGGGATCTCTCAAATAAAACAAAGAATGATATCTCTTTGAAAGCTCAAGATGAGGTATTAGGCTAGTTATGAAGCACGAAGGGGGGTTTTGAATGATTTGGTTGGTTGGTTGCTGGGCTGGTCATGATATCATAGACTAAGAAAGTAATGGGAGAAAAGGAACAAAGCAGCAGGATGTTTTGGCAAAGAGGATAGGTTAAGAGAGTGCCATCCATTGGGCTATGGAGTCATGAAAAAAGATAACATGCAACAACTAGCCAAGGCTTTCAGAGGGCAAGTCATCTACACTAAAGGATCTTTTTAGATAGATGATGGGATGGAACATTAGGGAAAGAAGGTGAAAGAAGGAAAGCAACCCAATTTCTGTCTATAGATCAGGCCAGAGGTCATTTAACTCCAGAACTTCTTGGACATACTCAAAGGCAGCTCTCAAAGGAGGAATGAAGGGGCAGCTTATAGATTGGACCAGAGGTCATTTAACTCCAGGTCAGCTTTAGCATGCTCCAAGGGAAAACAGAGATAAGATTAACAAAAAGATCTTAGAAAGGCCAGCTGGTCGCACAAGGATCCTAGTGGACAGGGCTAACTATAATCCCCAATGTTCCCAAATCTTCTAGCATAAACCCAACAAGAACATCTAAGAACAGACTCATTTGATTCATACATCAGCTAGTAGGCAATGACATCCACTACACTGGTTAAATCAACTGAAATCGACCCTTAGATAACACATACAGTAGAAAACATTGAAGGCAAGGAGAGCAGAGACATAGGGTACCTAACAAGGGTAAATCCTATGCCATATTTCTGATGCAAGCCCAGAAGAAGATGAAACAGTATGTAAATGTAATAAACAGAGTTAGAAAAACATCACCAATAGTAATAGACCAGGATCCTGTGAAATGTGCTTGATTAATGATGCAAAACCAGTCACATACTCTGAGCTCAATGGTTGTTACAGTCCAGACTTCTCCTCCCAGCCTACTACATAAAAACTACTCTGCTAATCCCTCCCAAAACTGCTCTAAAAGTCAAAACTGAATCCCTCTAACTACAACGGCAAGCAGCCGAACAACAACCTTACAATTCATTCTTGGGAATTCTTATAGGAGAATGAGAATAACAGGGGTAGATACAAATTAAATGTGTTCATTAAGACAGAATGGTGGAAGAGCCCGAGCCCACTCTGCTTAATAGCACCTGCATCGTTGTAAGTACTCTGTAGACCGGTTTGGAGATCTCTATCAGGTCGATTTTGACCTCTGGTGTTTCATGAAGTACCTCTCTGGCTTTTTGGAGCTCTGCGCTAGCCTTCTGGAATAAATGACATGGACGGGAAAACTACAAGTCTCTCCATACCTCATAACTGCTGTCCAGACAGTCTTTAAGAAGCTCTGTCAGTATAATTAACCGTTTCAGGGCTCGAGAAGATATGAGGAGTGCTGTAGGTATATGTCTATCCTGGAGAAACGCGTTTTTTTGATATTAAAATGCGGATATGACCCTTTGCGTGCTTAAGTCTTCAAACTGCGTCCTTTCCTTTGAATGCGGGGTCAAACATTAATTGCATCAGTAGTGGGCATCAAACCCCTTTGAATCTCTTCTGTTGGTCTGTTGGCAATGTTGAAACGGCCTATCTGTGCTATCTGCATAATACAATAGACCTGTTACAAACCCGGGCAGTGGTGGAGAAATGCTGCGGAGGCGGAGGAATGGTGGCAGAGAAGTGGAGAAACAGTGGAAAGTGGCGGAAGAAAGAGTTATAGTGTAAAGGCCCAAAGGTCTTCACTTGAGCGAATTACAAAGAAAAACAGGGAAAAACAATGAAGCGGAGCCATGGATGTGGGACTCGGAGGGTACGGATGTTTCTGATTAACCCGCGCGCAGCTCCGCGGAGCGACCACCGTTGGATCAACTGCCCCAAATCGGGCGGTGCACGTGCATTTCGCTACGCATCCTGTGCCGAACTTTAACGCGCGATGAGCAAGCGGTTTTGAAATATTACTCCTGCCACGCGTCGGATGCTGCATGTAATTGTTGGCCCATCGGAAAATACTGGCTGCCTTCGAAAGGCGGTGCGATAGAAACCGGATGGTTTATGGAGTAGTGCACGGCGGGGACCACCGGGACAGATAGCCTCCGGGCCGTCGGATCAACATGTAAATGAACGGCGATGGCTCGACTTTAACAAGGGAAAAAAGGGGTTTGTTACAAAAGGCGGAGGACTTTAGTGGTGGGACCGGGGGTCTATCGCAATCGGAGATCGGGAGTGGGGGCGCAATCAATCGCATCGCAAATATTTGCAACGCGATCAATCGCATCGCAGATATTTGCGATGGGTGATCGGAATATTTAAAACACAGCATGTGATTGCGATATTGCGATCGGAGGTCGGAGCGATGGTGCGAGGACTTGCGACGCAATCAATCACATCGCAAATATTTGCGATGGATGATCGGAACACTTCACATAAAACACGCGATTGAAAGGAATTTGCGATTGCGATCAATAAGCGGCGGGGTTATAAAACCTTATAATAAAGTTTTATAATAATGTATGGCGGGGATGGAAAGGGGAAGTGGTTAGCGGCGGAGACTTTATAATATAGAGTTTTATTATAAAGTTCTATGGGTTATGGAGGGGAAATGGTTTTAATTCAATCGCATATGTGTTTAAATGATTTATAATGCGATTGTATGGTCGGAAAGGGGGAAAAGAGGGTTAGGACCTATTGCAAAGTTAGAAAGTGGGTTTTGGGCCCATTTCAATGTGATTTAAAGGTTAGAAAGGGGAGCGATAGAGGGATAGAGGGTGAATCAGCCCAAACAAGGGATATGGGTAGAATTTGAAGGGGATTTGAAGGGTAAGTGGGGAATTTAGAAAGGAGAGGCAAGAGGATGAAAACAAAGGCTTAGGGGGGAATGAAATAAGAGGGAAAAGGAGGCCTCTGGGCATTCTTCACAAACAGAGAGGCTTTATGATGGAAATCAGCAGAGGGGATTTTGACAAAGGACAAAGGCATAAGGAGGCTTCAAGGATGATGTGTTATCAGGGGAAATGCATTCCTTGAAGGCTCAACAACATTTTAGCCTCCTGTTTGCTTGTCAAAAAATTTATAGGGGGCTAACAGTGGCTCCACATGGGGATGGCTTCTTCTTGAAGGAGTCAATAATTCAGAGGATAAATATTTGGTGTAGGCTAGATGCCTGCTGCTTGGCACATCCCTTTCTTTCTTTAGATCAGCTGCCACAATATGAAGACATTACATCAGCAGAAACATTCTCCCAAACAAATACCTACCCACACTATAGTCCTAACATTTTTTCTTCTACGTGCATTTGGACTTGCAGACCCTTTACATCATTTATTTTTTACAAACAGGAAAATAAACCTATTCTACCTCTACCCTTATTGCTCCATGAGACCAGATTAGACTGTTGGTCTCATAGCTTCTCTACCTAATCTAATATCTGCTAGGATTAAACGGTCTAGCAGATTACTTCTCTACATTCTAAGACATAAATTGAAAACAGTCAAGCCAAGATTAAACTGTCTGACTTGCTGGACTTTGCAGAAATTAAAACAACTAACTACATGCTCATAGACTGAGCTTTATTGAGCTTTTCCTACCTACCCTAATCTAACTCATAAATTTACAAATCTTGCTTACAAACATTGTCTTCCAATGTAACCAGTCCATCAAGTGATCCCATGGCTGGTCCTTTCTGCTCAACTCCTTGAGCAGGCTAGATAGGCAAGGCAGCTCCCACTCTTTTTGTTCAATAACAGCAGCTTTGAAAAATTTTCTTTCTATCTGCAACATTCTGCTCAAAAAGACCTTTGATCCTTCTTCAAATGTTTGCAGGAAATGTGCATAAGGATCATGATATGATACCTGGTGATGAATATGTGGCAGGTAGGCTTCAACCAGGATTTCTTCTTCTACCACTGGGTCAAGAACATGACTTTCTTGGGGAAGAGAATCTTCTTCATCTTCTGAACTGGAGGACTCATCATATATGGCAGTGTTGTCCTCTTCGAGCTCCGGGATGTTCTGATCAGGTGGACCGAGCTCTGTGAAGAGATCCATATATTCTTGAGCAGGGGTTTGGTCTATTGCTTCCTCTATTTCAAGAGAAGGCCCTTTGTTTTCAGTTTGCTCAAAAATATCTTCCTTGTTTTCCTCTTCATCTCCTGAGATGAAAGGCTGCTGACCTCCAAACACATGAAAACCATTACTGACGAGTTGTAATGGAGTGAAGCAAAGATCTAGAGATCCTTCACCCTCTTCTGCACTCTTAAAGCTCTCTTCATCCGTATCATAAATAGCCTGCATTGGCTCATCACTCTCTGGAAGTAAAGGGGACTGAATTTCTTCCCATAAATCTACTAATGATGACCCTGCAAGATCATCTTCCATTTGGAGAACATCATCATCAGATAGATCAAAAAAAGGGGAATCATGAATGTAAGTAATGTTACCAATCAGATATACTAGATTGTCAGCAGATTTTTCTTCATTCTGATTTACATGTGAGCTTTCCAACTCTGTACAATAAAGCTCATCAGATGAATGGGCAAGGATGTCTGATCTGTAAAAAATTTCAGAGGCTGGCTTTCTATTGATGATCTGATCTATTTCATCTTTTGTCAAAGGGGAGGATGGTCTTGTGTTCCTTTGTGCAGAAGTGCAACAACTCTCTGTTTCTTTTGAAGACTGGATTTGAGGCAGAATGTCATCTTGAGCCTCAACCACAAAGGATGATACATTAGCATCTGCGTTTTCAGGGATATCTTGAGGAATGTCTACGGTCTCTTGACCCCTTTCTTCCTCAGTTGATTCATCTGCGTTCTTGTGATATCTAGGGTGCGTATGAAATCCTTGAATGGATGAAATCCGAATATATGCAAAGAATTGTCGCAATGGTTGGCAAGGCCTAATTCTTCATGAGAAAGAGGGCACGAGAACGGTATGTGCTAATGACCTTAGGGTTCAATTATTTTAACACATACATGTGTACAATTTGTAATAGATACATGTGTATGTATATGTATAAATTTATTTGTATGTACATTAATCTAACAAAAATGTATCATTATATGTTAAAAACATCATTTGTAGTTGTCACGCATGATGAATGACGAAAATGTTAATATCACGTTCGGGGCCTCTGGTTCAAACAATGAATATGGGTCTCACCATCAAGATATGTTGACAAATGTTAGTGTTTTTTAAGTGATATTTTTAAAATAAATAATTGTGCATACATGTACATGTACATATATAATAATAAAATGTTTTAACAGATTCTGATTCCGTCCGATGTTTTTGGGATGGCGGTACCTTCTTCTTCCTTGGGGGATGTACCTTCTACTTCCTTAGGAGATGTGCCAGATCAACAACAAGTATGGACAATTTTTCACTTTTAAAATTTATGTTTAAGTTATATATATATTCCACCTCAAAAAGTTTCGTTGAAAACTGAGATATATATATATATATCTTGAGTTATTTTAAATTTTTTGAATTTTAGGTTTTTGGAGATTTTCTTTTGGATCCTCTCTTAGGATATGTCCCAAATTCACCTGTAGAAGTATTCAATTTTTCACTTTTAAATATATATATGTTTTTTTAAAAGTTATAATTTATAAATTGAAGTTTATTTAAGTTTTATTATAAATTGAGATCATGATCTTGAGTTATTTTATACTTTTAAAATTTTGAATTTTAGGTTTCTATAGAAGATTTTTTTAATCCACGGACTCTAGCGATGGAGATAGGAACATCCACAGCATTTCAACCATTTGAACAAGTTCTCTAACTTTTTTTTTAATATTATTGAAAATAAGTTTATATATACACGTGCATTTTCATCTGAAATTTTTTAATATATATATATATATATATATATATATTGTACAGTTTACTGTTGGAGATGTTCCCATGGGGGAAGTTGTAGCAGGCGAACAAATGGAGAGGGAACCTCATGAGGTATTGCATGATTTTTATATATATATATATATATTTTTTTACATGAAGTTCTATATATTCTCACTCATTTTTAAAACATAAAATTTTAATTTTTGTACGTGCATTGTGTACAAGTTCCCCATGCTTCGCAAGATAGCGCACGGATTGAGACTCTGCTAGGAAAGACACTACATCCCTCTGTATTTGATGGACATGATTTGTAGATTTGATTGAGATTTCTAGTCTTAAATTTACTTTTTTATATATTATCTAGATGCACAGTCATATATATATATATATAACTCGATACTTGATACTTGTGAGATCTACAATTTTTGGACATATTTTATTGTGTTAATATAATTTGTTTTTTTTTTAAGTTAAGTTTTGAATGGTTGAAGTACTTTTGGCATGTGAATGTGAATTAATGTTGTTATATAATTTGTTTGGTTTTTAAAACTTAAGTTTTGGATAGTTGAACTACTAGTAATGTTGTCATCTATAAATTAATGTTTTGCTTTTGAACTACATTTGGCATCTTATGTAATGATGTGTTATAATTAATTTTGTTTTTAAAACTTAAGTTTTGGATGGTTGAAGTACATTTGGCATGTGAATTAATGTTGTGATCTATAATTTTTTTGTTAAATTAAAGGTTAAGTTTTGGATGGTTTCAATCTACATTTGGCACGTGATATAATGTTAAATGTTTTTATTGGACAGTTGAGCTATAATTGGCATGGCATGTGAAGTAATGTTGTGATATAATCAAAAAGTTTTTAAAACTCAAGTTTTGGATGGTTGAAGTACATTTGGCATGTGAAGTAATGTTGTGATCTATAATTTTTTGTTAAATTAAAGGTTAAGTTTTGGATGGTTTCAATCTACATTTGGCATGTGATATAATGTTAAATGTTTTTATTGGATAGTTGAACTATAATTGGCATGGCATGTGAAGTAATGTTGTGATATATAATTAAAAAGTTTTTAAAACTTAAGTTTTGAATGGTTTCAATCTACATTTTGCATGTGATATAATGTTAAATGTTTTTATTGGATATTTGAACTACAATTGGCATGGCATGTGAAGTAATGTTGTGATATAATCAAAAAGTTTTTAAAACCAAGTTTTGGATGGTTTCAATCTACATTTGGAATGTGATATAATGTTAAATGTTTAATGTTTTTATTGGATAGTTGAACTACAATTGGCATGACATGTGAAGTAATTTTTTTTGATATAATCAAAAAGTTTTTAAAATTGAAGTTTTGGATGGTTGAAGTACATTTGGCATCTTAAGATTGCTTTTGATCTCTACATACTCTTCTTTTGTTTGAGTGAAAAAATTTCCAATGGGAAGAACATAGTTTTTCAATGCAACTAACCATATCAATTGAGCTCTAATTGAAAAAAGAGTAAAGAAAAGTTAACATGCCACAAAACATGTCAGCAAAATAACATTCGTGGTTGTCATTTTTGTTGGAATAGCTAAATCATATTTTAAGGATTATCCATCGAAAAACAGTTTCAATGAAGAGAATCCTTAATATGATTTAGTTATTCCAATAAAAAGTACAACCAAGGATGTTATTTTGTTGGATTTTTGGTTTTTTCTACTTTTTTTTTAAATAGAGTTCAATTGATATGGTTAGTTGGATTGAAAAGCTATGTTCTTTTCATTGGAATTTTTTTTCACTCAAACAATAGTATGGAGTATGTAGAAATAAAAAACAATCTTAAGATTACTTTTAAGTACGATCAAGTGTTATTGAAACATTTTCCCACATGATGATACCTTCATTGACCTTTAAAAAGTAGTTCATGGGCTATATGTTCTGCCTCTTTCCCATATAAATCCCTTTAATTTTGATTGGAAATATAAGAAGTAGATATATGTTTGTTGAATTGGGGTCAATGTCATTAATGCACTCAACTAGGTAGCCTTGTTGATTTATAAATTGGTAAATTGATGACATTCAGTTAATTGCATTTTAGAACATATATATTCAGTACATGAAACATTTTTAATCAATGCGCATTGGAAAATTACTTGAAAAATTAATTTCATTCTAGAACATATAAATATATATCCAATACGTGCACAACATTTTTCATCAATGCACATAGAACATATCCGACCATTGGACAAACAAATTTTGTACTAGATTTTCAATCAAGAATAGAGATGTGGGTCAAATCCCACCAAAATTCGAAGAAGTGCTCCAAGTCTCTTGTCTAAAAGGAATCTTCATACAAAATTATACTGTGGATGATTTATTTACATTGTGCATACTTTTTACCAAAAAAGCCCACAATAAAAACTGGGCGTGCATTCAGTTCATGTATATATCCAGTACGTGATATCATTCTAGAACATATATATTGAGTACGTGAAACATTTTTCATCAATGCACATAGTAAAACTACTTGAACAGTTAATTTCATTCTAGAACACACACACACACACACACACATATATACATATATCCAATACATGCAACATTTTTCATCAATGCATGTATAGAAAAGCTACTTTCAGTTGATACTAGAGTGTGCATGTACCAAAACAATTTGTACATGTCCAAACACTTGCACAGATAACATAACAAGGCAGCTCAATTTTTAATTGAGTAGTGGAACTTCTAGAACATATAATCCAAAGCGAATAAATTGTTGGGCAGTTCAATCAAAAAAATTCCAATGGAATGCCATCTTCAATAATCCGTTCATGATCAGATTTTGATATTTTCCATTTCTTAATTTTCTTTTTTTCTTTGATTGAACCTCTATCAACTTTATGCGTGCTGCACACACCAAGTGACTATATTGACAACTTATGAAATCAGGTTCATAGTCTTCAAAGTAAACAAAATCCCCACTTTGATTAGTTTGTCTGAAAAAATAACCTTTCAGTATAATAGATCCTCTTTCATATGGAAATTCGTGATCATTATAGTCTTCTAATAATTTCATTTTTCGTTCAGTGCAACGCATCAAATAATACTTGAAATTTTCATCGTTGTTAGTAGGTGTAATTACAACAAAAACATCTCCTGCACAATAAAACAAACTTAACAAAATTATACATATTCAAATTTATTTCTAGATCTTTATCATTAGAAAGCAATTCAAATGTTACCTTCTCTAATAAGATCAGAAACTCGATCACCATCTGATGATATTGTAGTCTCCTCTGATTGCATTTCTTCAAACATTGCAACGGACATTTTGCCCTTTGTATTTAGCTCTGTATGTTTCCAATCTTTTACATACATTTTGTTTTCACAAACGTCATTGGATTTTGTGTTGTCTATGCGAACATGACAAAAACAAGAATATTTTCTTTTATCCAATGCAAACACATTTCTGGACAACTTTGTTTTAATTGAATGCAATTTTTGAGTCTCTTTTATTGTTTCAACGTCATTTCCAATTGATATATCTACATCTTCGATCCCAATATGCCAAAAAAACCTTTATATGGAAAATTTAAATAATAATGTAGATATGATATCAAAATACAATCAAAGATAATCATTTTGATAAATGTACATTGTTTAAAATTAGATATCCAATAAAAATTAAATAGAATGTACCTTCACACTTCCCTTGATCGGTTAGTTTCATGGCTTAGAGCAGCGATGCACCATTTAACAACTTCTTTCGCGCCCACAAGTCGGCTTGCAGAGGGGTTCATTTGATATATTTGAAGTGCTCGTTTTATGCATGCCCCTGCATCGTCATGTTCTCCTTTTCCATGGCCAGTCTCAAACAAATTCCAACAATGTTTAATGCAGGTTTTCTTATGAAGACAACACAACCAAAATAATGATCGTGCAGATTTGAATTGACCTGCGCATCCGTCTAACCATATCCAATGTTCATTGAATGTTATTCCACGATTTTTCAAGGAATCATAAATTTTCTAAAACAATGTTGTACAAAATATGTATCATGTATACGATCGTCACTGATATAAAAGTGATATTATTTAATAATATGTTGATTTTCACTGGTTCTTTCTATATGATCGACGTTTTATTCAACATGTCTATATAGAATATGGACGAGCATGGAGACTTGGTCAGAATGATAGTATTCACTTTGAATTTCTTTTTGTGGAACAAATGTGTAGTTTTCTGCAAAATCAATTACTGACAAAATGGTCCCTAGTGGAAAAACTTCACGGGATTTTTTGAATTGCAAGTCTTGCCATCGAGCTCTATGGAAATGTTTGGTGTATTTGTAAATTTCTGCCTCAAACTTTCTCAAAAAATCTATCACAAAAATTTCTTCTTCCCGTAATTCAATTCTTTTAACACTATTTGCACCTTGAATCGATGTATGGATATATTGATATCTCTTCCATTTCACTTTCATGTTGGACAATGATTGATCATTTATATCAGTACGATATTTGTTTTGAAATTTAGTCAAATTTCCACAATCATCGCATTTTTTACCACCAACACATTTCTTTTCGTAAAATAGTTCATCGCTCTCTTTCACATAGAATTTGAGATATGCAATCATGGATAGTGGAAGGAGGAGGTGAATCCTTCCAAAATGTTCTACCAAAATCAAGGAATGTGTCATAATATAACTCAAATTCCACATCATAACGGCAACAACAAGTGTCGCGTACTGTGATAGGTTTTACATACCATGGTTTTTGTTGAACAAAAACACTGATTGGAACATAAATTTCACGATTCTCTTTTTTGAATTTGTTGAACAACTCTATCTGAGTGGTTTCCAAAAAATGTTTTTCATGTCCTTCGTACTGATTTCGTGCTATTCTTCTTCGCATCACATGCCTTGCAGTTGGAGAAACACACGAATTTTTCTTCAAATATTCATATATTATTTTTTTAATATTTTCTCCAAGTCTATCTTTGTATGGTTTCCTACAAATAGCTCTCCAACAAGCGAGTTCATCATTTACATCTATTTGCAACCGAAATTTCTGATGTTTGTGCAAAGTTTTTCACGAGGTTCCTAATGCTCGTGCCATATATTTTACCAAACGATTCTCTTTAGTACTTGATGAAACCACTACCATATGTATTGCTCTACGTACAACCGAAACATTTTTCTATCTAGATCTTCTAATTGAATTTATAGCAGTATTTTTATTTTGTATCACATTTTCCTTCATTTTTTTTTTATCTTTGATTGATTTTCGAATACTCAATAAAGTCATAACTTCTTTTAATGTCTTTAATGATAGGAGACCTTTCAACATTTGGGTTTGAACTGTCACCTTTTCCTTTATGAAATACTTCTCAAAAATGTGGTTAACACGATATCGTATATAATGGTCAGCTTTTTTATCTTATATGTGTGAGTGTCAACATTTTCTAACATCTTATCATCGACATTGATTTCATCTGTACATATTCGAATGAATAGTACATAATAAATTTACATATTCAATAAATAACCAAACTAATAAATATATGTATAATTTCAATAATATGTGCATGTGTTCAACACACACACACACATACATACCTTGTGATTCAATTTCTTCACTTGAATTTCTTTCAAGATTTTCACCATCTTCAATCATTGGTTCAATATCTCTTTCACTTTCTCTTTCAAAATTTTGTATCTCATCATCAATGTTTTGAGGAATATCTCCCTATGTTTACATTGCAAAATATTTTTCAAATTAGTTCATCAAATAAAAATTAAGCTTCACATTTTACACTAGGAAATTTTTAAATATATCAAAATCATAATATTTACATTTACATACATGCTTCAACTTCTAGTTGAGATTGATTTTCCCCTTCAATATTTGAGAGTGCTTCTATCTTTCTTTTGCGAGATTGTCTCGTCTCTTCTCTACGTTCCTCAGGGTTTCTTTTTCGATCATATTTTCTCGTACAATTCCTTCGATTTCCCATGATAATTGAATATGAAGTTCAAAAAATTTCCTTCAAATATTTATACAAAAACTCAATTAAAAAAAAAACATCGCAAAATATTTAATTAAAAAAAAAAACCTCATTTTAAAAAAAATGCAAAAAATACATACTCCAATCCAAAACACCTACTTTAAAAAATTCAAGAAAAAAATGTCTTATAAAAATGAAATGAAGCTCAAAATATTTCCTTCCAAGTCCTACAAAAAAATTTCATTTAAAAATTTATACAAAAACTCATTTTAAAAAATCATTATAAAAGATTTATTTCAACCCAAAACTAAAAAATGTCCTTTCGAAATTAAGCCCAAATCCATACCCTCAAAAATAATGAAAATTAAGCCCAAATCAATACTTCAAAAAAAAAAAAATGAAGCCCAAAAAACATCCAAAAAACTGTATCACATACCTCCAAGAAACGTCCTTTGAATGAACCTCCAAGAAAAGTCTTCAAAAATATTCTTTGAATGTACCTCCAAGAAAATTCTTTAAACCCAAAACAATTCTTTCCAAATTCAGACCAAATGTACGAAAGTAATGTGTCTCAAAGAAATGTCCTTTGAATGTACCTCCAAGAAAAGTCCTTAAATCAAAAACAATTCTTTGTAAAATCAAATCAAGAATTTTGTAAAATCAGACCAAATGTGCGAAAATTTGCGAAAATAATGAATGATTTCGCAACAATTTATATTGCCGCGAAATGTTTTTTTGGAGGGGCTCGGCGGTATTTTCCGGCCGACAGAAAGTTAGGTAAAAGTTTGACCGAACTTTTTAGAAATAGTTCGGCTGAACTATTTTGTTGTTTGACTTAACGGGCCGTCAGCACAAAAAATAGTTTGGTCGAATTTTGTTTAAGAGTTCAGCTGAATTAACGCGTCACCAGTTACGTAGAGCCAAGCCCTGAATATGTTTCTGCAACTTTGGACTGATTAAACTCCATGAAACATTTTGAATTAACTGTCGGAACCAAGACAAGAATTTTCAGAATTGAATCTACTTTCAGGAAATATAACTTTTATGGAATTTCATAAATATTTACTAATTTTAATTAATTTTGTAATAAAATGGATGCAAACTATTTCTAAAGGTCATTGTGATTCAGTGAAATCAAAATTTTGTATTTTCCAAAATACGTTGTAAAAAAATTGAAAAAATTATGGTACATTGGTCCATCGTCTCTAATGGGTAGCTTTTAGATTTTTAGTTTATAACTTATATATTAGGAAATTTCTTGCTTCACGAAACATATTCAAAATATGCAATTTTTTCATATTGAACCAGTTCAAAAAATTCTAGTAGTTATGATATGCATCCATTGACTTTGTAAATATGACGAAACCGAAACAGACTCTGTCTAGATTGTTGTAACACATTTTGTTTCTCAAAAACACAAATTTTCAAATAATACAACATTGCGTATTAACATGACTTCTTATGAATCCGTTGATTGTTAAAAAACACACACTCAAAGAAACGCTAAGTTGACATATCAAATGTGTATAAAAAAATTCCAAAAAATAAGTAATAGAAAGCTAACAAAATTTCTGACAACTTTTATTTTTATCGCAAAATAAAATTATAAATAGAAAAATTGTTTTAGCTCGCAGAAAGTTGAAGAACCGAAAAAAAATGAAAGTTTTTCTCAAAAAAGGGGAAAAAGTGTAACCTAACTTCACATTTGAGGTCTATAATAGGCCTTCTAAGGAAATAATAAAATAATAGCTAAACCAATAAAATAATATTTATGAATTTACAATTCACTTTTTGCACCAAAATCCATGTAACCATAGTTAAATTCAATTGAAAAGTTGTACTAAAATAAAATTAATATAAAAAATTGTATTGATGTGACTTTAAATAAAAATGAGTTTTTCAAGAAAAATTCAATATCATTGAACAACTAATACATTTGTACTTTGTACTTAAATAACTTAAAATAAATTATAAATATAAATTCATAAATTCTTGGTTGTACAACATACCATTAATTAAAATTTATATTAAATTATATAATGACATGTAATTTATATACTATATAAAAATCAAATAATATAATAAAATAAATGTAATATATTATTTTATGTATTAATTTTATATTACATATTGAATTGATTTGATTTATAACATAAGAAGAAATAATATATAATATAAAAAACAATATGATATATGAAAAGTGTGTAAAGACATGAAGATTATATAGAGATATGTATTGTATCTTTCAAAAAATATTAAATGACAATAATAATATTTTATTCAAAATACTTGAAATGAAATTTATTATGAGTACTTTACTTTGTGACTTTAAAAGTACTTAGAATATTACCATGGTTAACCATGAGTTTTTATCTACCATTGAGAATGTGACAAGTAAGTACATTTAACTCAAGCAATGCCACCTCAACCATGGGGGATGATGTCATCCCATAAATTTGATTGGTTCTCATAAATTGAATTTTGATTGTAAATTTTCCTTAGGAAGCTCATTTTTGACATCAAAATTCCCCTAATGATATCGACAAGACTAAAGTCATGATCATTAAATCTAAAAATATCACCCATGGTAGTTTCTTGTATAATAACCAGTGCCTAGAGCAGGTTTCTTCTTATAAGTATTTGGGCATTGACTTCCCTCATCATCTCAACTGAAATTACAACATCGAGAAAAGGATTAGTTGGGGTTGGAAATCTTATTATGAGCTTGAAAACAATTGTAAGTCGGTCGATCTTTACATTTGGAGTAAAAATAGGTTCCTTTTTGAGACCCTTGTCACTCCTATTGTCTTATACAAATATGAAGTTTGGGGTTGCAGTATATCCAAAGAGTCATGGAGGAAGATTGAGATGATTCAAAACCAATTCATAACCTACAACCTTAAGATTAAGGGAAATACTCCCTATCCTATCCTCTTGATCAAATCTGGTTTGTATCCCATTGAAAATATGACTATGTTTAGATATCTGATGTATAAGAAGAAGCTTGACAACATGGAATAAAAAAGGCTCCCTTAAATTGCTTCTAACTGTAGTCAAAACCCTCAAATTTGCCTCAACTGTGGGTGGCATAAGGATGCCCGGTCCTGGCTCAACCATTGGGGCATTAAAGAGAAGCTCAGTATGGGAACAAAAGATAATATCAAAAATACTATTACCTCCAATTTTAAGGACAATATGTGGGAGGATCAGGAGATGGAGTGTAAAATGAAGCTAAGGTACTATAAGGAAGTGATCAACCCGACCCTTGATAATCATAATTATCTCTCTGTGTTGTCCAACAATAAGAAAAAATGAACATCGATAAGATAAGAACTAATTCCCATGAGCTTCGAAGTGAGAGCGGGTGGTGGTCTATTCCTAAGACCCCTTGGAACGATACAATATGTCATATTTGTGATTCTAAGCAGGTGGGAGATGAAAATCACTTCCTTTTATATTTCCTGACTCTTACTCGCATTCACTCTCAATTCCCTACCATCTGCCACACTTTCAATCTTCTTGACCTATTAAGCCAGCCCACCTATAGCAATATTGGAGCACTTATTTTTCTTCTCTTTGACCATAGAAACAAGATTTTGAAGAATCAAACTTAGATTATTTCTTCTCTCTTAAGGTTTGATAGACCACATTGGTCTTAGCGGACGATAACCATCATCATCATTATAAATATAAAATTGTAAAAAAAAAAGTAATTTTAAAATTAAAATAATAATAGGCTAAAAAGTTAGGAAAAAGAAGCATATTCTATTAAAAAAAAAATCATTTCCAGTTAAAAGGCCAAACATTTTAATTTGAGGTCGGCGGAGTTATTTACGAACTAAGAGCCATTTGGAAATTTACACGTTTTGTTTCTTCGCATTTAGTAATCTACAACGACATTGAAACTACTGGTTGATTGGACAACACTTTAATAGTGTATTGGAAGGATGTGTTGCTTTAGGTACTAATGATTTTCTAAGCATAAACATTACGCATCTGGTTGTAAATTCTATATCTAATGTCGCATAAACATTTTACTCTCAAGTAAATTTTGTATGCACAGACATCTAATGCCATACAAGTACCAATAAATGTTTTACCACTTACTAATATAATCGTAAATAATAGTTTATATGACATGATTGGTGTTATTTTCTATTTTTATATGTTAGTTGATTAATTGAGTATAGTTGTGTATATCCAACATTTTTAATAATGTTGTTGTGTTAGTTAACATTTTGTGTTGTGGGGAGGATTCACTAACCATGGTTTACTATGGCTAATTATGTTCAAGTTATGACTAAAGAGGGTTTGCCATGGTCAACATATAGTTGACAATGGATAACCATGGTTGACATTTTGTGTGGGTTGGGAGGATTGCTTGACCATGTTGACTATGACTAAATATGTTTAAGATATGAATAAAGAGGGTTTACCATGATCAACATATAGCTAACAATGGATGGTCATGTTTGACATTTTGTGTGAGTGGGGAGGATTCACTGACCATGTTTGAGTATGTTTCTGAATGTTAATCATAGATGACCACAGTTTTCGATGGATGGCTATAGTTTATGAAAGATGACTATAGTTTATCAAAGATGACCATGATTAGTCATGGTAAACCATCATTGATCATTATTGACTATAATTAACCATAATTCAATATAATTAACTAAAACTATGTAAATTAATCATGATTAATTATCATCAACCAAAATCAATTATAATTCACTCTCATACAAATGTTAACTTTTAAATATAAAGAAACAACCAATTTAATTTTTATTTTTTTCAAAATATACAATGATGCCATCCCAAAATATATTTTAATGTTGTAATGCTTTGGATCATAGATGACACCACCTTTATTAGATTATCCTTTAATTTCTTTTCAAAATTTAACTATCCCGAAATAAAGATCCATTTAACTACCTAAACTTAAAGACAACCTTAACAAGGGTTTCTCAGTATATTATTGCCATGGGACAGTTTGGGAATAACTAGATAGGTCTTAGATTTCACTATCAAATGATCTGGCTTCCAATAAGGATATATAAAAAGAAACATACGATGAAAAAATAAGAAGAGTAGTTTGATTGTTGGAATGTAATTATTGATACAAGAGGGTATCTTCGTCATGGTGAAGCAGGACAGAGTGATTATTGTATCAAAAATCTTCATGAAATTCCCCCTTCATCCACTGATTTAGATTGACAGACTGGCCCACTGTTGCTGACACCCTGGCTCACCGTTGCTGACACACTAGCTCATTGATGTTGCAAATCATAGACAACAAACGCATTATATTTGATGTTGTAATATATATTATAATCCAATAATATATCACCAGTCGCATTGAGAAGTTATAAAAAAACTGGTAAAATTGTGTTTGACATGTTTAGTTAGAATTTCATTGCAGTTCCTTTAATAATTTTGTTACATTTCCATCGTTTTTATTCAAATTTATATATCAGATTATTGTTTAGACACCAATATATGCAAGTATGCAAAGCTACTCTAAAGCTATATTCCATGACTTACAAAACAATCAATGTATTGAAAGACTGAGTGTAAATGCATGGAGTTATTTAATCACCTTAAATGACAATTCGGTCAAATTAGAAAAATCACCAAACATATCCTCACCACCTATAAAACATATATGGACATAGTCAACAAAACAATAATACATCAAATACATGAATAAATATTAAAATCAATTTGAAAACAAATTTGTGCACAAGAAACCTCGAAAAGCATTAATTGTTGGAGTGAGGGCGACCTCACTTGTTGAGTTATTCAAACTGAAATGGTTCATCTTCATCTATTGGGATATTCAAGTCAATTTCCAATATTGCATTTTGTTGCCTTCATTTTCTTCTCTTTTTAGGGCATAGGAAACTCTTCTTCCTCTTCAAAGATAACTCAAAAGCACCTAATCCACACGTGAATTCATAATCGATAATATGAAGATTGTTGGCGTCATCCAATTTTTTAAACAATGCAATCAACTATTCAATCTTGGTCAAAGTAGCAGGAGGACTGTTTCGAACAAGGTCTAAGTAGCCAAATAAATCCTCCTTGGCCATCTCAATTTTTTCAACATTTACATAAACATTGTGACTATCCATGGCAGATGTGTTTGCATCTTCAGGGATATTGGATATTGCCTCTATATTTATCTCAGGAGGGTCATTGTATGAATCAGTTGTGCTTTGATGATTTTGTAATTGGTTTGAATCCATTGAACGGGAACACGACCAACCCACCTTTATGGCATGCTTGCATATGTTGCTACGAATAGACCATGGGCAATCACAAGTTATGAAATTTGTGCAATGACAAGTGACAAGATATTTCTTATTAACTTTAGATTGACTCCTCACCCAAAAAGCATGAGACATTTTCTCATGAGGGCTGCAATCACTATCTGGAATTCTTTTCGCTTTTTACATTGATGATTCCAAATATTTAACTCTTTCTTGTAATTATTCAAAAATCATTCCTTTTTTAGAATTTCCTTAAACCAATAAGAAGGTTCAACATTTGTTAGAAGAACAAATATCAACCAATCCATCATACGAGAACATTTCTTTCTTCTATCAGATAGAAAGTTTGTCTTTAGGTAACAGTGATATGACTCCACAACATTGTTTGTCTCCTGATTTGCATGGGGAAAATCTCGACAACCTTTGACCCACATCCCTAATTGCATAAAAGTTGGGTTAATGAAGATATTTCATCCATATGAAAACTAAAAATAGAAATGTAACTTAGAGTTTTTCAACTTACAAATCTTGTCACCAATAACCCAATTCTTGTGGAAATAGTCTATGACCTTCTACTCATTAGAAAATTTGTTGACAAAAACATTAACTTCATTGCTCACTTCAACACTAGAACAATAATTCATAATTAAACCCAAATCACTAAAAATTTCTATTGTTATTTCTGGACTACTAGTAAATCGATTCACATTGTTTAGCCATGCTGGATGTACGTGCCAAGAACACAAGATAACATTGCACCTTGTGATTCTCTTGCCATATTCAATTCATTTCAAGCATGTTATTTTTGTAATAAATACAAATTGTACTTTAAAAAAAGAATGTTTAAGTTACCTTAAAGCACTGATTTTAGCCAATGCATCATCAACCATGAAAGCATTAACTTTCCAAGTATGATAAACTTGGTGGCACCTATGCATGAGTTGCTCCAACCATAGTGAAATGTCCTGTGATGCCACCACCCATGCAACTGGCACCCCACTTTGTTGTTCATCAAACACCATGAGTGTGTACAATTGATACTATCACATTAAAAATACATATGAAGTCAACTTAAGATCATCAATAATTATTAATCAAATTATTTTACTAGATCAATCATTCTTAATACACTCACCCCATACTTATTCGCACTCAATTTCAAATCCATGGTAATTAGGCTATTATTTGATAGCTTCACCATGGTCTCCAACATCCAATTCTTCTGAATTCCAACTATAAAAGGGACATCTCCACCATTGGGCTTTTGATAAAAGAAAAAATCATTTGGGTGTTTCTTATACCACATGTTCACAATCATTTCATCCTTCTTATGCAACTGATAATTTCCTTTTATTAGACGATTATATATGTTAACAGCATCTTTCCTACACAAAAATAAATTCCTATCTCGAGCTGCAACATCCACTTCAATATATATTTTTAACATGCATTTTGTAAATAGAGTCAACTAGCACATCTAAGAAGAAACAACTCTCTACATAAAGAAACCATGTCCCTTGATAACTTTGGTTGATGTAGCACCCTAGCATGACCCGAGGTGTCCTCTTAGCGATGACACGGCCACCCTTGGCTATCTACATGCTCATACACGTTATATCTTATTATCGCAATCTCAGGGATTTGAACCATAATTTTTATAATGAAATGGCATTGGCATCCCCTCTTTTTCACAAATGAGTATCTTTGCTTCATTTCATCTTGTCCCCTTCTATCATCGAGGCCATATGAACAAGCATAGCTGCATAAAAAAAAAATTGAAAACTCAATACATATGATTCCATGAAAATTGATGGAGCACTATTAATACCAACATATATACGTAGGATCTCTAAAAAAACTTACACTTCATAAAGCAAGGAAACAGTAGGCCTTGAACCTGGGTGTTTATTTTGTACCCAGGTGAAAGAACATGGAGCAATTGGGTTCATTTCCTCTCCTCTACTAAAGTCTCCAATTCTAGTTGAAGGGATTTTTTCAATCCGATCAAACGAGTCAATGTGTTTTCCTTGTACAAGAGACCAATATAAATCCGACCTAGAGAAGATGAGATTTTCTTTAGGGTTTTGCATCGAAAGGGAAATTATTGAGTCCCATTTGGCTTGCTTTACCATTTTCCTGACCTAATGATTTTCTGCAACAGTTAACTAGCGAGTGGCCACAATGGTTGACCAACAAGTTGTCACAATGGTTGTCCAAATGGTTGACCTGTTCTCACCTATAAAATGGTCTCAATAAATTGGGTTGAAAAATTGTGTTCTATTTGTGGTAAAAAAAATTAAATGGGTCTGAGAATGTGATGTTATTTATAGATTCTCACTTAAAAAAACACAGATATTCACTTTAAAAAATAGACATTCACTTAAAAAAACAGATCGGTTTTCCGTCGAGTGAGTAACTCCTTTAGTAGTGGTCGAGCGAGGGCTTTCATTCCATCGAGTGAGTAATAGGGGAGGACCTGATTTTGTTATTCAAGAATTCCTACTTAAAAAAAACATAGAGATTGTCACTTAAAAAAACAGACTCGTTCTCTTTCGAGTGAGTAACTCCTTCGATTTTTTTTCGAGCAAGGGCTTTCAATCCGTCGAGTGTGTAACAGGGGAGGACACGAGGATTCCATTACAAGAGCTTCCGAGGGGAGGCTCGATTGATTGCAACATAGTTCATGACACCTGGGCTCACGTATTCTTGTCGAATGGTTTGCAGGTCCCTATTCATCTGGCTCGAGGAAAGCGAGAAAATAGTTGCATTCATGGTTGCTCCCGTGTGTAGGTGAGGGGAAATGGGAAATGGAAACGTTGACTAAATCCTCAAATGAAAACTGAAAACTAAAACAACAACCTTTAAACGTTAACACCGTGGGACGGTGATGAGGAGGGGTCCATGGGAATGACGTTCGTTGGAAGGGACTCGCCGGTTGCCAGGGGTGAAAAACCCAAAGAGCGTTCCGTCGAATGGTTAGCTTACTCTAATAAAATATGGCACAAGTTGTCTATCCAAATTCGTAACGAAACCCACCCTGCCATCGGAAGAACTAACTATTCGTGGGTCTAACAACGTGGTCATGCTGATCCCCATACACTTTAAGAAGTGAAAAGGACATCAAAATTCTCCGTTGATATGGATCTTAAGTTTTTGGAAAGGCATGATTTCTCGGCTAAATCGTGGCTTCGTGAAACTACAAAATAAAATTTCGTCGGTAAGTAAATGTATCCATGGTTTAACCCTCTAGAATTATCGTGCACATCACTATCAAGGGGGCCAAAGTCATTGCAACTTGGGGATATAATTTGTTACCACGTGGGATGTACATCTTGGTGGGTTGTTTTCCTTATCTAAATTTTGGTGAATGGCGGCCAAAGTCGTTGCAACTTGGGGATATAAGTTGTTGCCACGTGGGATCTACTTCGTGGTGGGTTGTTTGCCTTATCTAAATTTTGGTGAATGGCGTGAGTGACAAGTTCTATTAAAAGCAATTTAATTTCGTTTTGTGTTGTTGCAACATATTCAAAATATCTAACAATTCAAATAGGTTTCCAAGATTTTTCTTAACTGGAATGCATTGATGTAATAGTGATCTAATAGTGATATCATTCATCTGTAATTTAATTAAAAAATATTAAAAATGATTAATAAATTTTATTTAAAATATAGATAACTCTAAGATTATTATTATTATTATTATTATTACTATAGTGTAATTTAATATTGTTTTTTAATTAACAGCTCATCTCATTAAAGTGATAAAATTGTATATTAAGGATTATTTATGAGTTATATTAGGTAGAATAAAGTGAAAATTTTATATATTAAATATTATTTACTAGTTATATTAGGTAGCGTGATTTTTTTCAATAATGATGACAAATTAGTTTATAGAAAAGGTTGGCTCCCTTTCTTTCAGAGTTTCTTTCTGGAACAATAGCAAAGGTAAATTCACTCACGTTTATTTGGAACCTCACTGTTATTAGGAAAATCAATGTTTTTTTGTGTATCTATTTGGAAATTCATTGCTTCCTCATCCCCTTTATCCCCTCCATCCCAAAATCTGTTTGCTTTTGTAGTAGCTGCAACTCGTTGTTGCAGTAGCGGTAACACTGACTTGTAGCCACTGCAATAGTGAATTGCCACCACTGTAACAGTGAATTGTTTCCATCGTAACAATTAATTGCTACCACTATAACTCATCTCAATATTAACATTTTCTTTATATTTTCAAATTATATACTTTATATTAAAAATTTCTCTAGTTAACCATTAAAAAACTTCTTTTTCTACTATAATTTTTTCGTTATTTACTATGTTTTTCTTTTACTTATATTCTGCAAATTTAGAGAGAGAGAGAGAGAGCGACAAGTCATTGTTGCAGTAGCGGTAACAGTGCCTTGTCACCACTGTAACAATGAATTTCCGCAACTGTAACATTGAATTTCCACCATTGTAACAGTGAATTATTGCGGAAATAATTCACTATTACAGTGGCAGAAATTCAGTGTTATAGTGGCAGAAAAAAATCATTGTTATAGTGGTTGAAATTCACTATTACAGTGGCGAAAATTCACTGTTACAGTGGCGACAAGTCACTATTACCAGTACTACAACAATGAGTTTTCACTACTGCAACAGCAAGTTTCCGCTACTGCATTTTAACATTATAACAATATTTCATTAAATTATTTTTTGGTTTTGCAGATGGTTCAAAAATGGGTTTTGGTCATCCAAATATGGTGGCACCCAAACCCAAGGCATACACGGACAAGGTTTGTGCTTCATAATGAACCACTTAGCCAAGTGTACCTGTTATGCGGAATTGTGATCTACGGATAAACCAAATTCCCTAAGTGTGGTGTCTATCACTTAGAACAACAGAGGAAAGAATAACTATCACTCTCTCTAAAATAAGTAGATATACATAATGGTAAAGGATCCTGCTTATGATTGAATAGCTTCTCCTTCTCCTTTTTTCGCTATTGTCGTCGCTCTCAATCAAACCCAAGTCGCTAGATCGATTCCTGCAAACACAAACATATAACAACAAACAACATGCAATATACAAGATATATACTTATCTTACTCAAATCAAATAGATTAGATATGAAATACATATATCATTCAAGAATACATTTCACAAGAAATAGAGACATATGTATGGGAAAATGAACATCAATATTTATTAAAGAGTAGAAGGGAAAGATTACAACCAATGGATCGATTTGTTATCAACCAGCTCCAGCTTCATTCTAGCCTTATCACATCCAGAATCATACCATCAGCATATCATTACTTTCACTCTCTTATCAAATGAGAATCCAACAACATAACTTTACCAAAATTCTTCCTTCTCTAGCACTAGGATGAGTACTCAATTTATAAGGAAATTGATGGTAGTTTCTCATTGAATGACCTTCTAATAATAGACAAGACATGTTTCCAAGTTTAGAGGTGTTAGATGGATATTTAGATTGAAAGTTTGACACATATGGACTCTTCTAGAAGGCACTGACCGTGTGGAGATTCCCGGAACAATGAGAATTCCGCTCCCAGATGACCAACGTGCCCTTGAGTGTCAGGAAGTGCACCGCAGTGCACCCTTGAATGGAGGATTTGGCATTGCAATGCAGTTAGTCCCATGCAGGTGAGTGTTAGTGAGTCAATAGGTGATATACCATATACTTCAAACCTTGGAAATCTCACAATAGAAGCCATGAATGAAATGTTCTTCTCTTAGGGCATATAGCAACTGAAATATAAGGGGATGATAGACCCTATTTCATTGGTCCTGGGTATGATGTCTAGTTTGACCAGGTCATGGGGGATGATGGCCAAATTGACCTATAGCAGCTGCCCCCTAAAGCATGAAGTCAAAATAATAATAGTATTTGGATGAGATGCTTTACAATGTGATGAGCCAGAACTAAAGTGGACGGTGACCTGCATCAATTTTACAATAAATTACATCATGATATATTTCATATTGATCATGAATTGCTGAGGGAGGCATTGCCATGCTCAGTACATAAACTATCTAATAACATGTACATAGTTCATAAAGTTGTCTACATTGGAATGTTTCCCAATACAGACATGCGTGCAAATATAGGCCCATGTTCAGATGACGATCTATATGTAAATTTATCGTACAGATGATGTGTACAACAATCCTAAAATCGCAGCCTGGATGGATGAAACTAGATCCGGGGTCTTCTTATCTCATTCACTCGATCGTTTAGGTAAAATTCTAGCCATGCGAATATATGATTCGTATTCGAACATGGGAAGTCATCGTTTGATTACCAACCAATGATGTGAGTTGTTAACAAACGCAAGAGAACCACCATTAATGTTAATGGCTCTCAAGGTACTGCAGTACAATTTTCAAGGCGTGAATAGATTATTTGATGTCAAAGGTCCAGAAGAAAGAAACTTGTCGATGATGTAACAAGCCTCAAGGTACTGGAAGATATTTTTAAGTAAACTTCCTAGATGGTTAGTTGACGTCGACAGGAAGCAACTTTATCGTGAAACGAGAGTTATTGATTTCGGAGACAAAATGTGACTTGATATAGCAATGTTTAGGGATGTCTGTCATGAAAATGAAGGTTTATGAGTATTGCAGAAGGATGAGGATTCACTGGATGACTTCTCTTGAACATATCGGCGACACTGAGATGAGTTGGTAGCATTGACCCAAAACCAAAGTGAAGGTATGATGAACCATAGGTATTAATGAATTTTCAAGTAGATTACCCAGCCAAAAAAGTCATGATGATGGAGTGAAAGTGTCATGTTCAAGAGCAACCTGCTACCATAAAGTGTTCTGTTCGCTTTCCCAAAATTTCCCCGGTCATTTGTCGACCAGTACCTCCTTATTTTTTAACAAGCTTGAGGAGGGTAACATATGCTTGATCTACAATTCAACCCTTCGGGCAAAATTCGTCGCTATTTAATAATTTAACAAGTCTAGTGATAAATGAAACTCGATTCTTGCCATGATCGACAAGCTCGTCGCTATTTTATGTTTTAACGAGCCTAACAACAGTTACAACCCAGTCCTTTTTCATATTTATAGAGTTTGAAAAAGAAGACAAAAGAAAACTCCATGAGTCCTTTTTCGTAAATTTTTTGCTCAGGCCCGAAAAAGTGTAAAATGATACCTGAGAGAACCTCCTAGCCATGTTCGACTAAGGTTTTCCTTTTTCGTAAATAATCTATCTCAGTCTGGAAAAGGGTTAAACTTATACTGAGTAGATGTTGTTTCATTTACTTTTACGAGCTCGACAAGACAAGTTCTCGGCAATATTTTAACATTATCGGAGTCTGAAAAGAGCTAAAAGAAGACTCCAAGGGTTCATTTTTCACTGTTATCGAAGCTTGAAAAAGAGATAAAAGTGCGCTTCAAGTCCTTTTTTTATTTTTATCAAAGCTCTAAAAATAAGGATAAAAGTAAGTTGTGTTCGACTTTCAATTTAATTTACGAGCAGGAAAAGATGGAAAGAACTCAACATTTTCATGTGTTTTACAAGGATGAAAAACTAACAAAAGAAGCTCAGGATTTTCATGAGTTTAACGAGTCTTGAAAATAATAATCGAAATGGACTCGAGACAGTTTTGAATTCTCCCTACAAGAGCACATGTCGAAGCCCCCCTGCGAGAGCACATGTCGAATGCCCCTTGCAAGAGCACATGTCAAATGCCCCCTGCAAGAGGACATGTCGAATGCCCCTTGCAAGAGCACATGCCCCCCAAGCTTCATTTCATTCACCTAAGTAGACTACTGGTTACTAATAGCTCGATGGAATGAAGGTTCATTTACGAGATCAAATGGAAGACTCGTCTTAATTAAGAGAGGATTTGTTTCATTTTTTTAACGAGCTTGACACAGGAAAAGAACTATGCTCATGGAACCTTGTTTCATTTAACGAGCTTGTAGAAGAAAAGGAACTATGTTCATGGCTTGTTTTATTTTTTAACGAGGTCGACATAGTAAAATAACTATCCTCAAGAATTTTTTTCAATTATCGAGGTTGACACAATAAAGGAACCATCATGAAGGGAACCTGTTTCATTTATCAAGGTTGACATAGGAAAAGAACTATCCTCATTACCTGATTCATTTTTAAACAAGATTGACACAGTAAAGGAACCATCCTAATAGTGCAGTTGGAATAGTGAGTGAGCGCAGGAAAATACATAGTCTAACAGAGTCATCATTTAGGTAGTTTGATTAGCACCACAAATGATACGTCATAACATGCGTTGATGGGTATTCTCCAGGGTTTCCATTGAATTTTGGAATGTTAGAGGGTAATTTGGATTGTGGCATGGTAAACATCGAAGAAGTAGCAACAGTAGATGTTGTCACAACTGTAACATATGGTACAACTTGAGATGTTGACTCAACCATGGTCATATGTCCTAATGTATACCCTACAGGATCTATGGGAACTCGAAGTGAAACAGGATCAAAGAGAGCGGTGTAAGGTGATTGAGGAAAAGAATCGTAAAGATAAATCTCCTCCCCAAAATGAGTTGGAGTTGAGAGACGTGTTTCTTGAATCGAAATCAAACCAGGTGGAAGGATTTCGCCGTCAGGCCTGAGATATATATCAGGTGGTTGACTGTGTGACATGGGAGACTCAATGGCTACGATTGACTGTGGAGCAACCGATACATGAGCAACTTCCGGTTGTTTGACTTCAGGATCTATATGTTCTGGTAAAAGAACGATGGGATCCGGATCAACTTCTAGTTTAACAACATCGGGTTCGGGAGGTATGGTCTCACTGATTGGATGGATCGCGACCACAGGTAGCTGTGAGGACGTTGTCTCGACAACAGTGGATGAACCAGAATTTGTAGAAACGACTCGAGACAACTTTGGTATATGTGATGATGATGTCACACCAGAGGTACTGATAGTAATGGTTTCGGTAAAACGATGTCATCTTCGTCGACCAGAAATGACTTCCGGTGGTAAAGGTGGTTTAAGTTCTATTCTACACAAACGACAGTGAAAGGGATTTTCTTCTTCCACGATGACTAATTGATTTTATGAAAAAAAAATAAAAGGGTAATTCTAGGCAAAAGGTTTACCAAATAATCGGGAACTGCAGAATACCTCCTGGCGAACCAAGAAGTATGGGCATGCAATCTCCCCGAATGTTGTGCTCGGTGTATCACAAGCTACAAGTTGGAAGACTCGATTACGTATGGATGGATAGAAACCTAAAGTTTTCCTTCCAAATATACCTGAAGGTACATGGAGGCCCAAGTCTGTATTAGCGTTGTCTAATGCGAAACCGCACAATGAGAGCACCCTCTTATACTTTTCGTACTAGAACACCGCCCTATATACCCGAAGGTACGTGGACGAACTCCAATATACTTACGTACATGGAGTGAGGTATCACACTCAGAATGTATCACAGACAAGTTAATGAAAGTTTCTATGTTTAACGACATCGGAACACGTATCTAGACTAGACTTTCTAAATGTTATCGTTAATGTTCCAATGATTTCTTAGGTAAAATGATGTAAATTTTATGTTGATCTTGTTTAAAAGTTTGTCTTTCAGGTTCACCACATGATGTAATGTGTTATCACAAAATTGGACCTATTAGGATGCTAATCAAATCAATATTATGTAACTATTTCAAACCAATATTTTGATTGAGGCTTAGCCTCCTCAACCTGAGAGGGCTCTCTCAAAGGGTTAATGATTTTTGATAAAAATATAGATGGCTAACTCTATGTGGGGTAATAATCAGATAGATGATAAATGTAGGTTGAAAATCACATCAGCAAGTACACATTGGGCTTATGGAGTCAAAATAGTTTCAGTAAACCAATAAACCTACTTAACATGGAAGTTGAGGCATATCAGAGTTCTAGTCAAGAGATACACATGTGAAACTGTAAAAAACATAGTCAGTTTGTCTATATAGGAAGTCAAAGCATCAAAGATGAATTTTGAGTAACATAGATAGACACCATTGCAATAAGATAGTAAAAATATGTAATTATAACAAGAACACACTAGAACTCCTTCTGAATCTCAAGTTGGCTAAGTAGAAATCTCTGTATTTAGCTGAAAACCAGTCACTTACAATAAACATAGTCTTTGCCAAAAAATGTCCAACCCTTTGCATATTCGACTTCTTGATCTTTTATAGATCATTTACAACATAATATAACCTTATCTGATGATAGATACATCGAACTCCTGACTCTTGACACCTTGCCTAACCATATGACATGGTATTTATTACAAAAGGACAACAAATCTATTAAACAATCCTATTACAAATAGGATTCAAACTCTTAATCACCTATCTATAACAACCTTATCTTAATTAAATTACATCCTTTGCCAAATGTATTTACCCCTGGTCGAATCTAGATGATTGGATACAAATCTTGATGACCATAATGCTGACCTCCATCAAAGTAGGAAACAATCCCTTGTTTTCTTGGCATAGGGTCTCTTGCAGTTTTGAAATGTTTTGACCATCATGAATTCATCATTTCGAGGTCCTTTGTTGTTAGGAACTGAAGTAACACTTTTCAAAAATCCCCCCTCAGCTCCACCTGTTCCAAACCATCTTTACACTTTTCAAATGAGCTGTAATAGACTGTGCTACGAAAACAACACAGTTTCGTAGCGCTTTTCGTAGCACTGCTCTTTTACCCTTTCTTCTTCAAAATTTTGATTTCTTTCCTCCAGGATTATCTTCATTATCATTTAATACATCCTACCTAGCAATTTCAGGTCATATTCATACTTCTGCCCTTCAAAAATTTATGAGAAAAAGTGAAAAAAGTTGCTACAGCAGTTTCGTAGCGCTTTTCACTCTTTTTACACTGTTTGCGCTACGAAATTGCTGAGTGAGCAATTTTGTCCAAATTTTTTCAAAGTGAAAACTATAAATGTGCCAAAACTCAAAATAACACTGATTTCATCAAATCAAAAAGCCATATGAACTGAAAAACACAGTTTTCATGAGGTTCTTTCTTAATTTTCACTTGATTTAGCTTTTGACTTTTTAATGATTGTCATTTTGCACCTTTGTTCTTTAACTCATCCTAAATCACTTTCAGCTGCTGCTCCAAATCTTCCACTTGATATTTAAGTTTCCTATTACTAGATCTCAAGTGAGTGTTTATTACTCTGACAAATTTGGCTTCCTTGATTGTTGGACTGTCCATGTGAAAAACTGCTCTGCACTGCTTGGAGTTTCAGAAATAGAACCAGTTTAACCTTCCCATAGTGCCTTCATTCTTTTGAATTCTGCTTTCTCAATACTGTGCTTTCTAGCCCTCTTTCTCATCACATCAATTTCTTGGTTTTCTAACCTCAACTTCTCTTCAAGATGTTGAAGCTCTGTTTTCCTTGTCACTTCTTCTTTTCCCTCTTTTGTTTTGTTGGTTGTATGCTTCTCTACAGGTGTTGAGAGATCAACCACTTCTTCAGGGGCTTTAGCTGTTTCAATAGTTTCATGAACTTCCTTGCTACCTTCCTTAAGTTTCTTAGCATGCCTAGTTAAAGGATTTCTAGCTTAAAAGATAAAAGCTGCATTTTCACCCTCAAACTCAAGCTTCTTTATAGACTTAGCTTTTTTATGTTTGTGCTCATCTTCTCCAATGAAGTCAACTTGCACAATGGGTGTCTCCTCTATGTCAATAGCATGTAGGATGTCATCTAAGTTTCCCTTTATCACTGGGCTTTCCTCTGTATCTGTAGCAACTGTTTTTCCCTTTAATACCACTACTTAGTTTCTTGTTACTCTTTTGATTTCCTACTTGCTGACATCTTGTTTCTGTTTTGCCTTTTTGACAATATTTGACCTCTGTTTTACATGTGATGGAGTTGGAGTATCAAGCACTTGTGTCTGCTCTGCCCTTTTCTCAACTTGTTTCCTTGGCTTCAATTTTACAAATTCCTTTGGTTTTGCAACTACATGTTGGCTAGACTCTGCTGGTGGTGGTGATGGAGTTCCTTTAGTTTTATGGTTTCTAGCAGGAGTTAATGTTTCCAACTCAAAACCATTTATAAAAAAGAAAAGGATGACCAATACCTACCTATCTCCTGAAGCTCATTCAAAATCAATAACTTCATCAAACCATGATGAAGCAAAGATGTATCACAACCTTCAGATTTGTCTTGTACTTTATCAACCATTTTAGCAAGACTCCTATGCAGGTAAAAGGGAAAATCAAGTGAAATTTTACCTGTGAAATGCAGAATCAGCTTGAAATGATATGTGTAGACCTTATGATATCTACCTTCACATGTAAAATATCTCTGGATTTTGAGTAGCAGCTTTGCATAAGTGTCTTTGATGCAGCTTCTAGGAATAGCGTTATTGAGGTCCATGTCTGCATACTTAGGTTTCATGAATTATTTCCATGGCTCCATATCAAATTTGAAACTTTTGAAACAAGTTTCTTGACCCCTGGTATTTCTATCACAATAGAAATAATCTCTGGTGTAATTGGCACACTTAGCATCCCAACCTTGGTAGTTGTTCCATTGAAGTGCAAGGCAAATTCTTTAGACACTTGTGTGTGGCAACCCTGCAGCTTTTCATAAAACCGAAGACAACCTACTCTGTTGAATGCCTCCATCACTGCTAGGTCTTCAACTATGGCCTTCATATTTTCAGGCTCATGTCTTATGGAGTGTCCCCCTCTATGGATTTTCTTTTCGTATGCCATGCTTCATAGAAAACTTGTTAGCCTCGCTTGGCAAATTGAATCAGCCTTGCTTGAATATGTGAAACAGTGGCTTCGCTTGATTATTTTATATCAGCCAAGCTTGATTAAGATGAAGAAAACTTGTATTGAACAGCAACAGGTTTGGCTTGACACTTCAGAGATTAGACACTCGAATGGAGGCAAAGGAAATGAGAATGACCAATTAAGCAAGATTTTGAATTTGAAATGTCATCTCATAACTGAATTATGCCTCCTTCATGCCCTATCATGACAATGATGACTGCAAGATGGGTAAGTACATTGAATCTCATCACTAACTGACTCATCATACCACTAACCTATCATTTCCCTACGGATTCTGACATATTTCAGCTCAAATGATAAGATAGTTAAGAAACCGTGCTTTCGTAGCGCCGATAGTGTATTTTTCCATGTTTACGCTACGAAACTATTAGCGCTTTCATAGCACAAATCAACTTTTTTGAACTAGTGGCGCTACGAAAACGTGGATTCTTGGCTAATTGTAGAGTTTTGACCTGAAACTTTATGAAATGACTCCCAAATGGAAATTATGGATATTTGACAATGAATGCACTTTTAAAAGACTTTATTTGAACTTAATGATGACCTTTGAACTTATAAAAATCTAACCTACCCTTAACCAAATCCTAAATCGACTTCTAAACTGAATTTAGAACCTTGACCAAAAACCAAATTGACACAATGATATTTTGAAAAATTTTGGGTGATAACATAATGGAAATTCCTAAAAATGCAAACGAAATGATAAGCAAACTTTTCAATTTAGCTTTTTCAATGAAAATCCTAGCGACTAAGGGAAAGAGAAATTAATTTTTTAGCAAACAACAAAGAGTGCAGACTAAATGCAGCTTTCCTAACTTGTTCCTATGCAACACACACAATTCACTATTTCCACATGCATGTTTTTCTTTTAATTTCCCTTAATGTAAATGAAAGAAAGGAAACTATATGCATAAATCTATTCAAACAAGTGTTTTCTCATGAGAAACGAGGAATGAAACAACAATTTCTCTTAGGAAAAATGAGGAACAAAACTAAAATTTTTCCTACAGGAAATGAGGAATGAAACAACAATTTCCTTTTTGAAAAAAAATTGATCTAATGCAAAAATGAAATACTTTGAATTTGATTTTCTAATGATAAAGAAAAACACTAAAGAGACATTGAACAAATTTACTTTTCAAAGGAGGAAGAACATGAAAGTTTACTTGTCTCTAAGAGGTATCAAACATTTGAGAATACAGCGAACAAGTGGCTGAGAGTGAAAGAAATGACAAATTTAGATGGAATTTGGTTGGATGAGGGGGAAACACAGTCTCTAAGGGGAGATAGTGCGTTGCAGAGCACCCCTGAGTGGGAGACAGTGCACTGTGTCTTGACCAACAGTGCGTTGGGCGCAGCCCAGATTGAAAATAAAAAAGATAGACACACTTCTAATGCAATTTGTTCATTCAAATGTCTAATAACTGAAAGTAGATGCTAATGCTGAGGATAAACAGAGGCAAAAACACTAGTTATGATAGGATACCCCCCAACGGAGTTGCCAATTTGTTATGCAGAATTGTGATCTACGGATAAACCAAATTCCCTAAGTGTGGTGTCTATCACTTAGAACAACAGAGGAAAGAATAAGTATCACTTTCTCTAAAATAAGCAGACATACATAATGGTAAAGGAGCCTACTTATGATTGAATCGCTTCTCCTTCTCCTTCTGTTGCTATTTTCGTCGCTCTCAATCCAACCCAAGCCGCTAGATTGATTCCTACAAACAAAAACAGAGAACAAAAAACGACACGCAATATACAAGATATCTACTTGTCTTACTCAAATCAAATCTATTAGATATGAAATACATATATCATTCAAGAATACATTGCACAAGATATGGAGACATATGTATGGGAAAATGAACAACAATCTTTTCTAAAGAGTAGAAGGGGAATATTAAAACCAATGGATCGATTTGTTGTCAACCTGCTCCAGCTTCATTCCAGCCTCATCACATCCAGCATCATACCAGCAGCATATTAGTACTTCAACTCTCTTATCAAATGAGAATCCAACATCATAACTTTACCAAAATTCTTCCTTCTCTGGCACTAATATGAGTGCTCAATTTATAGGGAAACTGATGGTAGTTTCTTAATGAACGAATTTCTAATAATAGACAAGATATGTTTCCAAGTTCAAAGGTGTTATATGGACACTCGGATTCAAATTTTGACACATATGGACTCTTCTAGAAGGCACTGGCCATGTGGAGATTCGCAGAACAATGAGAATTCTGCTCCCAAATGACCAACACACCCTTGAGTGTCGGGAAGTGCATTGGAGTGCATCCTTGAATGGAGGATTTGGCACTGCAACGCAGTTAGTCCCTTGCAGGTGAGCGTTGGTGAGTCAATAGGTGATATAACATATATTTCAAACCTTGGAAATCTCATAATAAAAGCCATGAATGAAATGTTCTTCTCTCAGGGCATATAGCAACTGAAATATAAGGGGATGATAGACCCTATTTCATTGGTCCTGGGGATGATGTCCAACTTGAACAGGTCATGGGGGATGATGCCCAAATTTACCTATAATAGTACCAAAATAGTAGACAAATACCTATCATTAGCACAAACAAAGAAGCATATTATCATGATTTGGTTGATGGGCTCACAAAAACGTGAAATTAGGGTGCAAGTGACATTGTAAATTACACAAATTCTGAATTAATCACAAATAAGATGAATGTTACCTACGAGGTCCGAAGACATAATTTAAAACCCCTTTACATACAGGAAAAAATCATTGTTTCACAGCTCCAAATCTTCAACATTATTTACAAATAAAATGTCTAAAGGGTTGCTAACTCCATACTCATTGAAGCAGCATTCAATGAACGTGGATGTGCCAGATATGTGGAGCCAGCATGTGCTCCACCAATCATCATTGATAGGCATCGATATACATGGCTTGTTAATGAATGGATTTTTCTTGTCATTAGCATTGGGGTTATTATGGTGTAAGTCCTATTATGGTGTTCCTATTTCTTGAGATAGATTGGAGCAACATTATGTCCATCGTTTTTTATGTATTTATTTATACGAGGTGTTTTTTTATAGATGGGCTCGCTATATTTTTTGGTGCTTTTTTTTATATCTCAACACATGTATGTAGAAAATGTATTTTTTAAATAACACTATTAATGGAATTACATTGTTATTACAACTCAGTTGTCTAATTTTTATTACAGTTTAATTCTGTCATTAGATTATGTGATGGATGCTTAATATATATAAAACATGCATACTTACTATTTCCTTTTACAAATGATATTTTATCAATTAAGATCACTTTAAACAAAACCCAAAAATGAATAGCAAAATAAATAATTTTATCAGAAAATAGAGGATTCCAAAAGATGTTACAAAATGAGACCTTAGAATGCCTTCAATACGCCTTCACAATTCTAACTTTAGGAACATTCATTCATTCATTATCCATAAGCAGAACATGCATAATTTATACAAGCCTCTAATAGAGCTCTAATTATTAAAGAAGAGTCTTCAATGACAAATTATGTGAGATACCCTTGGTTACAAGCCAACCAAGATAGCTTATATATCAATCATTATTTTCCCTTTATACATGGTTAAATGAAAAATGAAAATGTGACATCTTGCACTTTTGCAATCCATAGATCCAACCTCATTTAAGGGGCAGAAATGTATAAATATCCAAACAAAAAATCCAATTGCTGTGAATTTCTCCATTATCAACATCTACAGAAGGCCAGGTGTTTTGAATTGAAGCACTTTTTGACAACAATAATAGCTTAGCCTGCAAACAGTGGAAATAATATGAAAAACTTGTAAATCAATGAATTTAACTTGATAACCATGCAAAATTATAATATGCATCGAAGGATAACTAATAAACTGTAACCAACACTTTATCAGTTCATAGAAGTGAAGAACAAAAAATGACACCAAGTATGAGTGCATAGTATTTTTGTAGAAGTACTAGTGCACACAAGTGTCACAGAAGGAAATAGTGCATGGAAATGAGCAATAATAAAGGCAGTCAAATTAAAAGTGATTAAGTTTTATTAGATTTTTTCGACATGTTTTGATTGAGTCAAGAGTAGCATTTGTAGTATGCCTACTAATGGTAAATTCCCATTCTAAATATTTTATATAGTAATGAGTTTGGCTTGGGACCACTCCATCATGTATAAATAGATAGAATCCAAGAGGATTATGGTTGTGTAATTTTTGGGTTTATTACTCTGGGGCTAATTTTGTGAGTGTGATTGTTGTAATGTTGTTTTGATTAGGTTGCTTAGCCAAACTAGGTAAAGTAATAATGATGTTATTTTGTGCTCAACACCCTTTAATATTAATAGAAGATGGCTAATGGCTGGTTTGTCCCCATTTAAATGGTTTATGTCATGGATGCTTAATATATTAGATTATGATTATTTGTAGTGTGCAGTTCTAATGTATTGAGTTGTTTTTCAATACGTCAAATACATTAATTTGAAAGCCCACACAATGTCTAAAAGTGCAGCGCCCATTTCTAAATTTGGTTAATGTTATGATATGTTTAATGGTTTTTGTGGATGAAATTTTGATTCCCTTCACCATTGAAACATCTTGGTTCTTGCAGTCCACATAGGTGCCTCGAGTGAGATTTCACCTGCTCTGTGGGTGATGCTAAAAGGGATAGTGTCTAATGGGGCTTTGTTAGCCAACCTTTCTGCATTATCCCAGGTAAGACTATCCCCAATGCTAACAAATTCTTTTCCAAGGATGAGTGGTACATGGAAGGGGTGGTATAGACCCTAATTCCTATTTAAGGCAAGCTATTTAAGGAGTCGGTATAATAAAACATGAAATTATTATGTGGCAACTCTTGAGCAATCTTTGACTCTGTACAACGGTAACGAAATTCTCCCCTAACCATGATAGCAACAAACTTCCGGTGTCAAATAGAAGGCAGCTGTTGCGAAAACACATGTTTGCATACTAGCACCGCCATATACGATGGGTCGTTATATTACTGTACTCATTACCCCAACATTTCCATTGCAACATTGTCCCACATTTGAACTGTTGCAAAGAACTAACACAACCATAGCCACTTTGAACTCTGACTAAAGATGGGAGGTGAAAGAGTACGCAGAGAAAGAGCCGAACAATTGCTAGACGCTTTTCCACCCGTTAAACAATTTTTTGAACAAGTCGATTGTACAAATTATATTCGCAGGTTTCATGGGTATGAAGATGCCATATCCCTAGAATTTTCCATGCATTACAGGGATGGTAGATCAGAGGTAGCAGGGATAGCGGTGCATGTGACAGAAGAAGCGAATGTGGAAGTGACAGGGTTACCCCAGACAAGAGAATAGTGGTTTTCACCCCGAAAACCCCAACCTGATGTTGTGCAACATTTCCTTGAGGCAGGTGAACAACTAGTCAAGAGTGGCACAAGATATGAGAGGAAGTCATCACCACAACCCTGGTCAGATGTTGCATTCCTTGTCCAGAGATTTTTCACGTGTGAAGGAAGGTATGACATTATTTATTATGAGAAACTCTGGTTGTTAGACCACTTGCATCATGGTAGGTTGCTTAACATGCCTTTCTTTCTTGCAAAAACCCTAGACCAAATGGCCCGAGGTGTGCAGAAATCAAAGCAGTTGGTCGAAATCCTGTCCCACCAATGCCTTGTTAAACTTGTGGTGGTTGCTACGCTGCAAAGGGAAAGGAGAACTTGGGATGAAATATTTGGAAGGTTGTTGGATGTTGAAGCTGCGACCCTGCTAGAGGATGCCCTGGCAGCTGCAACTCCACCCCAGGACCTCCCAGCTGCAACTCCGCCCCATGACCTCCCAGCTGCAACTCCGCCCCATGACCTCCTAGCTACAAGTCTGCCCCATGGCCCCCCAGATGAAACTCCGCCCCATGACCTCACACCTACAACTCTGCCCTAGGACCTCCCACCTGCATAAATTCCCACAGAACCTTTTCATATGGCAACCGAGCCTCCCAATGTTCAAAATATGAGGGTTTCTACTTCTAAATCTGCACAGAAAGGATATGGCCAAGATGATGATGATGAAGTAGAAATATTGGGGAGTAAACCTGCGATGAGAAGACTAAGAGGATACAGGAAACGCCTGACAATAGTGCCAAAATCCAAGTAGAACAGGAGAAAGAGAGGTCGTCATGCTCCAGTTCCTGAAACCCTCCCCGTTGTTACAGAAGAACTCCCAAAAGATACAACAGGAGAACAAGAGAAAGAGTATCCACATGAAGTATTGATCGAAGGAGTCATGGACCAAGGATGCATGCAACAAGGATTCATGGAACAAGAATTAGGCTACCTTGCAGACACGGAAGAACAAGTTGATAAGCTTCCATCTCCTGATTTTGACTATCATTACATACAGGGAGTAGCCGAATGGTACGACTCAGAAGGCCTTGCATCAATTCAAATTTTGTATGGGGATGATGAGGAGTACCAGCAAACTGGACCACCAGAATTGTATAGGGAAAATGAGCAGGGCCAACCAACTGCACAACCATAATTGTATGGGGATGATCAGGAGGACCAACCAACTGAACCACCATAATTGACAAAGAAGCACATTGTAAAATTAAGTACCCGTAAAAATATTCCTCTCTATATTTCATTGTTAAGGAAGAATAGGATTCTCCAGATGAAAAATAGACAACTGCAGATCAAATTTAAAACCCTAATAGATGAGCTCAGATAAAAAGAAACTTTTGATAGATTAGATTTCTTGGCCCAAGTTTCAGAGTCCATACCCATTTATGTCATAGGTATTCCTTCTCCAAGGGTCCAACAAGATATGCCCCTTGGAAAAAATAGACCGATGACATTGTTGTGAAAACATAGGACCATACAAAAATCATAGTTGTCCATACATAGGAACATGGATCACATATGAAACTAACAAAAGAAACGGGTGTACAAATGGAGGAACAACAACCAGATATGAAACTAACAGAGGATGAGGAACCAGAGATCAAACTGACCAAAGATATTGGTGTGCAAACAGATGATGAGGAATGAAAGGATAAATTACCGATGTGTAAATTCCCATATCAGGGACACCTAATACCTTATAACTGGAACAAAAACTCACTTCGTGACCTTTGCAATATATGTGAATAATATAAAAACAAAGTTTTACGAAGACATAAAAAAACAGTGGATGAGCTGGAAATGAGGGTGAGCAAGTTGTGGAATGATAAGCAAGAACTCAGACAGATAATGGATGGTGTGCTTAGTTGCAGGGCTCCACCAACCAATTACAACGTGTATTTGATAGAAAAATTGTTGATTTTTTAAAAAGAATTCTATCATAAAAATATCCCTCTCCAGGTTGAAAACAGTGATGGTTTCAAGGAGGCATATATGACCTGCAGTAATCCAGATAGAGACCTACTCTGTGAACTGTACCAACATAATTTTTTGGTACCTCATAATACAAAATGGAATCCCAACCATGTTAAAGGGCATGCCCAATTGAGAGCCTTTGTATTGTATTTGAGAAATCAGGCCAGTTGGTTAGATGATCTTAAAATTTATTTGCATAATTCCAAGAGCCTTTTGTGGGTTAGAGGAGAACATCCAAAACCTATGGAGGTGATAGAAGAACATCAAAATTCCATCAATTTTCCAGAAACAGCAGAGGATATCACAAAGAATAGGGAGATGACCATTGCATATTGTGCAGGCCAGATTCAATCATTCAAAATTGCCACACATGAAGGATGTAAAGCAAGGTGGGATGCCTCGGGAAAACAATCCCAAAATAAAGGTCCATTTAACTACATAAACTTAAAGACAACCTTAATAAGGGTTGCTAAGTATATTATTGCTATGGGACAGTGTGGGAATAACTAGATAGGTAGTAGATTTCACTAACCAATGATCTAGCTTCCACAAGGATATATAAAAAGAAATATAAGTTGAAAAAAAGAGAAGAGTTTGATTGCTGGAATGTAATTATGGAGACAGGAGGGTATCTTCGTCCTGGTGAAGTGGGACATAGTGATTATTGTATCAGCAATTTTCATGAAATTCCCCCTTCATTCACAGATTTAGATTGACAGACTGGCCCACCGTTGCTGACACACTGGCTCACCATTGCCGACACACTGGCTCACAGCTGCTGCAACTCATAAACAACAAACACATTATATTTGATGTTGTAATATATATTATTCTCCAATAATATATCACTAGTCGCATTGAGAAGTTATAAAAAAACTAGTAAAATTGTGTTTGACATGTTTAGTTACAATTTCATTGCAATTCCTTTAATAATTTTGTTACATTTCAATCGTTTTTATTCGAATTTATATATCATATTATTGTTTAGACACCAATATATGCAAGTATGCAAAACCACTTGAAAGCTATATTCCATGACTTACAAAACAATCAATGTATTAAAAGACTGAGTGCAAATGCATGGAGTTATTTAATCACCTTAAATGACAATTCCGTCAAATTAGACAAATCACCAAACATATCCTCACCACCTATCAAAACATACATGCACATAGTCAACAAAACAATAATACATCTAATACACAAATAAATATTAAAATCAATTTGAAAACAAAATCGTGCACAAGAAACTTGGAAAAGCATTCATTGTTGGAGCAAGGACGACCTCGCTTGTTGAGTTATTCAAACTAAAATGGTTCATCTTCATCTACCGGGATATTCAAGTCAATTTCCAATCTTGCATTTTGTTGTCTTCTTTTTCTTCTCTTTTTGGGGCTTAGGAAACTCTTCTTCCTCTTCAAAGATAACTCAAAAGCACCAAATCCACAAGTGAATTCATAATCCATAATATGAAGATTGTTGGCGTCATCCAACAATTTTTTAAACAAAGTAATCAACTATTCAATCTTGGTCAAAGTAGCAGGAGGATTGTTTCGAACCATGTCTAAGTAGCCAAATAACTCCTCCTTGACCATCTCAATTTGTTCAATATCTACATCAACATTGTGACTATCCATGGTAGATGTGTTTGCATCTTCAGGAATATTGGATATTGCCTTTATATTTATCTCAGGAGGGTCATTGTATGAATCAGTTGTTCTTTGATGATTTTGTAATTGGTTTGATGCCATTGAACGGGAACACAACCAACCCACCTTTATGGCATGCATGAATATGTTGCAACAAATAGACCATGGGCAATCACAAGTTATGAAATTGTGCGAATGACAAGTGACAAGATATTGCTTATTAACTTTATATTGACTCCTCACCCAAAAATCATTTGACATTTTCTCATGAGGGCTGCAATCATTATCTGGAATTATTTTTTCTTTTTCCATTGCTCATTCCAACTGTTTAAATCTTTCTTGTAACTATTCAAAAATCCTTCATTTTTTAAAATTTCCTTAAACCGATAACAAGGTTCAACATTTATTAGAAGAACATATATCAACCAATCCATCATACGAGAACATTTCTTTCTTCTATCAGATATAAAGTTTGTCTTTAGGTAACTGTGATATGACTCAACAACATTGTTTGTCTCCTGATTTGCATGGGGAAAATCTCGGCAACCTTTGACCCACATCCCTAATTGCATAAAAGTTGGGTTAATGAAGATATTTCATCCATATGAAAACCAAAAAGAGAAATGTAACTTAGAGTTTTTCAACTTACAAATCTTGTCACCAACAACCCAATTCTTGTGGAAATAGTCTAGGAACTTCTCCTCATTAGAAAATTTGTTGAAGAAAGCATTAATTGTGTTTCTCACTTCAACAATGGAACAATAATTCATAATTAAACCCAAATCACTAAAAAATTCTTTTGTTATTTCTGGACTACTGGCCAATTGATTCACATTTTTTAGCCATGCAGGACGTACGTGCCAAACACACAAGATAACATTGCACCTTGTGATTCTCCTACCACATTCAATTCATTTCAAGCATGTTAATTTTGTAATAAATACAAATTGTACTGTAAAATAAGAATATCGAAGTTAACTTAAAGCATCGATTTTAGCCAATGCATCATCAAGCATGAAACCATTAACTTTCCAAGTATGATCAACTTGGTGGCACCTATGCATGAACTGCTCCATCCATAGTGAAATGTCCGGTGATGTGTTACGTGATGCCACCACCCATGCAACTGGCACCCCACTTTGTTTTTCATCAAACACCACGAGTGTGTACAATTGATAATATCACATTCAAAATACATATGAAGTCAACTTAAGATCATCAATAATTATTAATCAAATTATTGCACTAGATCAATCATTCTTAATACACTCACCCCATACTTATTCGTGCTCAATGTCGAATCCATGGTTATTAGGCTATTATTAAATAGATTCACCATGGTCCCCAACATCCACTTCGTCTGAATTCCAACTAATAGGGACATCTCCACCATTGGGCTTTTGATAAAAGAAAAAATCATTTGGGCGTTTCCTATACCAAAGGTTCACACTCATTTCGTCCTTCTTATGCAACTAATAATTTTCTTTTATTAGACGACTATATATGTTAACAACACCTTTCCTACACAAAAATAAATCCCTATCTCGATCTACAACATCCACTTCAATATATTTTTTAACATGCATTTTGTAAATAGAGTCAACTGGCACATTTAAGAAGAAACAACTCTCTACATAGGAAACCGTGTCCCTTGATAACTTTGGTTGATGCAACACCTTAGCATGCCCTGAGGTGTCCTATTGGCCATGACAAGGCCACCATTGGCTATCTACATGCTCATACACATTAAACACTGTTACCGATGAAATAGGTAACCTGACCTCAAAACGAGAACTCTAGCCCAAAAACTCTCAAAAAACATGGGGATTCGCCTATTTTTTATATATATAAATTTAGGGGGGTTCTTATAATTATCCCTGCTATCTACATGCTCATACATGTTATATGTTATTATCGCAACCTCAGGGATTTGAACCATAATTTTTACAATGAAATGGCATTGGCATCCCCTCTTTTTCACAAATGAGTATCTTCGCTTCACTTCATCTTGTCCCCTTCTGTCATTGGGGCCATATGAAAAAGCATAGCTACATAAAAAATTTTGTAAACTCAATACATATGATTCCATGAAAACTGTTTGAGCACTATTCATACCAACATATATACATAGGATTTATAAAAAAACTTACACTTAATATACCAAGGAAGCAGTAGGCCTTGAGCCTGGGCGTTTGTTTTATACCCAAGTGAAAGAACATGGAGCATTTGGGTTCATTTCCTCTCCTTTAATAAAGTCTCCAATTCTAGTTGAAGGAATTTTTGCAATCCGATCTAAGGAGTCCATGTGTTTTCCTTGTACAAGAGACCAATCTAAATCCGACCTAGAGAACATGAGCTTTTCTTTAGGGTTTTGCACCGAAAGGGAAATTATTGATTCCCATTTCACTTGCTTCACCATTTTTAAGAGAGTAGTTTTTTAAGTGAGTTTCCGCAACGGTGGAGTGGGCGCAACAGGGATTCTCACTTAAAAATACACAAACATCGAATTAAAAGACAGACATTCACTAAACAAAACAGACCGGTTTTCAATAGCCATCCTACGAATTTCGTTCAGTCGATTTTTCAGTAGTATTCTAGTGATGGCTGCTCTAGCTTTCATTTTGTCATATTAAATTAGTCCATTAGTTAAGGAGATGTTCCGCTCGATTGAAAGATCATGCCACGCCTCTCCCCCGTCTCCCCTCAACTGGTTTTCACCGGCCTGTTCGCAGTGGGCTGAAGCAGAAAATCATTTGCATTCATGGGCACTCCCATGCATAGGTGGGTAGGAGGAAACGGTAATGGCCCATGGCTCCTAAACAAGCTCCTCCCCATGGAACATTCGTGGGATGGAGATGGACGGAGACGGGGAGGGGGCGTGGGTCCGTTTTCGCTGGAGGGATTCGCCAGTCGCCTGGGGCACAAAAACCAAAATGAATTCCTTCGAATGTTTAGCTTACTCTGATATATACTGGGTTCAACCCTTTCCTACGTCGGTATTCAACATCAGGTGCTAAGCTGTTGCGTTGGCACGACGTTGTCCAGTTCAAATTTGCCCACGTGTGCCACCGCGTTTCTAACTTCTTTATTATGAACTCCACTAGGGATTTTTGTGCTTTCAAATTACATTCCAAGAGAGTATCCACCTCAAAAAAAAGAGGTGTGAAGAAACTGCATAATTTTCATCGATTATTTTATTTAAAGTGTATTTAAGGTGTGAAGGATGGTTTTTTTTTGTTTTGTTTTTTTATTTTAAATTGGTTTTTAAAATCGAGTTGTTTTTAATGTGATTTTTTGAAAAAAAATTCCACTGTAGTAAAAATATTCAATTTAAATAACACAAATTAAGATTTCACCTCAAATTTTCCCAATCCAGGAAATGATCTTACTGCATTGCTTCGCAGTGATCAAAGAGATGGTGGTAGGAAGTGCTACCTCCTGTATCTTTTACAAGTTATTTCCCAAAGTAATAATAACACTGCAAGGCCTAGACTCATACACAACATGACTCTTCAACAAGTATGGTTCACATAATAATAAATCACAAAATTCAAGAGGCTAAACATCACACATTGCCTAATTTGTGAACGACTTCATGCTATAGGGAAAGTGACACTACTGGCTAACACAGAGATTTCGTCCTTGGTGAAGCCACCCGATGGTGTACAGTTGCGGATGTGGTGTGGTGAGAGCTTGGCCACCAGTGACTGCTTGGATCGACACTCACCTGTATTGTGAGTGGGGCTCTTATCGAACTCACACCATTTTCCCATGTCCTTCTTTAACATCGTGGAGTTTTTCTTTCCTTGCAGCTTCAGCGGGTTTTTCTATGTATCCCCACCTTTGTTATATCCTTTGTTCTACATTTTTTGGGGCGCCTTTCCCTTGCTTCATATTAGTAGATCTAAAGTCTCTCTTCTTCTGTTTAAATTTCTACTCAATCTTGACTGTGTATCGATAGGCGGTGCTGAGCGAGGAGATTTCGAGGAGCTCCATCTCCTCCTATATGTACGTGTGTAGACAGTCGCAGTACTTGAGTACAAAATTCCACTCAGAATCCTTATACCCAACTTTGTGCGAAGGGTGTGAAAAATATTTCTGAACTCTGGCACGTTTTGGACCCTTCCCTACCGCGGTGTGGTCCACTTTATGTATTTACCTTCATAGTTCCTAACAGGGTAATACTATTCCTTGATGGCATATCATAAATAATTCCAGGTGGGTGTGGTTGAAAATAGTGAGGGTTCCCTCTCACCCCTCTTCTCATAATAGGTTTCCCACCAATCCTTGACATCATGTGGGTGACTTTGACGAGTGGAAAAATATTTTTTTCCCGATTAGAAAAATCATGAACTGAAAAATATACTTTTAACTAATTTAATAATTTATCCATGACATCTACATCTATTTGGCCTTCAAATATGGGGATGTCAAATTTCACTTGTACCTTAAAGGGAGTGGCACCTCTAGTGTGACTGTTGGATGAAGATGTGTCGCTTTTGGGTAGTCACGGAAGGATCTGGGTGAAGTTTGTTATGGTCCCGTGATTTGGAAGATTGGTAAACTAAATGACAGGGTAACATCAAACCAACTTTTGAGCCCTAGGACCTAGCCTTCTTGGACTCAGAGAGGGCTCTCTCTATTATGCAAAGGATGTAAAATTTGTTTGCTTTTTGTATATTTGATTTTAGGCTAGTTGTTAAGTATGTTTTTAGTTTGTTTTGGGTTTTTGAGAGGAACTGATCAAAGGATAAATAGATAAAAGTTCGTTAGATCAACTCGGCTATGGGGTCGAAAAGGTCGAGACTGTCTCAATGATGGATAAGGTATTACTACAGGGCCAATTTGGTCGAGGTAAATGGATTCTTTGGATGAAATTTAAATGAGATGGACATTAAGTTTGTGAAGGACAAAAAGATTTTAAACATAAATAGTTAAACAACAAACATTCATGAGTTAGGGCTGACTATTAATCTCTATGAATGAAACTCAAACTGATAGATGCAGAAAATAAACAATCCAGTGATACATAGAACTATAAGACCCTCTAAATTTGTGAAAATCACCTTCAGACTTTTTGGAAAACAAATAACTCAATATATGAAGAGGGAACTCCTAAACATCATATCTTGAGCTATTGGGGCAAGATCAAAATTGTTGTCACTCCTAGAGACAACCTAGAGTTGTGATAGACCAGTGCCTAGGACATCTTATATTAGCAAGGAGCACATGATATAACATGGGAAGTTATCAATAAAAAGCTCTCATGCTATTCTCTTGTAAACAAGAAGGTTAATTTAAGTGGGACCAAAACTTATAGAAACTGACACAGAGGAAGGAATACTGCCGGGGAAATATGCCAAACTCTAATATAAAAGCAACAGACAATTCAGAGACAGCTTACTGTAAAGAGGGCCAATTCAGAAATACCTCACAGAAATAAATTATTAGAAGGAGTATGTAGTGAATGAAATATTGAGAAGATATTAGTTATCATTGAGCTGATATCTAGATACACAATACCATCATGCATGGGCTTACCAATCTAAGAATCCATACATGACAATAGTGTTTTAAAAACACCCTCCCAAAGAAACTAATATAGCAGAAATACGGTTTAGATGAATAGTGGAATAGAATATCATGCCTGAGCCATATTTAAAGCGCTTGACTAATCCAAGAATGGGTATCAACTAGGATAAATCCATACTGAAATCAGTGAGCCACTCGCATTCCAGAAACATGATACAGGAAAGATGGATGAAATGAAATGATCTATTTAAATAACAAATAAGAGAAAGTTACAGACTGTGAAATACCAAAGACCAGAATCCTCTTTAACAGATGGAACTCCTCCTCACTGAGACCCTATGAGCTCTGAGCCTTCATACAGGAGTTCAACAAAGTGTATACAAAAATACTTTCACTGCATAATTTTCTGATAAAATCTGGAACCCTCAATCATCTTTTCTTCGGGAGCTTTATAGGAGAAAAAGAAAGCTCGAAAAGGGAGTAGGTGATCAATATTTAATTTGCTTCATAAAGGCAGGATGGCTGAAACGTGCATGCCCATACTGCTTGATAATTCTGTAACATTGCATGTACTCTGTGGCCTGCTTTCTGAAATAAATGCACTGGGTGAAAGTCTCTTCAGGAACATGGTAGAGGAATAAAAACCTCATGGGCAGTCTGTCCTTTCTTGAAAGAAAATTCTGCTGAAATGAAACTTGGAGGGTATTGTTTCTTGTGCATTGTACCCTCTGCCTTCTAAACCCTAGATTAAGGCTTAAAATCTTTAATGCTAAATGTTGAATTCCTCTGATCTCCCACTGATACTCTATGCCGCAACATTAATGTCTCCAATTGCAAAATTTGTGCTTTGAATGACTCCGGAGGGTTTGACAGATTTTAACTCTGTTACTTTAATGAAAGTATTGTCGGCATACCTTCCCAAGCCTTTCTTCATAATTCAGCTCTAAAAAATGGTCCTTTGATGTGCTCTCTATCACAGTAATAGAGACTGTGAATCATGATAGTTTTCGGCCGCTGTAAACCTGCAAAACCCGCAAAATCATCAAGAAAACAATTGCATGGGGATGGCGATGCAGTGGGGATGACTGTGTAGCAACACGATATGATGAAATGGCAGAAGTATGTGGGGTGGCGATGAAAAATGCAGTGGAACAATGGTGGATGGACTAGCCAAAGTTATAACATAAAACCTTAAAATATGACATATGAATGGAATATATAAATGGCAGAGGAAAAATGCGATAAACACGTGGGATGGTGATGTGGAGGAAGACTGGGTTAAGGCGGGGGCGATCAAATCTGGACCGTCTGATCTCAGGAGGAGATCGACGGCTGTGAATGCATCAGAGGCGATGGACAGTGGGCCAAGAGCACTGTACACTTGGATTAACACCCATGCATCTCTGTAGTGCGATGACCGTTGGATGGAGACCCCAAGATTGGACGGCTATAATGCATATTGCTCTGTATCCTCAGTCAAACGATAACGCGCGATGAGGTAGAGGTTTTGGAATAGTGACGAAGCCACGTGTCGCGCGATGTATGGAATTGCTCTGAATTGAGAAATATCGCCCGCCTACGAAAGGTGGTGCGATAGATACCGGGCAGTTTTGAACAGTGGACGCGGGGCGGGGACTGCTGGGACAGATAGACTCCGGGCTGTTGATTTTACGGTTTGATCAGACGGTAGGCAGGTAGGCTACGGGCACAGCAGAGATGAACGAACGTCGTCTGATCTATACAGATCGATGGTTATGAACGCACTCGATATTCATTTGATAAGCACCTTTCGGGCTATGGCTTGGTCTAACACCCAGGTTACGTGGAGAAAAATATTGAGGGGCTAAGGCCGAAAGGTGCCAGACCATATATATTTTCAAGTGTGGGTTTTTGGCCACTTTTAATGCAATTTTGAGGCTAGGCAAAGGTAACGATAGGCAAAAAAAAGGACATTTTAGGTCACAAAGAGGAGGGTTGAGGAATTTAAGCGGGATTGCTTGACAAAATTTAAGAGGCTGACATGGTAAACAGAAACAAAACCTTTTTGACTTAACTAAGACAACGAATAATTTAGAGAGAGATTTCATAGACGAAGTATTGATTAGCTATGAGTAAGCAGTGCATACCGTGAATCATACTAGATAGCATACATAATAACCATTAATGAAACTGATAACAGTTTCTTAGGGTACCAAAGAGCAATTAAGAATTCTTTGACATAACCAAGAAAGATGAAAACATTTAAGCTGCAGTGAATCAGGAAATTTGAGGTGCTTCCATGGGCATATCTCAAACTTATTCTTTATTGAACTATAGCAAGAAAGAAGCATGAAAACATGTACGATAAACTAAGAAAACATAACAGATAAGGAACACAATACCATTCACCAAGCCATGGAATCCTACATACAATCCTCCTCCACCATCAAAGTCAAGCAAGAGATCATCCACTTCATTAGACAAGTATTTCTTCAAAGCTCATAATGCTATGTATTGCTATATAACATCAAGTTCTTCCTGTGGTTACAATGAATCCTCTTGGATTATATAGGCCAAAGCGGAGGAAACCCACCTAGAGCAACTAGAAAGCCATTGGCCAAAAAAAAATATCCTATTTTTTCCTTGAGGCTTTGCCAAGCCCAAGGCACAAAATATCTTCAAAAATATCTATTTAAGATAAAAATAGAAATAAAATTGACTTTTAATCTCCGACATGGAGTTAAAAATAGCTTAACGCACATTTGGATAGCCACCTTCAGAAAACTGTCTTTCAGCAAAATCCTACAGGAGCGTAGCAGTAGAAGAAATCCTGCTTTGAAGATAATGTTTGAGGGCCTTCCCAATGTTGAAACGAGGCCTGTGATGGCTAGTTGGAAAGCCCTGAATGTCTAGTTTCTGGAACTACTTGATTTTTCTCAAACTGATCTCTAGAAGTTTGTCAAAAAGTGGAATGAGTGAACAAACCCAGGAGGGTCTCACCTGCTGATATTTGAGGCAGAAAGGTGAATTTTGATTGTTTTTTTCCTCTTTGGGGGACAAAAACACCTTATCTTGATATAAAAATTTGTGAGTAGATGCCTCCAAATTTAATACATCCAAAAAAATAACTTTCATGAGCTGAGGATGCTCCTAGAAGAAATGGAAGTGCCTAGAAAAATGTGCAATTAGGCCTAAAAATCACAAAAAACAAGATCATGTCCAAAATTGCTCAATTTTGGTGAGAAGACCCCTTATGGGTTTCTAGAAGCATGCAAGGAAACAAAAGCCAAGATTCCAAGCCTAGATATGTCTTTTTACCCTTTTTTCACCAGGTGCCTCCTTCAGGCAGCTTTGAGCTTTTCTTGGGTAATCTTGAGTTTTCTTGGGGGAAATAGATTCAACTTCTTGAAATGCCCGGTCATCTTCCTTTGAAAACCCAAGTCTTTATTTTCCTTGTCTAATTTGTCCTCCAAATTCTTGTTTTCTCTTTCAAGCCATGATTCTTTATCATTTTCTATCTCTTGGGCAAGCAATTGTGTGAGAGGATATGATCAAGCAAGGGCTGCTTCTTCTTCCCTTTGTTTCTCCAAATTTTTCTTAAGACCTATAGTCATAAGCATTTTTCTTGTTGGTTGCTCTTCTTCTTCAATATCATCAAATTCACCCATATACTCTTCAAGTTTGACTTGTGCTTTGTACACTTCCCTTTGGCATTTGAATGCCTGGGCCTCATAGATTTCCATTTGCCCACTCATTTGTCTATTTTGCAGCTATAGGAAGTGAATGAGGTCTTTATACCTCTCTAAGTCAGTTTCTAAGTCCTTGATTTGGGATTCTCTGTTTTGCAAAAGTGACCTAAGGATTCTGGCTTCATCATCTTTAGCATCACTATCTATTTGTATGATGTCAAACTCTCTTTCTTGTTCATGGCTTCTCTCCTACTGCTCCATTTTTTCCTTACCTTTGCCTTGAATGGGCTTCTTTGCCCTTGTCCTCTTGAGCACTTCAATGATAGGCTTCTTGGGCAACTTGCCTCTACTCCGGAGTGCTCTAGTAACATTTGTAGTTACAGCTTGGAATGTCTTCTTCCTTGTAGATTTAGTGGTCTTAGGCTTCACCACTTTGGAGGAATGAATCATGGCCCCTTACCTAGGAGAGGTAGCAAGAACATGTTCTTGGCTGTGTTGAGGAGGAGAGAGAGGAGGTTTCATCACTAGCATTTTTTCAACTTGATCTTTTGCACTGTTGCCTCCTTCATCACCTACTTTTCTTCCTTGTTCATTGTTTTTGTCATTGTTTTGAGTTTGTTTAGGGCTGTTATATTCACCTTCACCACTATTTTGAATCTCTTGATATATACTGCCCTTACCATGCTCATTGTTTCAAGTTTTCATATGAGCTACTTCCATCATGACTGTCTTCATTGTCATTTTGCATGCTGCCACTATCTTCATTTTTTTCCTTAGACTCCGTGTGTGGGCTGCCACCATGGTCACTACTCTGCTGGGAGGCACTTTTTTCACTGTCCCTTTGATTGCTTTCATGACTTTGTTGAGTAATATTATGTTCCTCATCACCCTCATGCCTACTTTCATTGGATTCTTCTCTTTCACTATCTTCACTAGCTGTATGCGGGTTGTCCCCATGCTCACTATTTTTTTGGGTGCCACTATGCTCATGTTCACTGCTCTGTTGAGGGCTTCTTTGTTCTTCATCACCACCTTGCTTAGAATCCTCCCTTTGTTGCTCATCATCACTACTCTATTTCTCTTCAATTTGTTCCTCATCATCACTAGTATGCTCATGGTCACTGTTCTGTTGATTTTCACTTGGTTCATGCCCACTACTTTGCTGAGTGCCACTAAGTTCCTCATCATCACTACCTTCTTGTTTGCTTTTACTGCACTCTTCCTTTTCACTATCAATCATGGGTGATGTTTTCTCTTGACAGGTAGATTGACTAGATGAAGGGGAGACATAGTGAGTGGAGGGTGAGGAGGACATATGAGATGGGCTATGAGATGAAGAGGCAACCGTGAAATCAGGATGGGAAATGAAAGCTTCCCAAGAGACTCCTTTCTTTTCAAGCTGGTGAAGGATGAGGATTTTGATGAGAGAATGATGAAAAAGGCTAGCCTTCTGTTGAGTAGGGGGCTTCTTTTGAACAAAGGATAACATTTTGTGTATGCTTTTGCAGAGGAAGAAAGGCAGACTCGGCAGTTGATTCTGAGTGAAATGCATCAGAAGTTTGATATGATAGGAATAAACTCAAGAATATCTCCCCTCGCATGTGAAATATTTCATGATGTTTTTCATAAGGGACGCATAAATGTTCAATAGATGAGAAAAGGGGAAGATAGCCTTGCATTCATTTTGGTAAGCTGGTTTCAAGAAGGGCTTGTATTGGTCTAGGTCCAAATAGGCTTGTTTGAACCATTTCTCACCAAGATAGGGGATCTTGGTGGCCTTTGACACTGACCTAGGAGTGAGAACAAAATTAAGGCCTACTATGTGAACATGTTCTCCTTGCAGCCTCAGGGAAAACAATTGTGTCAAGGGAGGGTGACTGGTGACCTCTTGGAATTTTTGGCAAAAATTAAGGCACCCTACCTCCTGAAAATTAAAAAGAACTGAAGGGGAGTCATTTATTTCCTAAGTTGTAGTGGGCTCAAACCGGTTATGATACCCCCCTTTGTTGACCTTCTTTGGAGGCATAGTTGTTTAGACTTTCCTTCACTCTCTTATCAAAACAGGTCTTTCAAATGAACTGAAAATAGATCTCTTCTTTAAGCACTGTATTTATTTCTTAGCTAGCAAACAAGTTCCTTTTTAAATGAAAATAACTTTCCTTCTCAAGAACTGTGTTTTTCCTTGTTACTGAGTGGAAAGACCTTCAAAATAAATCTGTCTTTTTCCTTTATGAGACTGTGTCTTCTTCTTAAAAATTTTGATTCTAACACCTCTTAAAATCAAAGACTTAGGCGAGGAAAATAAGAAATACCTCTTGAAAATGTGTTAGCTATTTTTGGAGATGAATTCCCTGTGCAAAAGTCTGTTTTTTGGCAATTTTGAGGGTTCATGAGGATGGCAACCACCTCCTTTAGCATGGGCCTGGGCGGTCAAAACTCCATTCAGAGGTGGCCTGGGGAAAAACGCGTTGCGTGTTGATGACTGAACGTTGGGCAGTGGGCCATTCAGAAGTGGCTTGGGCAAACACGTCGCATTCAATCTAGGCGCCAGGTGGTTTGCATAGGTGCATCGTGTCGCCCGACAGGCACATCACGTCCTGTGAAAAAGGCTTTTGAATGCAGCTACAGGCGCGCCGCGAGCATTTCCAGGCGCGTCACATCTTTGAAAACCCGTATAAAAGCTTGCCCAAGTTTTGACAACTTGACTTGCTCTCTCTGCTGTTTGGAAATCAAGGTTGAAGATGCCCGATGAGGCCTTTAGATGCCTATTTAGAGAATTTGAAAACAACTTTTCCCTCTTTGAAAGTGTTTTGACACTTTTCTCTTTTTAAATGATGAAAAGTGGACTTTGCCCTTTTTTGAAGGAAGCTCTCTCTAAACCAACTGTTTTATGCCCTCTCCTTGCCATTGAAGGAGGAAATTTAAAACTGTGTGGACCTTCTGTTTACCCTTGCAGGAGTATTTTTGCACAAATGATAACCTCTGTATGTTATTTGAAGGAGGCTACTTCTACATAAAATTTAGGGCCTTCTGAGACTGTGTCTTTGTTTTCTTTGTAATGGTTTTTTAAAGAGGAAATGCAAACACAGTGTCTGTTTCATGCCCTTTGCTAGCATTTTTTTATGTTTTTAAATAACATTCTTTAAACACACTATCTTTCATCTTTGTCTACCATTGAATACTTTCTCAAAATAAAGTATTAAACCCTATTGATTTACCCTTTGCTAATCTTTTGGAGGAGGCAATGCAAAATGCAACTACCTAGGTTTATCAAAGCCACTGTGCAGGCCCTCTACTTATTGTGAAGGAGCCTTTTTGAACAAGTGGTAAGTGAGCCCTCTGCTATACTATTGCACATTCACTCCATTTTGATAAGAAACTTTTTTCCAATTATGAAATGTTCTCCTCATCTCAATTGTCTTCTTTGAATGGGTAACTTATAGAAAAACAATTCCCTATACTTATCTTTCTTAGATAAGCTTGGAGGAGGCATATTTAACACTGTGTTATTTCTCTTTATTATCAGTTGCAGAAGTTACCTTGAACAAATTTTTGTCTATCTCTTTTACCATTTAAATGAGGTTTCTTCATCAAACTCTAGCCTTGGATTTTATCCTTTAAAGGAGGTTTATACGAAGACCACTACTGATGGCCTTTCAAAACCATGATGGCAATCTTCTGCTTATGATATGAAAGAGGTTCTTTGACTGGGTTCTGACCCTCTACTTGTCATGAAGGAGGTCTTATGCAAATGTAACCACTCAGGTCACTCAAAACCATTGTTGGGCCCTCGGCTTATGATGAAGGAGGCCTTCAAATTATGAAACTTCATTCATCTCAACATTGTTCCCTCTGTTGTGTGTATTCCTGAAGTAACTCCTTTTTTCCAACTATGCTCTCATAAGGCTTAGTGAATTTGTCTTTGATTGGTTTTCAAAGTCCAGGTTCATGGTAAGATATAAGAAGTATCTTTCCTTCTTACACCCTCACTATGATGCCCAATTTGCTTTAAAGCTCTTTATGTCAAACACTGTCTCTTTTGCCCAAAAAAGAGTGATTTGCAAGGTTAGGTCACCTTTCGGATTTGAAACCATGTAGACCTTACTTAATGTACTTCATCTGATTTATGATGGAAAACTTCTTCAGCATGAGAGACCTGTTTGCATTTGTTCCTTTGCTCTCATTTGCACACTGTCATTATTGAATATACCCCTGCAGAGATGTACTTGGTAGATGATCTTTGATTTCCTAAGAACTTAGCAATGTGTCATAAAATCAGGCTTGAAATTTCCACTTTCTTTCATTCATGAAACTTTTAGAATCTTGCTCTTTTCTTGGAATGAATATTTCTGAGCTTTCCTAATAATGAAAACAAGTAACCTGTTAGTGGTGTATGACCTAAGGCTAAATAAGTGTGTTTTTTTGCAGAATAGGAAACAATTTATGGATAACTGGTACTAGACATAGGGTTTTTGACTTAGGACAACTTTGTCAAAGAAAATTGTCCTAAACACTACCACCTAGACCTTATCACAGATTCTGAAAATTTCCTTAGGTATGATCAGGTTATCATATGATATAATGATTAGCGAGAGAGGGACGGGTGTTTTTCCAAATGTTTGGATAATGAGATTTATGAAACAAGAGATTTTGGTAGCAGAGAGAAAAAAAACCATGACAGCTATAGACAGGGAGACTCTGCTGTAATGAGATAGGTTTAGAAAATTGAAGGGTTTTCTCATCATAGGCTGGAGGGGAGGGGTAGGAAGACAAAAACTTGTTTGAGGTATTTTCCAGATGACAAATTGATAGATTGAGATTAGCTTATAGAAAACTCAGCCAAGAAATCTAGTCATCGAAACATGCAAAAATACTTATGACTAACAAAGTTGTCCATCATCGCATTTGTTTGTTGATTGAGGTTCTCTTCAAACAGTATTTTGAAATGATATACTTCTCCCTCGTCTTTCTTTTCTTCTGTCATGGGAGGTCGTCAGGGTTTGTGAGGTTGTTCTTGCAAAGGTTCAACAAGTTCAAGCCCTAACTCCTTATACCCTGACCTCATTGCAAACATTCAAAGAAAAATAGGGAAAGAGCAAATCTCTTTGATACCACTGATCTAGGCTTATAAAATAACACAAAAAAATACATATACAACCATAAACATCGAGATGTTGTAGAAATAAAACTTCATTTCATTAACATTAAAGAACTGAAATATGCTTACATACATAATGGAAATAAAATATCTCAGGCGATGGTAGCTTATCTATGAGAAGATATGTGGCGGCTACATGCCTTTGAACTATGTTACAATGAGGCTCAAAGTCCTATTTATTATTTAAAAACAATGGAAAACCCTAAATATCGAAAAACGTAACCCTAGGAAATGAATCACCGAAATTGTGGGCCCTGTTGGTGTAAATGGGTACATCAATTTCCTAGGGTTGAAACTTTAGCATACGATCTTTGTTTGATGTGCATGATACTGTGTTAGAAATATCTATCCGAGGAATACAAATTTCGACGTGATTCAAAGACTCATGTTTTCCCGTTTTCCAAAAAAAATCGTTTGGGGCCTCAAAACAGATCTGTAAATTCATGACCTCAGAAACTATGAAAAATAGTAAATTATGCTACAATTAAGGAAACTGAGAGACTAACAGAAACAATGGCAGGGTTCCAAGTGAAATAGGCAGGTGGCCACCAATATTCACCTCAATAAAAAAATGATAGGGAACCTACCTCGACTTGAGTGTTTGGGTCATGGCGGGGTTGACGTGTAGCTTAATTGAGTTACTCCATCTCGGTCGAGCTTATAAATATTCATTCAAACTTCTCTTTCTCTCGTCTTCTAAGAAAAATGACTTTCACAAGTAGTGGTTGGATTTTTAATAAGAAATAATGATCGATAGAGCCATAGGCTTGATCAAAACATATAGCTCAATAAAGCCATAACTCTTGTTTGAGCCTCTAACTTGTGTTAGAAAAGGGTTTGATCAATCAAGTTATTTAAGTGCCTAAACAACTCGGTCGAGCACTTAAAAATTGATCGATCGAGTAGTTAAAATTACTTAATCAAGCATCATTTTTCACTAATACATAACTTTTCTTGGCCAAAAAAAATATAACCCAACTCCATGCTCTCACGCATATACACTCAACACTTCAACAAGATTAACTCCTTTCATTTCTTTATATATTAGCAAAATGTTAAATTCGTAATTGCAATAAATCCATTGTAATATTCCCAAATGGGAAATGCAGGAATATAGTGCATAAACAAGCAAAGAGTAGTGAATAAATCAATACACCATTACATGAGACAAATTTACAACCATCTTATTAAACATATCATCAAATAATAGGCACAATATCTTGAGGATCAAGTCACTCAAGCAATAGAAAACAAGCCTCTAATAGGAAAATATGCTAATACATGAGAAATACTGCCATACAAGTGCCATGAGTCATGATAGCGTATTTTTAGGGCATAAAATGCTATATAAATGATATAAAATTGTATCTCTGTTGTTATATAGCTCAAAAGGTGTTGGGGCTAGAGATCTATGCTCCCGAACACATTTCCAAGAGAACCTAGGAAGGGTTTTCGGAAATACCCAAAAGTACAAAATGTCGGAATGTAGCCCTAAGGCTGAATAACAGCTGCAAAAATAAATAATGGAAGGAGGTGACTGAATTGATAAAGAAATGAATAAAAATCCTCCAACAAAGCCTCCAAGTGAAAGGCTGATCTTAACACTGAAGATATCACCCTCCAAATCAAGCACTGAAACCTCCACTACAAGTGCTCACTAAAATAACACAGTCAAAGAGGGAATCTGTGATGTAGATGATGGGAATAGGTTGGCCTGATGCCAAGATGTGAAAGAAAGCTCAAGAACCTCCTTTGATGATCTCCCAATGAGAATAATGCTTCCTCCCCTAAAAAACTAGCTTAGAAAGTGGGTTTCTCAACCCTCCACTGCAACACCCTAGACCACAACACAAATCTGAATAGACACTGCACTGTAGCTGAAGACTGAAGCTTGGCCAGAATTTCGAAGTGTGGAAATGATAGTACAATACTCTTCCTAGAGGCTACCTCAAGGGAAGAGGTGGGATCCCCGCTCGGGAACACCCAGTGCTAAATAGCACAACAATCTAAGCTAAACAGCTAGAGAGTGCAAGAATTCATACATACCATAAAATCAATAATCAATAACCTAACCATCTATGGTTGCCTTGCCCTCTTTATAAACAATGTGAGCCTTCTCACCTTGGGTCCCACTCGTTAAAGCCACTACTATCATGGATACTTCCTCCCATTCACACTATGATGTCTCTCATTGATGGTCCACTCCCTCCATACCAGCACTGTTGATTTGGTCAAACTTGACCTTGTCCACATGCATTAGCCCCTATTCACACATGAGGGTGCCTTATCCTGCTATTAAGATGATATATTTTCATATTAAGAGGGTTTTCATTATTATTAAGGAGATTTATGGGTCTCCCTACCCACTTATTCATCTATCTAAATGACAAAAACCAAAAATTAATATTCGTATTAGCTGCATGCTAATTTAGGAATATTACAGTCCTCCCCTACCAAATGTCTCTTGTCCTCAAGCAACTGCAAGGATAGAACTGAAGAGCCTCCTCTCCTCCTCCTGTAGCATCATCATATGATAAGCTCCTCCAATTAACAAGATGATGTCTCTTCAATAAATCTCCAAGTTCCTCCTCCCAAGTATGCAAGTTAGCTTTTGGTGACAATCCCAAATAGATATTATGATGAAAAAGTGGAATACCCATGGAGGAAAAAATATGTTGTCTAGAGGCCTTCTTGAGGCATGGAATATGAAATATATTGGTAACCTTCATTCCCATTTGAAGCTCCCATCTCCAAGCTATCATCCATACAAAATGAGTCACCCTCCAAAATGTTAACTCATAGAAATACTCCTCCACCTTAGGCTCTTACAAAGAAGGTGGGCTGCATTGTTGAACTTGATAGAAAAAATTTCCTATCCCATGCTTTCTCTCTCTCCACTTATGATAAGTGTAGAGTAGCTGCTGATTTTGGGCTGCAATAATGTTGCCTTCAAGAGGCAAGAAGAAAACTGGATCTTAAAATATCCTATCTCTAGAGTCATGAATCATGCTAGCCCAAACCACCCCATATATGATGAATAGGACATCATCACCATATGGCATCCAAATGAGAAAGATAATGAAGGTTTCATGTAGTTCTTGAAGGTACCAACAATTTTCCAACTGGCCACAGCACAGTTTTTCTAACTGTTGTTTCGAAACATAATATGGCAAGTTGTCTCCCAACAAGTTGCTAGTTGTGCATGGCATCTCATATTCTATTAAATAGTAAATTGCATTCTTTATCAACTGATCTTACAAATAATATTACAAATCTTGCCCAAATCCATACAAGAGATGGCTATCCCCATCACTGATGTTGGTCCCAAAATGACCATGAAGCCCAAATAGAGGCTTTCCCTCTTGTGGAGCAATGCACTGAATATAAATGGCAAGAGAATGAAAATATTGTGTTAGATAATAAATAAGTGCAAAAACAGAACTCTTACCATGTATTGAGAGTAGGCTAATAATAAGATCCATGAATGAGCCCCCCATAGTTGTATGACATATATCCATGAAAAGGAATGGACTATGTGCTGCATGCAAAACCTTCTCCTTATGCTTGGAGATCCAAGTCAAGAAGATCATATCATGGTAATAGATGTCTCCATCCACTACTCCATCACCCTCATATTCTACTTGTCCATCAAGTGCATCATATGTGAAGTGATCCTGGGGACACTCCATCAACAAACCTAAGCTCCCAAGTGACAACGTTGTTGGCCTTTGTAATAAGGATTCTGTCATCACATAGCTCCATTATTTGACATGCCAAATGTCAAAGTCATATACCATAATGCTGTTATATATGGGAAATTCCTTCCAAAGTGGAAGTACCTCCTGATCTCCAAGGCTAAGGAGTAGCCCCTTTGCACCATGATAGTGCCATCACCTACTCCTGCAACATCATGCAAAGTATGGGAGAAAATCATCCCATACTCTCCCAAGAGCTTCCAAAGCAACAACAACTCTTGTTGCCTCCCCACACCATCACCATATAAACTATGGAGCAATAACATGATGGTTGACATCCAATATATCACATCATCCCAATACACCCAAACTCGTTGCTACCATATGAATGAAGTGCCATGCCAAGTCCCAACCATTAGCACACCCTTTGGAATAGGGTATGCAACATGATGGCAAAACTCTTTCAAGAGTAGCCAATGCAGCCTTACCTCCTGCTACCTTGTGTCATAGATCTGCAAGTGGCTTTCTAGCCTCATGCTCATCAACATCACCCATCCAACCAATGGTGAGTTTCTAACATCATGCTCAAAATTGGCATCCCTCCAATGGAGAATATTATCCTCCCAAATCAGATTTTTATCTTTGCATTTCATGGAATGTTGAAATGCAATCTCCTGGATATCCAGATGAAGACCACTCATCAATGACCAAGTTGACCCCATAAGGATCCTAATAAGATGTAGGCAACAACTTCTCATCAAGATGTGAAGTGCTCATCAAGAATTATCCATCATAATAATGGAAAATTTCATTCATCATAAGATGTCCTCCATCAATCATCTGCCTATCCAATGTCACACAGGTATAATGGTCATAAAAATGCCTCAATAATAGTTGCCCCCCAACTCATCATTGCTACCCAATGGAAGTGTTGTTGATCTCCATTATGGTGCATCTATTGTCTCATGCTCAGGTTCAATATTGAACATATAGTTCAACGTTGGACTGTTTAGGACAATGATCGTCCTATCCTCCAAAAATCTACACTCCAACCCCAAGAGTTGTGTGCAACTCAACAATGAATAACCAAGATGACTGTATATCTCCTCCTTGAACAAATCAAGGCTCCTCAGCGCAGTGATAGTTTGCTGCTCCGAATTAGCAGTGTATCTTGACCCTAGGTCATGCAATGGCATATTCCCACACTTCTCCATAAGATGTGTTGAAATAATATAAAGTGGAAACATTTGCATACCTTGGTTTTGCTTGGGAACGTCTTGTATTTCTACAAGGGTTCCTTCCTCTAGTCTTATGACTTCCCCAACTACTAATGATGATGGTTGCTCCTCTATGGCTACATCAACGTTGGTATAAGTCTCCTCCTCCTCACGCATCTCCAGAATAGTGCATGGGAATCTATATGCCAAGAGATCAAGACCACTTTACAAAGGTGCAAGTGTTCTTCCTGCTAATGCAAGTGCTCCTGTAGTAAGTTGTGGTGGAAGTTTATTTTCCTCTGATGTCTTCTTGTCATACTTCTTGATCAACCTTTGAGTAAAATTTGCATATGCAATCACTTTTTCATGACTCAAATGGGTGAACCACCAAATGTTTTCTTCACCCTCAAGGTGAAGCGCTGCAATATCGACAGCTTCTCTCTCTACTACTGGATGTAGCAGTAAAAATGCATCCAAATTCATTCCCTAAGCTCTTGTTGTGCATGTGGATGACCCATCAAATGTAGATAATAGAAATCTATTGCTGCAAGGTCATCTTTCTTCTTTGAGCTGAATGAACTTTGGGAGAGTTAGATTCTCCTTGAAATCTCTAGGTTGAGACTTATATTCTGCAAGATACTCACTTAGTATCTCATGATCTAAGTGTCCTCCATCTCCATGCCTTTCGTCTTCTTCTTCAAAAGAAAAGAGCGTACTGTATTTCTTTGGAGCTCTATGCAATACTGGTTTTTTCTTCTGCTGATAGGAAGTGCATGGTCCTTCCTCATCTTGAAACCCTAATGAGGTCTTACTATTTCTCTCCAATCTTCTTTGCTTGACCTCCTTAGTGAGGTCCCTCTTAGATCTGAAAAGGGATGAGATGAAACTCATTCTTTCCATCATTCTAATATCTTTCTCCTTCTTCTTATTCTTCTTATAGCATATTGGCTGAGATCCATAGGCTGAGCCAAGATTGTGCTCTGATACCACTGTAATATTCCCAAATGGGAAATGCATGAATATAGTGCATAAAGAAGGAAAGAAGAGTGAATAAATCAATACACCATTACATGAGACAAATGTAGAGCCATATTATTAAACATATTAGCAAATAATAGGCACAACATCTTGAGGATCAAGTCACTCAAGCAATATAAAACAAGCCTCCAATAGGAAAATATGCTAATACATGAGAAATATTGCCATACAAGTGCCATGGGCCATGACAGCGCAGTTTTGGGCATAAAATGCTATAGAAATGATATAAAAATTTATATCTACTGTTATATAGCTCAAAAGGTGTTGGGGCTAGAGATCTATGCTCCCAAACACATTTCCAAGACAACCCAGGAAGGGTTTCCGGAAATACCCAAAAGTAGAAAATGCCGAAATGCAGACCTAGGACTAAATAGCAGTTGCAAAACTGAATACTGGAAGGAGGTAGATGAACTGATAAAGAAATGAATAGAACTCCTCCAACAAAGCCTCCAAGTCAAAGGTTGATCCTAACATTGAAGATCTCACCCTCCAAATCAAGCACTGAGAACTCCACTGCAAGTGCTCACTAAAATAATGCAATCAAAGAGGGAATCCGCACTATAGATGATGTGAATAGGTTGGCCTGATGCCAAGATGTGAAATAAAGCTCGAGAACCTCCTTTACTGATCTCCCAATGAGAAGAATGCTTCCTCCCCTGAAAAACTAACTCAGAAAGTGGGTTTCTCAACCCTCCATTGCAACACTTTACAACACAACACAAATCTGAACAAACACTGCGTTGTAGCTGAAGAATGAAGCATGGCAAGAATTTCGGAGTGTGGAAATGATAGTACAATAATCTTCCTAGAGGGTATCATAAGGGAAGAGGTGGGATCCCCACTCGGGAACACCCAGTGCTAAACAACGCAACAACCTCAGCTAAACTTCTAGAGAGTGCAAGAAGTCATACAAACCACAAAATCAATAATCAGTAACCTAACCATCTATGGTTGCCTTTCCCTCCTTATAAACAATGTGACCCTTCTCACCTTGGGTCCCACTCATTAAAGCCACTACTATCATGGAGACTTCCTCCCATTCACACTATTCTGTATCTCATTGATGATCCACTCCCTCCATACCAATGCTGTTGATTTGGTCAAACTTGACCATATCCACATGCATTAGCCCCTGTTCACACATGAGGGTGTTTTATCCTGCTATTAAGATGATGCCTTTTCATATTAAGAGAGGTTTTATTCTTATTAAAGAGATTTATGAGTCTCGCTACCTACTTATTCATCTATCTAAATGACAAAAAGAAAAAATTTAAAATTTCAATTAACTGCATGCTAATTTAAGAATATTACATCCATCTTTGAAAATTCAACTGTGAATTACTTTATTAATAACCAACTAAAAACATCCCCTTGAATTATGCACTCGGAAAAACCAAAATTGTTATAACTTTGAAGTTATAAAATTCAAGGTATTACTTTTCATTATATTTCCCTTTGTTTAAAACCTTAAAATATAAAATGAGCAAACAAAAACCATAGGCTTCATTTCTAAATAACAACCCTTTTGGATTTACAAGTAGAATAAGACAATCAATAATCTTTTATTATCAATTTGGAAGTGTCGATAATGGGCCTTCATTTCAAAAAGTACTCTTATTAAAAATAATAATATAAAGTCCTAAATTAAATATACTAAAAAATACATAAATACAAAATCTTTTCATGTGGAGATATAATTTTTAATTAAATATAATTTTCAAGTCCAATTTTAATTGACAAAAAAAATAAAGAAATTAGAATATAGAGAAAAATAGAGATGGTTGACTTTAATTATTCATTTATAATTATATGCCATATAGCTTTCTTAATATGAATTTAATAAATTGCCTTTATTCAGGTTATAGATGGTTGACTTTAATTAATTTATTTATATTTATATGCTGGATAACTTTGTTAATATGAATTTCATTTATAATTATATGCCATATAACTTTGTTAATATGAATTTAATAAATTGCCTCTATTCTTCTACCACACGTTATAGATAGTTGACTTTGATTAAATTATTTATATTTATATGTTGGATAACTTTCTTAATATGAATTCTTTACAGTAATAATAATTAAAAATACATAAATCCAAAATTAACAATAACTACTCTCTATTTAATTTATAAATTGCCTTTATTCTTATATCACATTTACCTAGGCAAAAAAATTAATACATGTTAGCTTTCACAGCTATCTAAATATTTTCGCTATAGCTCATTATAATTTCAAGATTTATAAGGCGTAAAATAGATGGTGATTAGCATATTGTTATATTACTTTGTAATATATTAAAATTACTCTATAATATATTAAAATTATTCTGTAATGTAAAAGTTTACAAAAATTCAAATATATTAATAGTTAGAGTAGACGAAACTTTAAATACTCTCGATAAAATTTCAATTTCTCAATCCTAGTAAGATTAAACCAGTAATCATCTCTGACAGACACACTAAGATTAAACCAGTAATCATCTCTGAAAGAGACATAACTTCACAAAATAAAATGAAAAAAACAACAATATAATTCGAAGAATGATCGTTCAAAATCGAAGCTGAACTTTTTTGCATTATTATGAAAATTCAGTTTTACAAAGTTGCACGGGTCCGTAAACTGTAATTAATACGTGTATTGAAATAACCCGGTGCAGCTAAATGACAACAATGTCTACTACACTCAAAGTGTTATCTCACTATAACATAAAAGGGGTTTTAAGACAATTTTTGAGTCAATTGTCTTAATTTGAGACAAAAGAAAACTTGTGTATTGTCTTAAATATTTTCTTTAAGGGAGTGTCTCAAATTAAATCGTCTTCAAATATTGTCTCTATAAAGACAATAATAACACAAGCATTTTTGTCTCTCCAAAGACAATTTCATTTTTGTCTCTCCAAAGACAGTTTCATTTATTATCTCTCCAAAGACAATAGTTGGAATTAAAGACATATTGTCTTTATGGAGACAATGTTTTTAATCCTATCTATTGTCTCTGTGGAGACAATCTAAAACAATGAATCCAGAAAAATATCTCACCATTAAAATAAATCAATATAAAATATTTAATTAAAAAAATATACAATATCATTGAATAATTCATGTTAGGGTACAGTGGAATCGAACCACTAACCTCCTTCATAGCAGGTGCTCTTCCATTGAGCTAGCACCTTTTAAAGAATTATGTGAGGAGTTATGGAAGTCCTTGAAATTGTATAATAGGCATTGATTTATAAAAAATGTTCAACACATAATGGCATAATCATTGTAAAATATATAATCATGCAAGCCCCTATTTTTAACTTAAAAAAAAATAACTCAATGGAGTTAGCTCATTGTGACACCCTTGTAGCTTGACTTGCACAAAAAGCTAATAATAAACAATAATCTACAAACAAATTAATCTAGCCATACAAAGAAAATTAACTATAATCAGCACAAGAAATACAACCACCACCCAAAGAGCCACCAGCTTGCTAGTAGGCACCGATCAACATGTATGATCTATAGCCAGCTTCAAATTTCAGATCTTCATAGTCTTGAGTCCATCCAGTCACCTGCATGAATTAAGACAACATAGCCATAAACAAATAATACTAATTAATACCGTAAGTAAAACTTTCAACAAATAATAGTAAGTAATAGCTTCACTATTTCTTGACAAGTAACTTATAATAGGTCAGTTATTTCTTGACAACTAACTTATAATAGGTATTGTAGGATTTTAGAAAAAGTTGAAGTGAAAAATGTATAAAAGATTGTTGCATGTTGCTCATGAAACCAAGGTTTCCATGCTCTTTTGATAGGAAGCTTAAGTTGATCCATACAATATCTGGTTGATATGACTGAGACTCGGCCATCAGTATCCCCACTGCAACATTTTCAATAAACCAAAAATATATCATATAATCAAATTTTTACTTGTAACAGAGAAAAAAATCAAGGTGTTGGAGCATGTCAGCTAAGTTTAGTATGGAAATGCATGCATACCTATATACCCATATGCAAAGGCCTCCTATGATTTTTTGATATAAGGAGATCACAGAGTCTAGGGCATCCTTCCAGGTGTCAAAGAGGGTGTAACTGCAAAATTTGAAGTATGTCATTAATTATTTGTGCACCAAAAGGTGCAAAGAGAGGCCGATAAGGTATTTAAATTTAAAAAGATGTATTTTGATTTTCATAATCAAGCAAATATAAATTGAGACATTTTAAATTCAAAAAGTTGTACTTTAATTTTCATAATCAAGAATATAGCAATTGTAGCATTAAATTTTAGTTTTTTTTTGTATTTTTTTCTTAAGTTTATAATATGTAAGTATATCAGAATTGGTTAAAAAAAGCATTTTGGAATGTCACCACAACAAATCGAACATTAAATACTAGACACTCAAAATTCCAATGCCTTCTAAAAATCACGAAAGTAAATTTTAAAGTAGTCTAACTAATAGATGAGATGATATTTTTTGGGCATCTCTCCCTTGTATATATTTTAATGAAAGGAAACTCGGATATAAATAAGGAATGGGACCTATGATAAACTTTTATTGCACTCGTTTTCTTGTTGCTATGGTTGGATCAATTAAACATTTGCATTGAAGAGAACTTTATTGTGTGAATAAACATACATGATAGACTTCCTCATAATACCTTTGCTAGCACAGGTTTCATCCATGGGTGTTCACCATATGAAGTGCTAGCATAATGAATTACTCCATTATGATCACCATCACGTATGTACAAGAGTTGCTTAAAGCTCGATGGTATTGGATGGAACATGATAAAATTACCTAGTTGTTGCCCTTGAGTGTTTACACCAAATGACTTTGAAAGGTTCCTGTACCCATATATCTTGAGATCAAGTATTATTCGGTAGAAAAAAAGGCCATCAATCCTGAAAAAGAATACATAAATAGGAACTGTTCACTTGTACAACAATACAGGGTCAGATTATAACATGAATCTTAATATAGCGACTTACTTCTGTTCATTTGCTGCATTGCTTGCATCTGTCCCGAGATACTGAAGCACCTCCATTATCTGTTTACATGGAAAACTACCCATCACTTCCTATTTTTCATTTCATGAAGAAAGATTACAAAAAATTTATATCAAAGGGAAAGCTATATAAATAATTTGTTCTCACTAACCAGCTGTCGAAAGACTGGAATTTCATTGCTTAGGTTACTCTGCTCCAACTGCAACACAATTGAAAAGTGTCAAGTGCTAGTACATGCTACTATTTCCATATAATCACATATATGTCTATATTAGGATCAGTGAATAAATAACTGTTTGAAATTAATTTTCACAAACATCAACAGCGTATATGGCATACCTTTTGAAGTGAAGGAAGTGGCATTAGAGGAAAACGAACAAGAGAAAGCAATTTGTTTAGAGGTTCTAGCTGTATCCAAAGCCCAAACATTTATCAATGGTCGCTTCCCTGAAACAAATTATATAAAAATTCAAAGAGCCATCCTGCCGAACAAAAATATATAACAATATGCAGGCACCAATAGCACTTGTTAGCCACCTATGAATTTTTGTCAAGCAAATAGGTGGCTAAATTGTTTTGAGCCTTCAAGAGATACATTTTCTATGAAAATCTCTCGTCCTTGAAGCCTCTGTGTGTCCATTGCCTTTAAAAATATCCTCACTGTTGTTTCCATCCAAAAAGCCTCACTGACTGCAAAAAATTGTGCTCAGAAGACCTTCATTTGCCCCTTGTATCCCTGCAAAATCCCCTATTTTAACCCTTTTTCCATATTTGAAGTTTCCCCTTTAGCCCCAAAAAATCCCTCCCGAAATCCCCTAAACCATCCATTTCATCCGTAGCACCAAGTGAAAATCCTTCATTTTGTTTTAAATCCCTCTTTTACCTCTACCGAAAACCTCCCTTCAGCCTTAAAGCGTTGTCTCTAAGGCTAAAGAACCCATTTTCTCCTTTAAACAGGCTAGCCCCCTTCGGCCCAGCCCCAAAAACCACTTCCCCACATGACCCCAGTTCCCCCGATTGCTAAGTGTTGGGAAAAATGCGAGAGGGGGTGAATCGGTATTTCTTGCATAATCAAAACTTTTTACTTTTTCATTCCTTAAAACCCATACGCTACTTTCTTTGATAAGCTCGCGTATACACGCGGATATCCTTCATGAAACTCGCGTATACCCAGAGATATAATTATGCCATTAGTTCTTCACTTACATAATTCCATCATTCATTTATTAGATGTTCTATAAATAGTAAACATGTGCAGTAAGAACAGAATAAACCATTACACAAAGCATCACACATGAACACCGGGATTTTTAGGTGGAAATCCAAGTCGGGAGAAAACCACCGCTGTAGTTGCTCAGCCTTCAATATTTTATTATAGAGAAAACATCTTACAACATATGTGCTGGTGCAGACTCTACTAGCACGCAGGCACCCACCTGCGCTCGTTTACCAGCCTCTCCTGGAAGGGAGCTCCAACCCCCTGACTCATTTACCAGCCTCTCCTGGAAGGGAGCTACGACCCCCCGATCTCGTTTACCAGCCTCTCCTGGAAGGGAGCTACAACCCCCTGACTGAAGGCTACAACCCTCAGCACCACCTTGGACCACGTTTCATCAATTTTCACATTGGATCCAACCACTTCAATAGAACAACACTTGTAGGCCACATTTCATCATATTTTCAAACTGGACCCTTTCCATACTTTAAAGCTCAAACATACAACCAAACTGATACATACAACTCAGCACTGTAGAATACAGATAGCAGTAATACAGTAGAATAGATCAGACATTTCTTACCACAGTCTTCAGCAAACCCTAGTTTGCATACGCGCTTCCCTTTCACTGATGTCGCGTGTATACACGCTTCCATCCACACAAACCAGCGTATACTTCAGTACAAATTTCATTGCGCATACGCGCTTTCTCTTCATCTAAGCCGCGTGTATACGCGCTTCTTCTGCGGCAAAGTAGCATATAGATCTTTAATCATTACAGAGCTGCATTCTTCTTCAGATCAGACATTTAGTTCAGATTCAACCCTTTTACTTCAGACAGATGTTCGCCTCAATTCAGATCTAAGTCTTCCATGAGCAGATCTAGTAGATACAAGTGCATTTCAGATCTAGATCCCCTTCTTCATCATAGGTGCATCATACATTCAGATTTATCTTCAAGTGTAACCCTTTCCATTGATCTACTTGAAGTATTCATTCACTTAATAGACATCTTGCACTCCCACTCATGATTTGCACAATGAATTTCTTCTCCTTATATAGGTTTCTCCTTTTTCAATACCACGGGTTAAAGCAATACCATGAGCCTTCAATACCACGAGCCAAAGCAATACCATGAGCCTTCAATACCACGAGCCAAATCAATACCATGAGTCTTCAATACCACGGGCCCACGTTTTTGCACTTTTGAGGGCTTTTTGCCCATACGCGACTTGGAACGTTCTTTTCCGCGTGCATACGCGACTTGCCTTAGACAGATCCGCGTATTCATAGAGACATACTCTTTTCATCATACTTTGAGCTCATTCAGAATTCCTTTCTTCATTGCCTTCTGTACACACTGTAGATACATCATATTTTCTTCATCAAGAACATATTCTAACAAGCACAACTTCATCAAGTAAGTTGTCATCATCTTCATTAAGAGGGTTGCCTTTCAAGGACAACACTTAGCATCATATTGTCAACAAACATCATATCACATCAGATTTACATCATTTACTAAGTCCATCAAGTCAAGCATAACTTCATCAGGTGGATTGCCATCAAGGACAACACATGTCAATAGTCAAATGTCTTCATCTTCATTCCGTGGGTTGCCATCAAGGACAACACTCTGCATCATATTTCCAACAATCTCCCCCTTTGGACTTGATGGCAACCATGATGGTGTTTGGTTACAACAGCAGATAGGTACATTGACACCATGTCACTCTCCCAATTCTTTGACACCTTTATCTGCATTCAAACACCATCTCACTCTCCCCCTTTGACATCAAGGGCAAAGGGCGGATCAAAAACCACCACACTCTCCCCTTTTTCTCTTCATGAGGAAGAAGCATTCTGCAGATCTGAAATGTACTGAAGTGGCCAAGCTCCCCCTGAGTTCATGCAGAATCTTCAAACATATTTTCAATGAAAGACAAGACTCTATGAACTTCCTATCACCAAAGACTCATACTTACATCAAATATCCATCCAAGTGGATTTACATATGAGACTCAACTGCCCAACCAAGTGGGTTTAAAAATTTTACAAGTCCTTACATGACTGAATATTACAATTTTACATCATGGGTCTCAACAAGACCTTTTCATCAAATTACAAATATTACCATTTACAACCAACACCAGAAAGACTTCAAAGAACATATTTTAGAGACATCATAATGCCAACAGTGCATTATACTCAGCAAAGCTAATGCTCCCCCTGAATCTGTGCATCCAAGCATCCTTTCCAAATGACTAAGGCTCCCCCTTAGTTTGTGCATCCTGAAAACTTCCACCAACAAATCATCAAGGCATCTTCATCAAAAACATTAGAAACAGAATTATGAGAACTGGAACACCACCAGAGATACCAAAGCAGTATCATAGATACAACGGCTGCTGCGGTTGTCTTTGAACTAGAGGCGACTCCAACCAAAAATTGTCAGCAATAAGACATACGTGGTTTTCTGTGCAGGAACTAGCGTATATATGCGACTGTGTTTCAGGAAACCCGCGTATCCCAAGCCATCTTCTAAATTTATGCAGATTTGTTCTTTTGACTGGCAGAGAATACTCCCAGCTTCTGTCTTAGATACTCGAACGCTTCCCTGGGCAGAGGTTTGGTAAAAATATCAACAACTTGTTCTTTGGAGGGAACATACTCCAACTTCACCTTTTGTTCAAGCACTTGTTCACGTAAGAAATGATACTTGATGGGAATGTGCTTGGTCTTCGAATGCATAACAGGATTCTTTGAGATACTGATGGCACTTGTATTATCACACATAATGGAGATAGGAGTTGCACATTTGATTTGAAAATCTTGCAAATTTTGCATCATCCATAGGAGTTGAGTGCAACAAGATGCGGCAGCTACATACTCTGCTTCAGCTGTTGATAAGGCAATAGAATTTTGCTTCTTTCTGAACCAAGATACTAACCGGGGTCCCATATAGAATGCACCACCACTAGTGCTTTTTCGGTCATCAACACTTCCAGCCCAATCTGCATCAGTGTAAGCATGAAGATTAAGATCAGCATTCTTTGGATACCATAGACCAAAGTCTTGAGTTCCTTGTAGATATTTGAAAATTCTTTTCACAGCCTGAAGGTGAGACTCTTTTGGATTAGCTTGGAATCGTCCAACAATCCCAACTGCATGCATAATGTCTGGTCTAGTTCCAGTGAGATAAAGTAGACTTCCTATCATTGATCTGTATTCTGGTTGATTCATCGTGGGAGAATCATCATGAGAACTGAGATTGCATCCGGTTATCATTGGTGTACTTACAGGTTTGCATTCTTCCATGCCATACTTCTTCAGAATTTGCTTAAGATATTTTGCTTGTGAAAGGAATATACCATCTGCAGTTTGATGGACTTGCAAGCCAAGAAAGAAAGTTAGTTCCCCAAGTAAGGACATTTCAAATTCTTGCTGCATGACAGAAGAAAATTTTTGACTCATAGATTCTTCGTTACTCCCAAAAATGATATCATCAACATATACAACCACAATCAATAATTTATCATTTTCAACTTTTGTGTATAAGTTGCTATCAACAGACCCCTTTGAAAATCCTTGTTGATGAAGATATTTGTCAAGACGATAATACCATGCCCTTGGAGCTTGTTTGAGACCATATAGAGCCCTTTTAAGTCTACAAACAAGATTTTCATCATTTCCCAAAATGAATCCTTCCGGTTGTTCTATATATACTTCTTCTTCTAGATCACCATTAAGAAAAGCAGATTTAACATCCATTTGATAAACTTTGATTTGTTGATAACTTGAAAAAGCAAGAAACATTCTTATGGCTTCAAGTCTAGCTACAGGAGCAAAAGTTTCTTGAAAGTCTATACCTTCTTGTTGAGTATACCCTTTGCAAACCAGTCTAGCTTTGTTTCTTACAACATCCCCATTCTCATTTAACTTATTCTTGAAAATCCATTTAGTTCCAATGACATTTTTATCATGAGGTCTTGGAACCAAATCCCAAGTGTCATTTTTTTCAATTTGAACAAGTTCGTCATCCATGGCTTGCCTCCAACATTCATATTTTCTAGCTTCATTGACATTGTGTGGTTCAATTGTGGATATGAGTGCCAAATGATTAGAAGATCCTACAAGAGTTCTCCTTGTTCGTACACCAGATTCCTTGTCACCCAAAATTTGAGATTCGGGATGATTCTTTTGAACATATCTGGATGGAGCTTTTTCAGATAGATCATCTTCAGGTTCTTCATTGGATCCACTGTCTATATCATTTCTATTTGATGTAGAAGGACATAGGTCACCATCATCTTCTTTTGTTGTTTGTTTTTATTCTTTAGGAGCTGCAGGAGACTCATCGATAACAACATCAATACATTCAACAATCTTTCGAAGCCTTTTATTGTAACATTTGTATTCTTTGCTTGAAGATGAGTAACCAAGAAATATCCCTTCATCTGATCTAGGTTCAAACTTGCCAAGCTTTTCATCATTATTTTTGATAAAGCATCTACTTCCAAAAACTTTAAAATGCTTCACAGTGGGAGAATTACCATACCAGAGTTCATATGGAGTTTTGTCACTATTTACCCGAACATGAGCCTTGTTGAGAATGTTAACTGCTGTACGTGTTGCTTCACTCCAGAACATGTTAGGAACATTAGAGTCAGCAAGCATAGCTCTAGCCATTTGAACAATTGTTCTATTCATTCTTTCTGCTACACCATTTTGTTGTGGAGTGCCTGCTACAGAGAACTGTCTTTTAATGCCATGTTTTTCACAAAATTCAAAGAATTCATTTGATGAATATTCTCCTCCTCGATCAGATCTAAGACACTTGATTTTTAAATCCAATTCATTTTCTACCAGTGCTTTGAACTTCTGAAATTTTTCAAAAGCTTCATCTTTGTGTTTAATAAATGCGATCTCACACATTCTGGAGTAATCATCAATAAATAGGATATAGTATTCTTCCCCACGTAATGACCTTTTCCTCATAGGTCCACAGATGTCAGTATGAATTAGTTCAAGAGGCTTACTTGATGATCCTTCTTTGGCATTAAATCGAACTCTGGTCTGCTTACCAAAATGACAAGATTTGCATATGGTACTTTCTGGAATATTGACCTTGGGAAGATCACGAACAGCTTGAAGTCTGCTTACTTTGTTGATTTGAGAGAAACTCAGATGCCCCAGCCTTCTATGCCATAACCAATTTTCTGAAGACTTGCTCAAGTAACATTGATCTATGCCGTTTAGTACATACAGGTTGCTTGGATTTCTTTTTCCTTTTATAATGATTTTACTTGTATCAAGATCACGAACCACACATTCTTTGGAACTGAAGACCACTTCTGCTCCTTGATCACACATTTGACTAACACTTAACAGGTTATGCCTTAATCCATCCACATACATGACATCTTTAGCCTTCACCTTTTCTTTTAGAAATACTGGCCCTTTTCCTTTAATTACAGCAGGAGTATCATTTCCAAATGTAACTTTCTTTTCCTTTTCCAGAGCATTATAAGTATGAAGTTTGCTTTTGTCACCTGTCATGTGTCTTGAGCATCCACTATCAATGTACCATTGATTTTCTTCACCTTACGCAAATAATGCTATCCCACAATTTTCAACCGGTATTTCTTTCTCTTTCCATACTTTAGAGCTTGAGGGAACATGTTCTTTTGGCTGGACCTTGCTCCTGCATTCAGATTCTTCATGACCAAAGTTATTGCAATAAGTACATTCAACTTTGTTTTGAAGAGGCGAAAAGTTGTTGTAGGTGTTCTTCTTTGGTTCGATATTCATCCTTTTATTTCTTGCTTCTCTTGTCATAATGGTTTTATATGCAACACATTGAACAACTTTATGACCAAAATTGTGACATGAGAAACATTGTCCATTGAAGTAGAAATTTCTGTGATCATGAAATCTTCTATTTGAATTTACCTCTTGGTTGTAGCCATTTTGAAAGATCTCCCTGTTAGTGTTTCTTTAATTGAGGCGATCATGCTTTACCTGTAAAGATCCTTTGTTCCCCTGCTGAGTGGCTGAATGTAGAGAACCAGCTGTGGCTGCTTTTAGAGAATTTGATGCTGATGTCTGGGAAGATTCCCCAGTATATCCAAGACCTGTTTTTATAAGAGGAGACTGTTGTACCTTGATAATCTCATCTAAGGTTTCTGAACTTTTAGCAAATCTGAGATTGAGAGAATTCACTTTCTCATTATCCTTCCTTAGACTTACTACTTCACACTCCAATTCCTCATTGCGTTTCTTTTCTGCTTCAAGCTGATTTTCAAGAGTCTCTATGATTATGTTCTTTTCTTCGTGGCTTACCTTGAGTTGAGTGTTTTCTTCAAGAAGATTATTGTCTTCTAGAGAATCCACAAAAGTACCCTTCTCTTTTTCACATTCCTTCATGAGTGCCCATACTTTTGCACCAAAATTCAGCAAAACTTTTGTTTGTATACTTCCCATTGTGATGGATCTCCTTCAAGCGATCAAGCTTCTGCAGAAGAACCTGCTCTGATACCAATTGTTGGGAAAAATACTGAGAGGGGGGGGGTGAATCAGTATTTACAGCATATTCAAAATTTTTTACTTTTTCACTCTCTAAAACCCATACGCTACTTTCCTTTAGTAAACCCGCGTATATACGCGGATATCCTTCATGCAACCCGCGTATTAGCAGAGATCTAAATATGCAGATATTTATTAACTTAGTTCTTTGCACTATTCAATCATCTGATGTTAAGTTAACAGTAAACATGTGTAGTAACAACAGAATAAACCATCACACAAAGCATCACACATGAACACCAGAATTTTTAGGTGGAAACCCAAGTCGGGAGAAAACCACCGCTGCAGTTGCTCAGCCTTCAATATTTTATTATAGAGAAAACATCTTACAACATATGTGATGGCGCAGACTTGACCAGCACGCAGGCACCCACCTGCGCTCGTTTACCAGCCTCTCCTGGAAGGGAGCTCCAACCCCCTGACTCGTTTACCGGCCTCTCCTGGAAGGGAGCTACGACCCCCTGATCTCGTTTACCAGCCTCTCCTGGAAGGGAGCTACAACCCCCTGACTGAAGGCTACAACCCTCAGCACCACCTTGGACCACGTTTCATCAATTTTCACATTGGATCCAACCACTTCAATAGAACAACACTTGTAGGCCACATTTCATCATATTTTCAAACTGGACCCTTTCCATACTTTAAAGCTCAAACATACAACCAAACTGATACAGACAACTCAGCACTGTAGAATACAGATAGCAGTAATACAGCAGAATAGATCAGACATTTCTTACCACAGTCTTCAGCAAACCCTAGTTTGCATACGCGCTTCCCTTTCACTGATGTCGCGTGTATATGCGCTTTCGTCCACACAAACCAGCGTATACTTCAGTACAAATTTCATTGCGCATACGCGCTTTCTCTTCATCTAAGCCGCGTGTATACGCGCTTCTTCTGCGGCAAAGTAGCGTATAGATCTTTCATCATTACAGAGCTGCTTTCTTCTTCAGATCAGACATTTAGTTCAGATTCAACCCTTTTACTTCAGACAGATGTTCGCCTCAATTCAGATCTAAGTCTTCCATGAGCAGATCTAGTAGATACAAGTGCATTTCAGATCTAGATCCCCTTCTTCATCATAGGTGCATCATACATTCAGATTTATCTTCAAGTGTAACCCTTTCCATTCAGATCTACTTCAGAGAGAAGTATTCATTCAAGCTCAGACATCTTGCACCCACTCTCCTGATTTGCACAATGAATTTCTTCTCCTTATATAGGTTTATCCTTTTTCAATACCACGGGTCAAAGCAATACCATGAGCCTTCAATACCACGGGCCAAAGCAATACCATGAGCCTTCAATACCACGAGCCAAATCAATACCATGAGTCTTCAATACCACGGGCCCCTGGATTTGCACTTTTTGAGCACTTTTGCCCATACGCGACTTGGAACGTTCTTTTCCGCGTGCATACGCGACTTGCCTTAGACAGATCCGCGTATTCATAGAGACATACTCTTTTCATCATACTTTGAGCACATTCTAAATTCCTTTCTTCATTGCCTTCTGTACACACTGTAGATACATCATATTTTCTTCATCAAGAACATATTCTAGCAAGCACAACTTCATCAAGTAAGTTGTCATCATCTTCATTAAGAGGGTTGCCTTTCAAGGACAACACTTAGCATCATATTGTCAACAAACATCATATCACATCAGATTTACATCATTTACCAAGTCCATCGAGTCAAGAATAACTTCATCAGGTGGATTGCTATCAAGGACAACACATGTCAACAGTCACCTGTCTTCATCTTCATTCAGTGGGTTGCCATCAAGGACAACACTCTGCATCATATTTCCAACAATCTCCCCCTTTGGACTTGATGGCAACCATGATGGTGTTTGGTTACAACAGCAGATAGGTACATTGACACCATGTCACTCTCCCAATTCTTTGACACCTTTATCTGCATTCAAACACCATGTCACTCTCCCCCTTTGACATCAAGGGCAAAGGGCGGATCAAAAACCAACACACTCTCCCCCCTTTTCTCTTCATGAGGAAGAAGCATTCTGCAGATCTGAAATGGACTGAAGTGGCCAAGCTCCCCCTGAGTTCATGCAGAATCTTCAAACATATTTTCAATGAAAGACAAGACTCTATGAACTTCCTATCACCAAAGACTCGTACTTACATCAAATATCCAACCAAGTGGATTTACATATGAGACTCAACTACCCAACCAAGTGGGTTTACAAATTTTACAAGTCCTTACATGACTGAATATTACAATTTTACATCATGGGTCTCAACAAGACCTTTTCATCAAATTACAAATATTACCATTTACAACCAACACCAGAAAGACTTCAAAGAACATATTTCAGAGACATCATAATGCCAACAGTGCATTATACTCAGCAAAGCTAATGTTCCCCCTGAATCTGTGCATCCAAGCATCCTTTCCAAATGACTAAGGCTCCCCCTTAGTTTGTGCATCCTGAACACTTTCACCAACAAATCATCAAGGCATCTTCATCAAATCATTAGAAAAAGAATTATGAGAACTGGAACACCACCAGAGATACCAAACAGTATCAGAGATACCAAACAGCACTGCAGCTGTGCTGAAGAGAGCTGACTCCAAGCAAAAATTGTCAGCAATCAGACATACGCGGTTTTATGTGCAGGAACTCGCGTACATACGCGACTGTGTTTCAGGAAACCCGCGTATCCCAAGCCATCTTCTAAAATTTATGCAGATTTTTTCTTTTGACTGGCAGAGAACACTCCCAGCTTCTGTCTTAGATGCTCGAACGCTTCCTTGGGCAGAGGTTTGGTAAAGATATCAGCAGCTTGTTCTTTGGAGGTAACATACTCCAACTTCACCTTTTGTTCAAGCACTTGTTCAAGTAAGAAATGATACTTGATGGGAATGTGCTTGGTCTTTGAATGCATAACAGGATTCTTTGAGATACTGATGGCACTTGTATTATCACACATAATGGAGATAGGAGTTGCACATTTGATTTGAAAATCTTGCAAGGTTTGCATCATCCATAGGAGTTGAGTGCAACAAGATGCGGCAGCTACATACTCTGCTTCAGTTGTTGATAAGGCAATAGAATTTTTCTTCTTGCTGAACCAAGATACTAACCGGGGTCCCATATAGAATGCACCACCACTAGTGCTTTTCTGATCATCAACACTTCCAGCCCAATCTGCATCGGTGTAAGCATGAAGAGTAAGATCAGCATTCTTTGGATACCATAGACCAAAGTCTTGAGTTCCTTGTAGATATTTGAAAATTCTTTTCACAACCTGAAGGTGAGACTCTTTTGGATTAGCTTGGAATCGTCCAACAATCCCAACTGCATGCATAATGTCTGGTCTAGTCCCAGTGAGATAAAGTAGACTTCCTATCATTGATCTGTAATCTGGTTGATTTACCGTGGGAGAATCATCATGAGAGCTGAGATTGCATCCGGTTATCATTGGAGTACTTACAGGTTTGCATTCTTCCATGCCATACTTCTTCAGAATTTGCTTAAGATATTTTTCTTGTGATAGGAATATACCATCTGTAGATTGATGCACTTGCAAGCCAAGAAAGAAAGTTAGTTCCCCAAGTAAAGACATTTCAAATTCTTGATGCATGACAGAAGCAAATTTCTGACTCATAGATTCTTTGTTACTCCCAAAAATGATATCATCAACATATACAACCACAATCAATAGTTTATCATTTTCAACTTTTGTGTATAAGTTGCTATCAGCAGACCCCTTTGAAAATCCTTGTTGATGAAGATATGTGTCAAGACGATAGTACCAAGCCCTTGGAGCTTGTTTGAGACCATATAGAGCCTTTTTAAGTCTACAAACAAGATTTGCATCATTTCCCAAAATGAATCCTTCTGGTTGTTCTATCTATACTTCTTCTTCTAGATCACCATTAAGAAAAGCAGATTTGACATCCATTTGATAAACTTTGATTTGTTGATAACTTGAAAAAGCAAGGAACATTCTGATGGCTTCAAGTCTAGCTACGGGAGCAAAAGTTTCCTCAAAGTCTATACCTTCTTGTTGAGTATACCCTTTGCAAACCAGTCTAGCTTTGTTTCTTACAACATCCCCATTCTCATTTAACTTGTTCTTGAAAATCCATTTAGTTCCAATGACATTTTTATCATGAGGTCTTGGAACAAATCCCAAGTGTCATTCTTTTCAATTTGAACAAGTTCGTCATCCATGGCTTGCTTCCAACATTCATATTTGCTAGCTTCATTGACATTGTGTGGTTCAATTGTGGATAGAAGTGCTTGATGACTAGAAGATCCCACAAAAGTTCTCCTTGTTCGTACACCTGATTCCTTGTCTCCCAAAATCTGAGATTCAGGATGATTCTTTTGAACGTATCTGGATGGAGCTTTTTCAGATAGATCATTTTCAGGTTCTTCATTGGATTCACTGTCTATATCATTTCCATCCGATGTAGAAGGCCATATGTCATTATCATCTTCTTCTGTTGTTTGTTTTTCTTCTTTAGGAGCTGCAGGAGACTCATCAATAACAACATCAATACATTCAACAACCTTTTGAAGCCTCTTATTGTAACATGTGAATGCTTTGCTTGAAGATGAGTAACCAAGAAGTATCCCTTCATCTGATCTAGGTTCAAACTTGCCAAGATTTTCATCATTGTTTTTGATAAAGCATCTACTTCCAAAAACTTTAAAATGCTTTACAGTGGGAGACTTACCATACCAGAGTTCATATGGAGTTTTGCCACTATTTACCCGAACATGAGCTTTGTTGAGAATGTTAACTGCTGTACGTGCTGCTTCACTCCAGAACATGTCAGGAACATTAGAGTCAGCCATCATAGCTCTAGCCATTTGAACAATTGTTCTATTCATTCTTTCTGCTACACCATTTTGTTATGGAGTGCCTGCTACAAAGAATTGTCTTTTAATGCCATGTTGTTCACAAAATTCAAAGAATTCATTTGATGAATATTCTCCACCTCGATTAGATCTAAGACACTTGATTTTTGAATCCAATTCATTTTCTACCAGGGCTTTGTAATTCTGAAATTTTCCAAAAGCTTCATCTTTGTGTTTAATAAATGCGATCTCACACATTCTGGAGTAGTCATCGATAAATAGGATATAGTATTCTTCCCCACGTAATGACTTTTTCCTCATAGGTCCACATATATCAGTATGAATGAGTTCAAGAGGCTTACTTGATGATCCTTCTTTGGCATTAAATCGTACTCTGGTCTGCTTACCAAATTGACAAGATTTGCATATGGTACTTTCCGGAAGATTGACCTTGGGAAGATCACGAACCGCTTGAAGTCTGCTTGCTTTGTTGATTTGAGAGAAACTCAGATGCCCCAGCCTTCTATGCCATAGCCAATTTTCTGAAGACTTGCTTAAGTAACATTGATCTATGCCGTTTAGTACATACAGGTTGCTTGGGTTTCTTTTTCCTTTTATAATGATTTTACCTGTATCAAGATCACGAACCACACATTCTTTGGAACTGAAGACCACTTCTGCTCCTTGATCACACATTTGACTAACACTTAAAAGGTTATGCCTTAATCCATCCACATACATGACATCTTTAGCCTTCACCTTTTCTTTTAGAAAAACTGACCCTTTTCCTTTAATTACAACAGGAGTATCATTTCCAAATGTAACTTTATTTTCCTTTTCCAGAGCCTTATAAGTATGAAGTTTGCTTTTGTCACCTGTCATGTGTCTTGAGCACCCACTATCAATGTACCATTGATTTTCTTCACCTTCCGCAAATAGCGCTATCCCACAATTTTCAACCGGTATTTCCTTCTCTTTCCATAATTTAGAGCTTGAGGGAACATGTTCTTTTGGCTGGACCTTGCTCCTGCATTCAGATTCTTCATGACCAAAGTTATTGCAATAAGTACATTCAACTTTGTTTTGAAGAGGAGAAAATTTGTTGTAGGTGTTCTTCTTTGGTTCGATATTCATCCTTTTATTTCTTGCTTCTCTTGTCATGATGGTTTTATATGCAACACATTGAACAGCTTTGTGACCAAAATTGTGACATGAGAAACATTGTCCATTGAAGTAGAAATTTCTGTGATCATGAAATTTTCTATTAGAATTTACCTGTTGGTTGTAGCCATTTTGAAAGATCTCCCTGTTAGTGTTTCTTGAATTGAGATGATCATGCTTTACTTGCAAAGATCCTTTGTTCCCCTGCTGAGTGGCTGAATGTAGAGAACCGGCTGTGGCTGCTTTTAGAAAATTTGGTGCTGATGTCTGGGAATATTCCCCAGTATATCCAAGACCTATTTTTATAAGAGGAGACTGTTGTACCTTGATAATCTCATCCAAGGTTTCTGAACTTTTAGAAAATCTGAGATTGAGAGAATTCACTTTCTCATTATCCTTCCTTAGACTTACTACTTCACACTCCAAATCCTCATTTCGTTTTCTTTCTGCTTCAAGCTGATTTTTAAGAGTCTCTATGATTATGTTCTTTTCTTTGTGGCTTACCTTGAGTTGAGTGTTTTCTTCAAGAATATTATTGTCTTCTAGAGAATCCTCAAAAATACCCTTTTCTTTTTCACATTCTTTCATGAGTGCCCATACTTTTGCACCAAAATTCAGCAAAGCTTTTGTTTGTATACTTCCCATTGTGACGGATCTCCTTCAAGCGATCAAGCTTCTGCAGAAGAACCTGCTCTGATACCAATTGTTGGGAAAAATACTGAGAGGGGGGGTGAATCAGTATTTACTGCATAATCAAAACTTTTTACTTTTTCATTCCTTAAAACCCATACGCTACTTTCTTTCAGTAAACTCGCGTATATACGCAGATATCCTTTATGAAACTCGCGTATACACAGATATCTAGATATGTCATTAAATCTTCACTTATATCATTCCATCATTCATTCATCAGATGTTCAATAAACAGTAAACATGTGCAGTAAGAACAGAATAAACCATCACACAAAGCATCACACATGAACACCGGGATTTTTAGGTGGAAACCCAAGTCGGGAGAAAACCACCGCTGCAGTTGCTCAGCCTTCAATATTTTATTATAGAGAAAACATCTTACAACATATGTGCTGGTGCAGACTCCTACCAGCACGCAGGCACACACTTGCGCTCGTTTACCAGCCTCTCCTGGAAGGGAGCTCCAACCCCCTAACTTGTTTACCAGCCTCTCCTGGAAGGGAGCTACGACCCCCTGATCTCGTTTACCAGCCTCACCTGGAAGGGAGCTACAACCCCCTGACTGAAGGCTACAACCCTCGGCACCACCTTGGACCACGTTTCATCAATTTTCACACTGCATCCAACCACTTCAATAGAACAACATTTGCAGGCCACATTTCATCATATTTTCATACTGGACCCTTTCCATACTTTTAAGCACAACCATAC